>CM024590.1:8772433-9177607 GCA_014182565.1 Eucalyptus marginata | reverse complement strand
ATGGCGAGGACCGGCCACAAAGAAGAAAAAAAAAAAAAGAAAAGAAGAAAAAAATTTAAATATAATGAAAATATTAAAAAATTAAAAGAAAGTAACAAATTATATAAGTTTATCAAATGCGTTTTATTTCAGGAATATAAATTTTTTTTGCGATTACCAAACCACGTCTTATACTCATAAATTGTTTTGACGCATCAATCTAAATCTAATACGACATGCATATGCATTTTCTGTGCAAGATTACATAGTTTGACTTTGTAAATCCAAAGTACGATGTTAATAAATTTTTCTAGTCCACCTTTTAAAATCTATAGTATAATGTCAAAAATCTCTAGAAAAGCTCCATTGCTTGTACACGTATGAAATATGTAAATGTGTTGTATTTCATAGGGGTGTGCAAACCGGACCGGGTTTACCTTGGTTCCGGTCCGGCCCACCTCGAAATGTGGTCGGAACCGGATTCAGGTTTGAAACCAGTGCCTCTGGGAACCGGGTTCCCAAAACTCAGATTCTGCTTTGAACCGGCCCCGGGAATCGGTTCCGAGGAGGGATTACCCCCTGGAACCGGATCACGGACCGGTTTGGGAACCGGTTGGGGAATCGGTTTGTAAGCCACCCCAAAAAGACCAAAACGCAAAACCCTAATGTTTCAATGTATCTACTTTCTAATTTCTATCTTCCTCGAGCTCGCGACCTCTCGCCCGATTTCCCCTCCCGTGACACCCACAGCCCGTGAGATCCCGACGTCGCCCCCGAAATCGCAACGCCGCCTCGTCAACCCAGCTTGGTCGCCGCGCCCTGCTCGATCTCGGTTTTACCCCCTCGGCACACGCTCGGCGAAGCCGCGCGATCCCTTGCCGCCCTCACTCGGCCGCGATACAGCAGCCCGTCGGGCTTCAAGCCGCCGTTGTCATCCGCGCCGACCCGACCGTCGCCGCGCCCCGCCGAGCCCCCCGCCGCGTACGCCCGCTTGCACCGCTCCCCCGCGGCGGCTGCCGCCCCTACCGGGGTCCTCCTCGCTTTCGGGCGCGACCGCTCCGAGTCTCCGATGCCCAACAAATATACTTCGAGCCTACTCCCGAGCGACGCCCTTGTCGCCGATGCCCCCGCTCCACCGCTGTCCCCCGTCCTCACAGCGGACGACCGACGCTACTTTTAGTCCGCTCGCTCTTACCGTCAAGTGATGTTTGGTAATTAGAAATTATTAGCTTCATTGATTAGTTATATGAATGAGCGATAATAGTCGCTCTCTCATTCTTAAATATTTTACTTTTTTTTAGGTTTCACTTATGGATTCCAGGTTTTAAAATGGTTGCGTTGCCTTCACGTTTCACCGATTGATTTTGTATTGATTATGAAACTATTATGGTGCTTTCGAAGTTTCATCGATAGATTATACAACAATTATTGCTGGTTTTGCTAACTTGTTGCTGTCACGTATTTGTTAATCCTACCCGGTAAGGAAGGAATTTCATTTTCAACTTCTGGTCACGCACAACAAGAAGACAATACTTGTGCAGGTTGGTGTGTGTGTGAGAGAGGCAAGAGAGCAAAGGCTGTTCTGCTGGTTTTCTTCTTCAATGTGATGGCCCTGTGATGTTTACTGCATTGGTCCAATGGGTAACGAGAGGAGAAGAAAGCTAGCCTGCCATATGATTGGTGTTTTTTCAGTATTCTTGTCAAATGCAATTCATCTCTCATATCCTAATCTAAAAAATTCTGGGAAACAAAGTGTAATTTAAGAGTGTCTTTAGTTAGGTCGTTTAGGATCCTGGGCTTGTATTCTTCTTGATAAAGTTATTGAAGGATATCATTTGATTCAAGGGCTGGTTTTGTAAGATTTCTGGGTGAGCAATTTGCTCTTTCAGTTGTTATATTTACTGTCTCAAAATGAGAAAATCATGATGCAGACAATGTTGGCCTCAGTACTTCATTGACATTATGCTTTTCGTTTCGATACCGTTTTCATTTGTACATGAGACAGGAGATGTGCCGCCTTATGAAAATGCAAAACTTTATTCACTCGGCTACATTGCAATAAGCATATCGTGTACTATTACATGATAACTGCACTTTATTTCACATTGTGGTCACATCGTTTATCAGACATCAGTTCCTCTTTCCTCCCATTAAGAGGGGGTCGTTCTAGTTGTAAGATATAGCGTTTAATAGTTAAAAGTTTTATCTTACATATGAGTGTTGTACAACAATTTTTATGTAAAACGGGTTCCAATATAAACGGGGTTAACCCCTTTGTTCTCGAACGGGAAAAACAGGGGGTGGGTTGGGAACGGGGTCCAATGCAAACGGGATCGGGTGGGGTCCAAAAAAAAAAGAAGCAGGTTATAACAGGGGGTCGGGACGGTCCAGTCTAGGCCTACCCACCCTTGAACCCGATCACCCATAGTATTTCAGATTAAAGAAAATTAGAAAAGGCTAAACAAGCGAAACTATATATAAAAAAAAAAAAGAGAGTTTTCCTTAATAGACTCAAACCAAAACCATTTAGAGTGGGACAAGTGTCCACAAATTGGAGACTTAAAAACCCTCCTTATAGTGGAGTATAGATCATTAGATAATTGAAATAATTGCGGGTCTGCAACGATTTGAAAATAAAGTTTTACCAGTATATACGAGTATCCATGGCCACATGACATTCCAACTTCGGAGCCCAACTACGCTGGGCAATCACTGCTTTCACCCCCTGATTAAGCCCATCATGCTTAGTGACACCGAATACAAACAGAAAAAAGGAATACTAGGCAAATTGAATATGTTTAGTCACATCAAACATGAGCTCACCAGGAGCATTAGTCCCTTGGCAGCCCGATCTAGAGAGCTGCCACTTCCATACTCAGCACCTACGAGGATGATAGTGTCTTGCCCAGCGACCTTGTAACTCTGAGAATACAAGCACGTCAGAATTTGAAAGGCGCAAGCATATTAAGCAACAATTCTCAAAACTTGATGCCATAATCAATATTCAGCCGATCCAAGCTCTGGAAGTCAGCTTCAGAACCTCCTACTGAAGGGATATATTGACCCGATACTTGCATTTTACGATTCACTCACTACAGTATTTGATTCATGCAAAAGCAGTTCAATTCATGAGTTCTAGGGGGCATCCTCATCGTGATAATATAAGATAGATGAGCATGCCGAATTTAAGCAGTTCACGTGTAAGTGTACATGCCGTGGAGCTGCTAAGAGATCTGGCAGAATGACAACATGGAAGTTGGAGCATGCATCTCAAATTTTATGATTCACCATTGTCGCATCATACACGTACAGTTTCTCTCCTGATGGGATATGAATTGTCTTTGGACCCACTTCTCCGTTCAAGAGCTTGTTGAAAAGGTGAATATTGGCAAAAGGTACCACGTGCCATCACTCCATCGTTGCCTTGCCGGCTGCCATAAGAGTTAAAATCTTTTGGGTCCACTCCGCGTTCCAAGAGGTACGTAGCCACAGGGCTGTCCTTGTGGATACTTCCAGCTAGAGAGATATGATCACTAGTTATGCCGTCTCCAAAGTTCAATAGGCAATAGGCATCCTTCACTCCATGAGGACCGGGAGGACCCATGGTCATGTTCTTAAAATAAGGAGGTTCATGAATGTAAATCGAGCTTGGATCCCATGAATAAAGGGTAGAGGAAGGTACAGCGAGCTGATTCCACATAGGATTTCCCCCTTGTAATAGCGTCATAAGTGCTCTTAAACATGTCCGGCAACACACTAGCTTGAACAACCTACATCAGAGTAAAATGCATGTCCATTGGTCCAACTGTAAGAGATGGAGAGCACCAAAGAATCAACCCCGTGAACTCAATAGGCATCTACCTCTGCAATTTCCTCATTACTTCGCCAAATATCCTTCAAATATACTTTCTTCCCATCCTGTGATGTTCCAATAGATTCCTTACCAAAATCAATGTCAACCTAATTGAACAAGGAGTCAGCGAGTCCCCAGAAGCTATTTGAGTCATGATAACTGCTGATAACAAAGTAAGCAATTCTGAATTTATCAGCTTCAAAGTAAATAATAATGCGACCAAATTTAAGTAAAAACCATATATTAGGGCTTTCATGTGGTCATATTGGTATGCAAATGTTTTAATGAAGGCTCAAATGGAAGTATCCAACAAGATATAATGACATCGGGTAAAATTCCACCAGAGACATCTGCATGCGTACTGTGCCTGCAAGTGCATATGCAACTACCAATGGAGGTGAAGTCAGATAGTTAGCTCTCATCAATGGGTGAACACGGCCTTCAAAATTTCGATTTCCAGAAAGCACAGCTCCAGCAATTATATCCGCAAAATAAACCAAAAGCTAACTTTGGCTGAACCCGAAATATCATGAAAATGATCCACTACAGATGAATAAGCAAACAGAATCATCAGCAGGTGGACCAAATTTATAAAGATTGACAAATAGATGGGGCAATGGAAAGAACATCAGAATAACCACACGCAATTTCAGTTTAGTCGCTAGGAACTCAGGAAAGAGAATGAAAGAATTGGTTGAGAAGCATAAGCGAGCAGAACTGTATGATTTATCTTGATGCAAAGCAAGGAAGTCATCAAAGCTCGACACATATATTAAAAACAAGATGAACCTTAGGGACATTTTCAAGTCTTGTTTGGTGCTTGTCGCCTATATATTACCTAGCAAGATGGATACAGATTGCATTTCCATTAGCACCTCTTTCCATAAAAAGCAGGAATTATCAGATGAAACTCTTGCCCATCAAGCAACATTACTTGTTTATCTTATCTATTTCAGCCAAGAGAGAATTCCAACAGGCTATAAAGCTGAAGCTAGAGGTGCTAAAAGGGCTTGTGGCATGATGGCACAACTTCGTGGATACAATTCTTGCCTGCTGGAACTAAATCTTCAGGGTACTTGGAATGACTCAAGAAGCCTCGCTAGAGTTTTCTTTATCCTCCTCATTAGGCTAACTCTGACTCTCTGGATGATTTTGTTTTTAGTCACATGCTAATGCCTGTAGATTTAGATAACTTACATACTTCAGACAAAGATAGGCCAGTTTCAAGGCAAGAGGTTACTGTGACTTTTTAATGCGCATTTTTTCACACATTGACCACCTAAGTAGTATATAAAAGAAAACAAGCGAGATGTACCATTGTCTGCAATTGCAGGGGAACTGATTCATTGAGTTCTCCTGAATTTCCAATGCATGTAGTGCAACCATAACCAACTAAATGAAAGCCCTGCTGGTTCAGCTACTTTTGCAAGCCGCTGCAGAAGCATATGTTGGAACAATAAGTAATACGCTCAAATAGCTATTGATTTATAAGAAGATACAACTAGCACACTTCTTGAGCAGGTACTTTGTGACAACTCAGATCCAGGTGCAAGACTTGTTTTAATCCATGGTTTAACCTAAGACATGCTCATTCTTGTTGTTAGTCTCTTCTGTAACTATGTTTTTGTGCCAAATCTCAATTTGAAATGCTTAGAGTTAGGCCACCAGAAATGTGCAAAGGGTCAAAACATTTGAGAATTGAAAACCAACCTACAAACCAAGTTCACAAGCATTCTTTGCAACAAGCCCCGGCAACAAGCATGACACTAGGGTTTGATGTGCTTGTGCAACTGGTAATTGCTACAATAACGACACCACCATGCTTACGCTCTGCAGGTATTCCATGGAATGAGAATGGTACCATTCTATCTTGTGCCTCCTTGGGGATAGCAAATCCCTGAAATAATTTAAAGTGGGAAACAAATATGCAAAAGTCACATGAATCAACATTATGATGCCCCAATTGGTTTTATGATGGTTAAAATCAAATTTCAGATAACAATGTTAGCTAATATATATATATAATCAGACCAAAATCAGCCATATAGAATTTGCAATTGAAGGCAATCAACTGGCTTCCAGAAGACAAAAAATCTAAAAGCTGAACAAACTTAAAGCAACACACATAAGAAATACCTCCATAAAAGGAGAATTGATTCAAATTAAGTTTTATCCGTGGGCTGCTGAAACATCATCACCTGGTGAGGACTATCCCAGAACCAGGTGGCACGACAAACATGTTATGGAAAGCAGTGGATCCCCACTTGAGGAAAGAAAATCTCTGTTTACTCCAATTCCATATTAGCCTACAAAGCATTCTCATTTCTGGCTACATCAACCTGAAGAGAATGATCGACAACCAGGTCCACCGGAACCTGCAGGCATGAGATATCGTAAGTTATCAGTCCAGTTATCAAATCCTCAAAAGAAACACACAACACCCCCCAAAAAAAAAAAAAAAACTACAGAATTTATTAAAAAAAAATTCAAGTGTGACTACACATGTTGGGATGCCATTAGTTTTCTAGAGATCTTGATTCCATGTGAATTGCCATGTAGTCGTTCACCCTTAGGAGAAACAGTGCAACTGCAAACTCCTATAGGCTTTGGTTCAATGTGAAAACGAATCTTTGACTTCAGAGTAGCAACAAAAAATAACTAAGGCCATGACTCAGCAAAAGTGAGCATTCTTGTGCAAATAGGTTGAACTCTTGTTTTCTCAGGTTTTGGTGGACGTGACAAAATGGTACATCTAGGGATCACGCAGTAGAGGAAATAGTAGTTGGAATTTGGCAATAACAAAAAATTCACAAATCAACTTGTTCAAAAGTCACCAACCAACGGATTGATCTTTTCAGGATCACCACCAAGATCCTTCATGGCATTCCCGCATGCAAGCAAGGTCAACCACCGCCGGTACTCCTGTAAAATCATGTTCAACAACTCAGAAGGCTTAAAATGTGTAAGGTGCAACCCAAAAGCAAGCTACTGTCATCATATAATTAATTTTTAACCTGCAACAGGACACGGGCAGGCTTGAAGGGAATTTCAACTTGCTTAGTTGATGTGTTCTCCCAGTCAATGATCTTTTCAACATCATCCTTGGTGACTAGGAAGTTGTCGCAATTACGGGTAGCAGATTCCAAGAGTATTCTTATAGCATTGTTCAGAAATGATGGTAACGACTTTATTAGACCCCAGGCAAGAATCAGATGAATACAGAAATCAATAGGGCAATATAATCTTAGTTTGCATTCAAGCAAATGTGTTTTGAGGAATCCATAATTTTCCTTTTTGCCAGAGAATTAAATTTGATTAGTAATGTAGTCTTTGGCGAACAAATAAGCTGACAAAAACTGGCAAAAGAAAATTTTCCTTCAAGAACGATTTCTGCACTTCTACTTTTAGTTTGTGGCATGTTTGCAAGAACTTTGTTTTTGTTGTTTTAAAAACATCTTTGATGAGAACAGAGTAAACGCACATCCATCAATGAAACTGATGCACATACCTACTCGGGGATCGTTCAAAGCTGGCAAGCTATAAAACTTTCCAAACTCGCCACCTCCAGGCTTGGGAAGGCTTGTCTATATTCTCTTGAAAGCATGTTCGGGAGCTGGAGTTCAAGGGGGGAAATTGCTCGGAATTTAGCACTTGCAGAATGATATCTCATCAACCAGATTATCCGTGATCTCCACCTCTGATTCCATTCTATCATGATTGCGGCACAAGATGAGCCCATGAGAAGAAATACTATGATCATTAATCATCTATTCACCTATCAAAACTAAGTTATGCATGTACCACACTTTCATGCAATAGATACTTGAATTTAATCGTGTCTATAGCTAAGACCAATTATACAGAAAACAATAGGAAGGACCAACGTGAGACTCATGGCAGAGGTGATACGAAGCAATTAATCAGTAATCCAGAAATTACTAATTGAAAAAGCAACTCACGAGTCCCGAGATACATATACAAGTAAACATGCGACGGCAACAAATCCTTGTATGCACTCTAGATGCGACTGTTTATCCAACGAAGCACACCACAAAAATCACCGGACGCGAAAGGTTTCCATGTGATCGTCCACTGTACACAGAGTTTTACATGACGGCAGACAAATATCACTCCTCCACTCAACGCTACCTTTACCAGATATGCTCGCATGAGAGATTACAGTACGTCAAAATGTTCGTCTATATTCTTAAACCAAGAAGACAACGTTCTATTCGTTCTTATAGTCAAGTCAGTTTTGACTGCATGATTTTGCGCCCGCGCTCGCGATCCGCGCGAGGGTCATTGGATTGTTAGTCAAATCTCTTGTGAACAAACTGGGTGACTACATAAATATAATTTTTTAATTTTAATCTAACGTGTAAGGTAAATGTTAAACTATTTATTCAGTGTGATTTTCAAACTTTTATTTAATATGTAATGTTGTCATCGAACGGGAAAAGTATCTAAAAAGTCCTAAACCTATTGCATTGATACCAATTCAGTCCTAAACTTTTCAATTGGACCAATTCAGTCCTAAACCTTTTACTATTGGTACCAATTCAGTCCATCCGGCCAATTTTGACCGGCCGACGTTGGCGTGGACGTCGGCCGGTGGCCGAATGCCGACGTGGAATTTTTTTATGATTTTTAATTATTTTTTCGAATTTTTTTAATTTTTTTAATTTTTTTAATTTTTTTAATTTTTTTAATTTTTTTAATTTTTTTAATTTTTTTAATTTTTTTCTTTTTTTTTCTTTTTCTTTTTTTTTTTGGCCTTCTTCCCAGCGTGGCCGGCGAGCCTCCGGTGAGGCTCGCCGGCCACTGGGCGAGGGCCGCGAAGCCCTCGCCTGCCGCCGGCGAGGGTCGCGGCCCTCGCCCGGCCTCTCCCAGGGCCGCCGGCGAGGCGGCTTCGCCGGGATCTGGGCAAGGCCAGCCTCGGCCGCGGCCCTGGGCGAGGGGGCCGCGAAGCCCTCGCCAGCCGCCGGCGAGGGTCGCGGCCCTCGCCCGGCCTCGCCCAGGGCCGCGGGCGAGGCGGCTTAGCCCAGATCTGGGCGAGGTTGGCCTCGCCCGCGGCCCTGGGCGAGGCCGAGCGGGCCGCGACCCTCGCCGGCGGCTGGCGAGGGCTTCGCGGCCCTCGCCCAGGGCCGCGGCCGAGGCTGGCCTCGCCCAGATCCGGGCGAAGCCGCCTCGCCGGCGGCCCTGGGAGAGGCCGGGCGAGGGCCGCGACCCTCGCCGGCGGCAGGCGAGGCTTAGCGGCCCTCGCCCGGTGGCCGGCGAGGCTCACCGGAGGCTCGCCGGCCACGCTAGGAAGAAGGCCAAAAAAAAAGAAAAAGAAAAGAAAAAGATAAAAAAATTATTAAAAATTATTAAAATATTAAACAAAATATTAAAAAATTCGAAAAAATAATTAAAAATTCCGTCGCCAAGCATCCGGCCACCGGCCGACGTCCACGCCATCGTTGGCCGGCCAAAATTGGCCAGGATGGAATTGAATTGTGCAAAATAGTAAAAAAGGTTTAGGACCCAAAAAAAAAGTTTAGGAATGAATGCCGTCGATAGGTTTAAGACTTTTGCACTTTTCCCGTCATCGAACTTGTAATTTGTTTAATATAGTTCATAAACATTTTATATATGTTTAATCTATTTATTAAATTATGTGAAAATATTCGATATTATTCTTGAACTTCGACTAAGGGAGGACAATCAAGATGAATGAAATCAAAGGCCAATCTTGATGCCATTCCATTCTTGATTTGATGAACTTTGCTGCTGCGAGTGTTGCTTGAATGGATTGCGTGATTTGAATGTGGACCGACATAGTGAGTGGCGATCGATGGCGGCATCCATGGAGGAGGTGGTCAATTGGAGCCAAATGTGGTAGTCGACCGATATCCAAGCCGGTCTTAATAATCTTGTAATAGCTTTAGTCTAGTTAATTAGGAAACTTAGGTTCCAATTAGCTTATGCTATAGTTAATGAAAACAATTTATATTTAGCTTCGAATTTAAATAAACGGTTAGGGTAGTTTAGTCTAGCATCACCTTTTATGAAAATGATTAGAATTGAAATCATTTGTTAGGTTCATGTCTCGAGGCTTCACAATAAGGTCACGTAATATTCTTTCCCTAACATTGCATCGAGTTTTTTTTTGCATTTAGATAGCTGCTTTCAATAACTTGAGTGTTTACATTTCCACGTCGTCCTTCAATATATTGATTGTTAATTTCTTTTTCCAAACTTTTTTAGGATTAATCTAGAATCTAGATATTAATGAAAAGAAACTCTAAAAAACATTTGCACGTCAAACTTGTAAATGGTTTTGATACCTTTAGGATTAATCGGTAATCAAGATTGCATGATCACTTAGGTAAATGACAAACCAATTAGTGGTACCAAAAGGACATTAATAGACATTAATATAAGCAAGTTCCCGAACTTAAAATAGTTGGCTATGCAAGAAGCGAGGGATCCTCTTAGCCTCACTTGATTTCTAACCTATCCTAATAGATTAGTGTCGACTCCTATTTCACTTAGAAATACTTAGAATGTTAAAAACTTTAAAAAGGAAAATCCAACGTACGATAGGTATATGCTTGAGAGAGGTCATGAGTTAATTGATTGATCGATTGGCTCGCCTTTTAGGCAATACTCATAAACCTATTATCGTGTTTTCCCCAATTGTCGTAGAAAAATGGTTCGCAACAATGACAAGGTATTATCGTTACATAAATACTTTCCTTAACACCACAGTGGTGTTTCTGGGACCAGTGAAGCAAAATTTGCGTCATTCGATTTGGGTCACAACCTATAAAAACTCCTCAATAAAATGGGATTAGAGAGGAATTTTTTGAAATAAGTGTAGTGGAAGTTCTAAAATTTATCATGAAAGTATAATTAAGTTTGAAAACTTAAAAAAAGTAAAATTATCAAATTGATATGATTAGATCCTTCTATTAAATTCATCCAATTTAACTAACCGAAAAATGCTAATGTGGCTTTTTATATTTTATTCTTTCTCCTATGCGGCAACTTATGTGGCATTAAACTTAACTAAAGCATTAAAATCAGATCCTTTTGATCTGAATCCTAATTTTGCAACAAATATTAATTAAATTAGGTTAAAATATCCAATAGTTTTTCCCCAAAAAAAGACAAACTAAAAAGGCTAATTTTTTTTTTTTTTTTTTTTTAAAGAAAAAAACACAGAAAAAAAAAAAAACAAACTTCCACGGAAGAAGGGCTAGGCGGCCTGTCCTTTTTTTTTTTTGGGGGGGAGGGGGAAAAACTTTTAATCTTTTATTTTAATCTAATTTAACTTCTTCTTTTTTTCTAAATCTAACTTAACTCAGATTTAGCTTAAAAAAAGATTTGATCAAAACAACGTCATTTTAGTGCTTTAAAGTAGGATAGAGACTTTTTTTTTTTTTTTTTTACGTCATGTTAGCTTTTTTTGTTAATTAAATTAGACGGAGTTAATAGAATAACTTCATCACACAAATTTGGCAATTTTTTTGAATTGGTTGCACTTTTTGAAAACTCATGACTAAATTGCAATTTAACAACAAGTTTTAGGACTTCTATTGTACAACTATGCCCACCGTGAGATAAATATCCTGAACTTTATTTACATAAATAATCCAAACCATTGAACTTATATACCATTGTGACAAATATACTCCGGATAGAATTGAAATAGAGAGTACAATCTGGATTTTTTTTTTGTGACAAAAAAAGTTGAGAATATTTATGTTCCTGTTAGTAGATTTAGGGTTATGGGTGGTACAAAAAAGTGCTTGGGGGTATTTGTGCGGTATTTATTTCTTCTTCTTCTTTTTAAAAAGAGAATATACACAATGATCAAAGAGGAAAAAGAGCTCTCGATATCCTTAAGCTATGTCTAGTAATATGGATTTATGTCAAGATAGGATAACAAATTATCCTTTCCAATGTTTGGTTACAACATTTAGACCGGATAAACCTAGATAAATCTAGATAAAATACCGAATAAAAAATCCAGGGTAGAGGGTGGGATAAGCCCTTTTCTAGGACGCCCCCTCGAGCCCATCACCCCTTGCAACCTCTCCATCTTCACTGTCAATTCTCTCCTAGGCTTCGACCCCATGACATTCAACGATCTATTCTCGCTTATCACCAGGTCTATTTAGTCATATTACCGTTTGTACCATATTTTTCAAACGAATGGAATTCAGTTTCCCGAGAGATTTAAAGAGGGAATAGCGAATCAAGCACAGAAGACAGAGAGAAGCGGTGATTAGAATATGAGAGCCGTAGTGCTTGCAATAGTAAAGAAAGAGATCAGGGTCGGTACAATCAAGAGCGGCGTCTTCGCTCAAACACAGAACCTCCTCAATTCAGTTCTCGGATTTTCAAAAAGCTACAACTCGGACTCCAAGGAAAAAGCCAATCGCAACCGATTTGGGTCAAGTCCGATTTGCTTGATTTGTCCGTCCTCATCATTGGAGGAAACGGTTTTCACGCTCTTCCCTAATAACATTTTCAAAGATTTTCAATCCTATCATAAATTATACCGAGCATTTATGATGGGATTTTCTTCTATCTAGAGGATATTTGGAGAATTTCAAATCCCACCTTATCATATCCTATCCCAATTTAAATTCGAACGACCAAACGTGGCATTAGGGCTTATATATCGCTGCTCAATTTTTCCTCCCTTGCCTCTCACCGCTCGCCGCTCGCCGCTCGGCCTCAAGCTCTCACGTCCCTCTCTCGCGCTCGACGCTCAGTCCCTGCGATTGTCTCCCTCACTCGTTGCTGTCGTCACGCAAGGAAGTCCCCGTTCGTTGCACACGAACACCAGGTAAATTTCTTATTTTGGTTTATCTTTCCTCATGTTTCGGTGAGGCCGATTGTGGTGTCGTGGATCTGGAATATGAGTATGAGTTTGAGGCTGTGCGGGTTGATCGCAGGCAAAAAGAGGGAAGGTGTATTTCATCTATCGAGTGGACGCTGAATTGGTTCCTTGCTTTGCTCATTGGAATTGGTAAGCTCTGATCTGCGCACTTTGCAAGTCTATTGGTAGTCTGGAGATTAGGGCTGTTTTTCTTTTGTTTATGTTGTGTTCGAATTTAACTTAGGTTGTGTTAGAATTTCAAGCTTAGTTCAGGTGGCAGGCGCAAACTGGACCAGATTTAATTAGTTTGCAGACTGGGTAGTGCACGATGCATTACAAGAGACAAATAAATGAAAAATAAAAATACAGCCGGTCCCAGTCCAACCCGGGAACAGATCACCCCAGATTTTCTTTGTTTTTGTAATGTGTGCTTGAGGTGTTTATTGGCATTCGCCAAGGAATGGCAGAAACTCAATAGTGCTAGTATTGACATCTGCAAATTTATGTTCGTGGAGTTCTCCATTATATTTCGTTTTTCTCATGTTTATGTTCTGTGCTCCACTTTTACGCCCGGCAGCAAACGGCGGTAGTCCAGTGGTCGATGAAGATGGTCGCCGGTGCAGCAATATAAATCTATTTATTTTCGGGCGAAGTTGCTTATATTCTGGTGTTCACGCCAAGATCTGTGTGCACTTAATTTGCATAATGAAGAAACATCGAGCCACTAGGGGTTGCCCTAGGGCCACCATTCCCATATGGGAATAGGAAGGTGGGGATCCCCGCCTCTAGGACTGGGGGTTTATGGGTATATTCTCAGTTTCTGCAAATGGAAACTCTTTAATTATACCCCAAAAAAAGGACTGAGAGAGTATAATAAGAAATAATAAAAAATGTTGGAAAATGAAGGCGGTAGGAAGATAGGAGATGAATTGGTTGGGTTTCGTTTAGTTGGTGTTCATATAGTTTGGGAAATTATGCTAGTGCAAGTTACATGGAACTTTTATAACGCGATTAATGAGACATTTTATGTACGGTTAGATCTATATTGGAACAGTTTGATCTTTCGTGTTATGGAATCTTTGTACATTTGAGCATGATTACATGTATATTCATGAAAGTAAAAGCATTATTTGATTCATTTTCTAAATATCTCCTGTTTAAATGCCTCAAATTCTCGTTCACTGCTTGAACTTTTATTATATGTTCTGAGGTGATTAATTAATTGAGTCGAGATTGATCAAGTGAACGAGGTAACTAAGTCAAAGCTTGAACAACAGTGAGGTCAGTGTAGGGATTGAGCGCAATCGCTGAAGCATGAAAGTCTACGTCCAACTTAATCAAATTTTAATTTCATCTTATTTATGTCCAATTGAACCTGCCACGTATAAAATATGGGAAAGTTGTTGTCAATTAGGAAGCTATATATTTCTTTTTTCTTTGGGGAAGCGGAAAATTTCATGGGTAAAATACATCAAATTAGGAAACTATATATTCACAATTGTGGCTACGGATTTGGTGTATGCATCTCAGTACTTTATATTCACTGCCACCCAAAGCAACATTTACACTTTAGCCAGATACTGCCTAGTCAACAGGTGCGCTGGTAACTATCCTAATTTCTTCTTGATGTTATTTCCTGCTTGGAAAGGTCTAATATTTTTCAGATTCAAATATCTGCTTTCCTGTTCAGTTGGAGCAACCGTTCATGTTATATATACAGGATGCACTGTCTTATTGCTAAGTTCGAACAATTACTTTTGCTTTCTTCTGTGTTGTTTTCTCACCCTTGAATAGTTAAGAAGAATCGATCAATGGAAGGAGACCAGAATCTCATCTCCATTCTGAGCATTGATGGAGGAGGGATTAGAGGAATAATTCTGGCAGTTATTCTCAATTTCTTGGAGTCCGAACTTCAGGTAAGTCAAGAGTGACTTTCTACTTGAATAAAATCTCTTTTTTCACAGACTTTATGTTTAGATTCATGGTCGTTAAGATTTGAGTACATTTGATCACTACTCTCGTAGAAACTCGATGGCCCAGAGGCAAGAATTGCTCACTACTTCCACACTATCAGCGGAACAAGCACCGGCGGTTTGATAACGGCAATGCTCACTTGCCCGGACGAAGCAGGCTGCCCCTTATTCACCACGAAAGAAATCATTGAATTTTATCTGAATGAATTTCCTAGAATTTTCCATCCACCCAGGTAATTAATGAAATTGTTGGTCTTTTTCTTTTTTTCATGACTATTCCAATTGAAATGTACAATTGAGATATTATGTTGTATACAATTACTGATAGCCTGGTTGATGTACTACTTCTAGAGGTAACTATGTCGATTTTAGGTATTTTATTCTAATTAAATTAGAGTTCTAACTTTATCAACACAGAAGTCACTTTTGGAAGCTGCCGTATTTGGAGAGGGTGTATACATTTTTATGGGGTCCAAATTATGATGGAGAATACCTGCATAATGTTGTCAGTAAATTGCTTGGGGAAAGGAGATTGCACGACACGTTGACCAACGTAGTGATTGTGGATTACGATACTATATTGAATCACCTAGTCATATTCTCAAGCCATGAGGTATTCATTCTTCTGTTTTCAAATATGTTTTCGATATTTTCAAATCATGATAATCATTTGTTTCCATTTAACATGGATTGTTGGGATCTTGTTCGTTAGATGAAAAAATCACCAAGACTAGATGCCCCCCTTTCCGATATATGCATCGGGGCCATGGCGACACCGGGTTACCTGCCCTCCCACTATTTCAAGACAATTGACCATTTGGGAAATATCACAAAATTCAACCTCTGTGGAATTGTCGCAAATAATTCGGTACATTTATAACATCTAGTGATTGCATTACGTTTGGCTTTTAAGATCTATTCCTTTGAGACTTAATATTGTCTTTGCTTGAAGAGTGGGATTGCAATAGGGGAAACAATACGCGAAGTGACAGGAGGGATTGACAGTTTGGTTGAAGCGAGAAAGCATGGCCAGTTTCTCCTTTTATCGATCGGGACAAGGATCAGAGACACAAGGATCAGAGACACGCTCGATAAGAGCATTCTCTTTCTCATCAAGACTCTTGACGCCAAAGATTATTACCTTCAGATTCAGGTTTTTGGCTCAAACATTTACTAAGTTATGTTCTTAGATTGCAATAGCCAAATAGTTGACTCTTTCTATTTGAATTTCATGTGTTCAGGATGATATTTTGTGTGGGGACCTGTCTTCCATAGGCAAAGCCACCAAGGAGAATTTGTTGGATCTAGTGAAAGTTGGTGAAGATTTGTTGCAAAAACCGGTTTTTAAGACAGACCGAAAAAGTGACAGGCCGTATTCTAAAGAGACCTATGCCGAGGTTCTTGTAAGGTAAATTCACGTTCTTGTTTTTTCTTACCCTCTGGGCTTATCCGCCAATTGCAATTTCAGGCTGTGTGGTTGCAGGTTCGCGAAACTGCTTTCTTGGAAAAAAGGGAAGGTCGATTGTCACCGAATTTCATGGAAGGGCTGAGCCAATGCAAGAAGGGGAAGAGGCATGTCAATCTTTCAGGAATACCGACCAAAAAAAAAAAAATCTTTCAGGAATACCGACCAAAAAAAAAAATCTTTCAGGAACATCCATGGGAGAGCTGAGCCGATCCAAGAAAGGGAAGGGGCCTGTCGACATCTCTGAAATGCCCAGGCGCCCGTCATGCGAAATGTAGTACTGAACATCATACGATACGTTGAAAACCATGTCTCTTGCATAGTTTGCATAGCAGAGTTGGCTGTTACTGTTCATAGATTAACAAATTCTTGTGTTATTAGTATGCGCTGCCGACGTATATAGGTTTTTTGCATCAAGTTCAGTGACTGCACAGGAATCTATGGACACAGCGGCACAGTGTCTCCCAAGTCCCTTCGTCATCACTTCATTCTCCTTCCAGCCTCTCTGAATAGGTCGGAAAGGAGCAAACTGAAAGAGCTGCCACTACAATCAATCTCATGTTATGAGGCTCACACTACATGTCGGAATCTGAGTAGACAGGCCAAAGAGGGCTGCCGCATCATGGGTCAAGATTGTCGCAACAATTACAAAAATTCATCCGGTTACACTTCCCTAAATCTCACAAACGAGATTCATCAATAAAGTTTGTTTTCAATCCTTGCATTCCACGGTAGTGCAGCGACATGATATTTTGAACGAATGCCAGAAAATCTGCAACATAAAGACAGCTGGTCACCTCAAAGGTATATGACATTGAGTTTTGAAGAGTAGACGAATCCTATAATTTCTAGTATAAACTGTTCAAACACGAATCTATTTTGCATCGAGCTATCGCAGTTAATGAGTTCAAGCGCAATTCCCGTCGCGTGCCATGGTGAAAGTGAGACTACCCGCGAGTGTGTGTTTAGATAATCACTCTTGGTCCTTTGTGACAAGTCTCTTATTATACTTTTCAGCTTTTGGAGATACATGTACTTCTCATTGCATCCGCGACTTACAAAACATAGATTCAGCAGTCCAGCTAAAACTATGATATCGTGCACAATTGTAGTCTTGACCACGGAGGAATAGCTGAAGACTGGGAGGCCGGCAACTGGCAAAGCAAGAAGAGAGGGAAAAAAAAAGGAAAAGAAAAATTCCAAAAAATTCCAAAAATTATTTAAAAATAATAAATTTTGTTCACGTTAGGCCAACCATATCCATGTCACATAGGATGGTTGGTGTTCACATTAGCGAGTTCCACCCCAAATTGGTTGGATAGACTCAATTGGCAAAAGATAAAAAGTTTTATGATTCAATTGGTAAAATTAAAATATTTAAGATTGAATTGGTAAAAGTACAATGAGTTTAAGATTTTTTGGATAATTTTCTCTTAAAATTACGAATGTGAACATATTTTCCAAGCACAAGTGTCCAAAAATAGCATCTTCTACATGGTGGATGGATTGCTGGTTAAATCTCGACATGTCTCCTCGTGGATAGAATAATTAGCGATGTCCCAACGCAGGTGGTCCAAGCACCTTACTCCTCATCTCTCCTTATCATGCGTCGACTAGAATGACCCTTGTATATTAATATTATGGAGGAACCTTGTGTGTGTACCTTGTTCTACATTTAATCAGCATACTGTATTTAGGGCAGGGGTGAAGAACATTGAATGCATTTGTTGTTTGAAGTCTTGAATGTTAGGTGCACTTGTCTCTCTTCTCCGAAGATGGATCTGTAGTTAGAGATTGGGATTAATTGCTCCTTGCATGTGAAGTGGCATAAACAAGATGGCAGAATTGATTTGTTGCTAAACATATGCATACTTTCAAGGAGACAGAGGAAGAGAATTTGTAATACAATTAGTTGAGAGTTACTACCAAAGAACTGTCTTGAGCGACATTAACAGTGTTTCCCTTCGTTTGTCGCCTCAATTTTTATGATTAGTCCTCAACAATATTGTTATTAGTATACTGCTTTTACTGCTCTAAAATGGTGCTTACTTAGCTTTAACTTCTGCCCTGATGCTTGATACATAGTGTGACTTTTAGAGCCCAGCTTCTTGGGTTTGACCCAGCATATAAGCCTCCCAACAGGAAATGAACCGAAGTTGATTTGCAGAGGGTGCCCAGGGAGTGTGACTACACGGCATGCTGTTGTTTGGGCCTATTGAAACCGAAGCTGCACCATGTAGATGGTGATTCATGGGAGGAACTTGATGCCACGGAGATCATAGATGGTGCACTTACGTTGCGTTGGCTTGTGTGGGTATGGATTTAGACCCGGGAACATTTCTGCACCTCCATGTAGCCCAACATCTGAATTATCGATGCCTAGGCTAGCATTTCTCAAAAGAAACAATTGGTTAACCCTGAAACATGCGTAGAATGTGAGGCAATATCAATGGCGTATGGACAAAAGAGTTGATGGCAATGGATATGAGGGCAAAGGCGCTTGCTCTGGCCACCAAATTGAGCAAATTGCTGCATAATAGGCACTAGTGTCCTTAGATAATTGGGGCCAACACCTCGGAGAGTGCTTTCGTTGGGTGACCATGCTTTTTTCTGGTGTTTGTGTTTTATAATGTCTGTAGCAAATGGCCTTGCTTCAACGAGGTTCAGCTAGGGTGCGTGTTAAGCATTCTTGTGAGCTTAGCATTTGGGCCGTCATAAATATGTAATTATTAGTTTTGATCATATAATATCTGTATCCCGAAGTGAGGAGAGGAACCGACAGACATTTCATAGCGTGCGGAATAGCGTAAGAAGTGTCCAACTGGATAGCAGAGAGCCGGGCTTGAGCAGGAGCATGCCTTTTTAGGTCTGTAAGTTGTTCTTTATGCATTTGAATCCTGTAGTAGTGCAACTCCTCAAGTCCGGAATACCAGTCCCAATAGCAAATTGGCTAAAATAAAAAGGAAATAGTAATTGACAATGATAGGGGGCAAGTGGGTTATCGGGTTGGATTGGACGGAGTGGTTGCTTCCCCAAGAATGAACCTGTGTCGGGCTTAAATTGAAATAGCATTCCGTTGACGCCAATAGGCTTCAAATATTCAGTTGAAGTTGACTAGGCTTGAAGCCTGTCAAGTACATGAAAGATTTTTTTTTTCAAAAGGAAAATTTCATTCATTTGTCATAATCAAATATGAAAAGAGTATAGAAAATTTCCAAGAAAAATAAATCTAAAAAGAGTTACGAAACAAAATAAAACTAAGGAAACAGAAGAGTACAACTTACAACTGTAAGCACACTTTCATTTTAAAAGAGTTTATCTATCACAGCGTCAAAAGACATTCCACGGTCGATTACCGGAACCATGATGGGCACATGCCAAGATCTTTACTTCCATAAGCTATGGCTTGTAGTGCATGCTTAGGTTTGATGTCTTAAATAATTTCTCCATATGGAAACAACAATGCCAACATGTTGAACCACCACGGATCGAGCGCCTCTAAGAAACTCCCAAATTTAGAATTAGATGGAGCGATAAAAGCTCCCAAATTTTAAAAATACACCTAAATTAGGAGAGGAGAACTTCTGCCAAATCTCAGAGAAGTCATAGAACCACATCTCAAGCAACCTGTTAAATGGATCGGTGACGATGTTCTCACAAATTTTTTAACTACAAGCATATTTATTTACTAAGATGAGTGAAGAATAGCAACAACAATGAGCAAAAGAAGACGCCAAACAAGGCAAAAAAAAAAAAAAAAAAAGACTCAAATTAGATCGAGACAAAAAAAAAAATCAAGGTCTAGAAAAGAAAAGCATAGCAAAGCAAGCTCTCAACTTCAATTTATGAAGTTGAGAACTTGCATGTGAAGTTTCTTTGAAGGAGGATTTTTTTGGAAGAGATAGGGTTATTAATAGAGAGATTATGGTTTTGCTATAAAGTTAGAAATGCCGACAGATTTACTAGGCCTAAATGGGCCATTTGGGTCAGACTTTAGGCTTGTGTTGATTAGGCCAAACTTTGTGGGCCTATTTTTGGGCTAGACATTAGGCCTTGATAATAGGACAAGTTTGGACCGATTAGGCTTGGATAATAGGCCGAACTTTGGGCCTATTGAGAGAAAATAATGGGTCAATTTTGGGCCGGACATTGGGCTGGCCTAGATAGTGTCCCAATTTGGTCCAGACTTTAGGCCGCATTTTGAGAATGTTGGCCTAGAAAATGGGTTGGACTTTGGCTTCTAGGCCTGTTGACGCCTGATTTTATTGATTCGGTGAGTCGTCCATTCGTATAGAATATAAAAAAAAGGATAAATAAAGTAATAATTGTATATATTATGATTTATGGGCACGTTTGAGTCATAGTTAAGATAGAATTTTTTTCAGTTGTAATGTTGGCTCTTATTTAATTATTAGAATTACAAGATCGTTGGCTCATTTAGCTACGTGTTATTTGGTTTGGGTATTCCCACTATCTCTTCTATGAATTTTTAGACTAATATTTTCAAGTAATAATTGTACACATTATGAGTATTAAAGGCATGTCAAAATGTGGAAAAAGTGATGTTTAAAGCATAGTTGCTGCTTGTTGCATAAATTTGGATTGGACATTTATTACCCTGCTGATTTTGAAATGTTATGGTACAACATTTCTAGAAATGGCTTACGAGTCGATTATCCTAAAATGAATTGAGAAAATTCTTTTGTTAATGGTTATATGCCTTGGTTTATGAGAAATCGAAAATAGCATTATTTGAAATAGTTTGAAATGATTATTTATGAACGTCTTATTTAATTGCTTTGTGAAGGAATTGCCAAAAGTTATGAATATAAATTTGTGAAATGTTTTATAAAATGCATTATATTTGATAAATTGAATTGTAAAAGTTGGTTTGATTCGATTTGTAAAATCGGTTTATGAGGTGAATTATGGTTTTGATTGTGAAATTATTGAAGAATGAGGTTTATATTCAATATCTTTGGGAACCTATTGAGGGATTTGTGGGTAAACATACCGAGTTTAGGATATTTTTTAGGCCAAATCATGATTTTGTTGGTGATATTTGATGAAGCTTGTGTAGGTTGTGGTGTTGATTTTTGCATATGTTCAATTAAGTAGTTTGATTTCATTTGTTTTGAGAATGTCCGGATGAATATCGGTTGATGTGGAAACGATGGGGGTTTGGACACAAGAAAGGGGTCGTGAGAGAAAGTGAGAAAGATTTAACATTAGGAGCTCTAGTAATAGGATTACTAAGGTGTTGGACTTTAGTTTTATAGACATGAACTCCATTTAACTTTTAAGTAATCTTAGGCTTGAGTGCAGTGGTTGTAGAGAGGGAACCCTTGCCCTGAAGAGATCGAAGCATAGCTTGTGGAGATACAAGGACCGCTTGTAATGACACAGAGGCTGAAGCCTAGCTTGAATTCCATCTTGGCTACATTTACAAAGTGAACTCTTTTCCTTTTCCGTATTGTTTTCTCATCCTTCGTTGAGAAATTTTTTTGTGATCAATCAATGTATGATCTCTCATCTTCTAGAAACTATGGTCTATCGAAGATGTAGTGATAGAGGGCCAATGGCTTTTATTGACATTTTAGGCATTGACGGAGGTGGAATTAAGGGAGTAATTGTCACAGTTATTCTCAATTATTTGAAGTCTCAACTCAAGGTATTTCGAAGATGACCTTCTTCTCTATTTTTCATTGACATTCATATTTCAGCTTTATGAGCGTTAAGATTTGATAACAATGATAATATATTTAGGTTGGTTCAAAAATTGAACAAACAACTTAATATCCTACTTTTTATTCTTTTACAATAGGACACATAAAAACATAAAGACAAGTGAGCGTGATCTAACATATAAATAAGAAAGTTATGGGACAATCGATTTATAAAAAATCAATCTAACAAGGTCAATTTTAGTCATTTTAATTAATAAGCTATGGGACAAGTTTGTTTTATAAAGAAATCCATCTGACAAAGTCGATCTAATAGAAATTAGAGTCTTTTCCTATCCCTTTTTCTTAAAGACACTTGGCCAAAAGAGTATTGGATTTTTGCTTCCACCTTCGTGAACTTAACCATTTTAAATTATGACAAAAAAGATTGGCAAGTCAAGTACAGCATACTTGCTACGGGCTTTTCGCCCGATGTTTTCCCTAATTTCTATTTTGATAGCTTAGATCGACCAATCATCAATGGATTTCCCAATCTTCGTTACGTTCAATATCAAAATGAAACTTATTAGGATTGTATTCGATACTTTTTATAGAGACTATACGTTGAAGATGATCGAGACGGTGGAGATGCAAAAATCGTCAACTAATTCCAAACAATTGTTGGAACAAGCACCGGGGTCTAATTATTGTGATGTCAATTTGCTCAATCGAAGAAGGCTGCCATTTATTTACTGTGAAACCGATTCTGGATTTTTATTTGAAATAAAGCCCTAAGATTTTTCCTCAACTGAGATAATTAATGGATACTATCGAATATGATTCTTTTCTCATGACTATTCCATATGAAATGCACAATAAAGATATGGTATTGATTCAAGTATATATATTGATGGCCAGGTGATGTAATTCATCAACTATATTTGAAATTAGTATAATCAATAAAATATGTTGACTTCAAAAACTTTATTATTAGATTGCCAATAAATTTAGAAAACTTTTTATAATTAATATTTCTATTTAATTAATACATAGGACACATTTGGGAGTTGTATGATATAATGGAGGGCATTAGCTCAAGTTATTTGAGGAGAGTTTACTTTGTTTTCCCATTCTCTCTTTCTTGAATACTATCCACCAAAAGGATATTGTAATTATGTTTCCGCCTTTATGAACTTAGTCATTTTGAATTAGGAAGAAAGAGATTAGCAAGTAAAGCATAGCATGCCTGCTACGAGCATTTACACTAGTTTTTTCCCAATTTTATATTTTGAAATCTTAGATCGACCAATCATCGATCGATTTCCCAATCTTCATTACGTTCGATATTAAAATGAAACTTACCGGGATTATATTCGATACTACCTATGTAAAGATTGGACATCGAAGACAGTGGAGACGATGGAGATGCAAGAATCTTCGACTGTTTCCATATAATTGCCAAAATAATCAATGGGAGTCTAATTACTGTAATGCTAACTTGCTTGAACGAAGAAGGTCGCCCTTTCTTTATCACGAAAGAAATTATGGATTTTTATTTGGAACGAAACCCTAAGATTTTCCCTCAATTTAGGTAATTAATAAAAATTATTGGATATAATTATTTTCTCATGACTATTCCATGTGAAATGCATAGTAGAGATATCATATTCATTAAGCAAAAGCCATTATTAAAGGCATCCGTGCATTAAGCGACGATCACTTAGTGGATCCAATACTCGGATGCTCTTTCCATGATTTCTTTGACACAAGACCAATCCTATGTTGAAAGTTAGGATAGATGGAAAAGAAGTTTCAAGCTTGAAGACAAATTTCGTACGCACAATAGCCCAACTACAAAGTATTGGATTTCGTTCCCCTAGAACGCTCGAAAGCTTACAACAAGAAGGAGCTTTGTAGATGTGTCGAAGGAATTACCAGTCTTATGTTGATGCGGAATAAACCTTGAATGCCATTGTCGGAATGGAAAAAGGCTGTTCTTACGCTATCGAACAAAATGGATTTCTTTCTAAAATGACTTTTAGCTTGAAGGTGGCCAGTTAGTATATATATATATTGATAACCTAGGTGATGTAGTTCATCAACGATATTTGAAATTAGCATAATCGAGTAATTATGTTGATTTTAGGAACTTTACTGTGTGATTGCCAATAAATCTAGAAAATTTTTTACAATTAATATTTCTATTTAATTAACACATAGTATGCATTTAGGGGCTGCATGATTTATTGGAGGCCATTAGCCTAGGTTATTTCAGAAGAGTTTATTTTGTTTTCCTACTCTATCTTTCTTGTAGATTATCTGCCAAAAGAGCAATTTCTGTTTCCGCCTTTATGAACCTAGTCATTCTGAATTAGGACAAAAGAGAGTGGCAAGTAAAGCATAGCATGCCTACTACGAGCTTCTTCATCGATATTTTTCTTAATTTCTATTTTGAAATATTAGAGTAACCTATCATCGATCAATTTATCAATCTTCATTACGTTTGATATTAAATGAAACTTATCAGAATTACATTCGATATTACCTATGTAGAGAATGGACGCTGAAGACGGTGGAGACGGTGGAGATAAAAAAATTGCTGACTACTTCCACACAATTACTTAAACAAGCATTGGGGTCTAATTTTTGTGATGCTAACTTGCCTGAATGAAAGAGGCCGCCCTTTATTTACCGTGGAAGAAATTCTGGATTTTTGTTTGTAACAAAACACTAACATTTTCCCATAACCTAGGTAATTAATGGAAATTATAAGATGTGATTATTTTCTTATGTCTTTATTTGTGTTGTTTTAGGTATACATATATTGATAGCTCAGGTGATGTAGTTCATTAATTGTATTTGAAATTAGTATAATAGAGTAATTATGTTGATTTTAGGAAGTTTATTATGGGATTGCTAGTAAATTTAGAAAGCTTTTACAATTGATATATCTTTTTAATCAACATAGACTACACATTTGGGGGTTGTGTGATTTAAGGGAAGCCATTAGGCATCTTCGAGGTCCGAATCATGATGAAAAGTAGGAATACATCTACACAGTCTTATGAGAGAATTACTAGGGAAGATGAGATTGTGCGATACATTGACCAACGTTATAATTGTGACGTATGACATTGAGTCATTTAAAAGAGTCACATTCTCAAGTGTATTCTTTTTTCATTCTCTCCAAAATCATGACAATCAGTTGTTTCCATTTAACTTGGATTGTTGAAACCTTGCTTGTAGTTGAAGAAATCAACGAGGCAAGATGCCCCCTTTCTGATATATGCATCTCGACTTCAGTATTGCCGATTTATCTACCCCACAATTTCTAGACGGCCCACACTTTAATCACGAAATTTAATCTCATAGATGGTGGTGTCACTGCAAATAATCTGGTGTGACTTTAACATCAAGTGATTTTCTTTCTTGGATTTAATAGGTTACTTTTTGCCGTTAAGTTTTATTCCTCGATATAAATGTTGTGTCATCGCTTGAAGATAAAACGCTTTTGGCTCTAGATTTATTCCTTGAGATTAGATATTGTCTCATTGCTTGAAGATTTTGCCTACAATGATGGAAAGCTCACCGGACCTCACCCAGCCAGTCGTCGGCCGCTACCGTGGCCGACAACCTTATTAGGCAGGTTCTTGTTTATATAGGCACATAAGATTCTATTATCAACCCTATAGAATATGCACAAAATCACTAAACCTTGAGCTTTTGCGGAGTTTCCGGCTAGATTTTGGGTCAGCCAAAGTTAAGGATATTATAGTATGTCGAAAGGGCTTTCCGTAGACTATAAGTTCGCTTGAAACTGAATTTTATGGATGAAGTTACCATACGAACAAATTCAGCTCACAAACTAAGTGATAGGATGTACTACTAGTGTGGCTAAAGTGGTAACGCATTGCAAGTTTCTCATCTTATCCGTCGGAATGAGAAGCAAATCTCAAGAAGGCTACAGCGCATGGGAAAGAGCGAAATGAGACTTATTAAAGTGACTCTATAGAGAAGAGAATTATTCGCTTTTGAATATCTCGCACGGATGAAACAATATAATGATTGATGAGTTTCTTCCCATGTACATCAAAAATCTTGATGTCTACCATTGGTACCTTCTGATTCAGGACGACACTTTGGATGGCGATATATCTTCTTTGGACTTAGCCATCAAAAAGAACTTAGGGGATTTGGTGAGAGTTGGTGAAGAATTGCTGTAAAAACCAGTTTCTCCATAAATGGGCCTTTTAGTTGCCTTTTTTGAATTTATCAATGCTTAGGCTCTCACAAGATATAATCACTTCTTTGTTTTTTCTTTGTTTATATTTTGACTCTTTGGCTTATCCATTAATTGCAATTACACTCATGTTATTGCATGTAAGGGTATCAACATTTCAGTTCAGTTAGATTTTCTTGAAAACCTAAACCAAACTATATTGATAAGGTGTGAATCCAACCCGAACAGAATATGTACCATTCCGGTTTCAATTCAATTCAGTTTTTATGCTTTTTTTTTTTGCTTTACTTATTGGAACCAAACTAAATAAAAGGTGAGAAAAAAGAGAGGTTTTAAGTTGGGCATTTAAGTTTTGTTGAAAATTTCGGGTAACAAACCAAAAAAAAAAAAAAAAAAAAAGAATGGTTACTTTTCAGTATTCCACACTGAAAACTGAACAAAACCGAAAATACATAAAATTTTGGTTCGATTCGATTTCGATTTCGGGTCGGTTTTTAGTTTGCGTGATTTAAGGGAAGCCATTAGGCATCTTCGAGGTCCGAATCATGATGAAAAGTAGGATTACATCTACACAGTCTTATAAGAGAATTATTAAGGAAGAAGAGATTATGTGATACATTGACCAACGTTATAATTGTGACGTATGACATTGAGTCATTTAAAAGAGTCACATTCTCAAGTCATGATGTATTCTTTTTTTCATTCTCTCCAAATTATGACAATCAGTTGTTTCCATTTAACTTGGATTGTTGAAACATTACTTGTAGTTGAAGGAGGCAAGATGCCCCTTTTTGATATATGCATCTCAACTTCAATAGTGCCGATTTATCTACCCACAATTTCTAGACGGCCCACACTTTAATCACGAAATTTAATCTCGTAGATGGTGGTGTCATTGCAAATGATTTGGTGTGACTTTAATATCAAGTGATTTTCTTTCTTGGATTTAATAGGTTATTTTTGGCTGTTAAGTTTTATTCCTCGATATAAATATTGTGTGATCGCTTGAAGATAAAACACTTTTGGCTCTAGATTTATTCCTTGAGACTAAATATTGTCTCATTGCTTGAAGATTTTGCCTGCAATGATGGAAAGCTCGCCGGACCTCCCCTAGCCGATCACCGGCCGCCGCCGTGGCCGACGACCTTATTAGGCAGGTTCTTGTTTATATAGGCGCATCATATTCTATTATCAACCCTTAGAATATGCACAAAATCACTAAACCTCGAGCTTTTGTGGAGTTTCCGGCTAGATTTTGGGTTAGCCAAAGTTAAGGATATCGTAATATGTCAAAAGGGCTTTCCGTAGATTGTAAGTTCGCTTAAAATCGAATTTTGTGGACGAAGTTATGATACGAACAAATTCAGCTCACAAACTAAGTGATACGGGTTACTACTAGTGTGGCTAAAGTGGTAACGCATTGCAAGTTTCTCATCTTATCCGTCGGAATGGGGAGCAAACTCAAGAAGGCTACAACGCATGAGAAAGAGCAAAATGAGGCTTATTAAAGTGACTCTATAAAGAAGAGAATTATTCGCTTTTGAATATCTCACACAGAGGAAATAATGTAATGATTGATGAGTTTCTTCCCATGTACATCAAGAATCTTGGTGTCTACCATCGTTACCTTCTAAATTCAGGATGACACTTTGGATGGCAATATATCTTCTTTGGACTTAACCACCAAAAAGAACTTAGGGGATTTGGTGAGAGTTGGTGAAGAATTGCTACAAAAACTAGTTTATCCATAAATGGGCATTTTAGCTGCCCTTTTTGGATTTATCAATGCGTAGGCTCTCACAAGATATAATCACTTCTTTGTTTATATTTTGACTCTTTGGCTTATCCATTAATTGCAATTACACTCATGTGATTGCATGTAAGGGTATCAACATTTTGGTTCGTTCGATTTTCTTGAAAACTTAAACCAAACTGAATCGATAAGGTGTGAATCCGACCCGAACAGCATACGTACCATTCCGATTTCAGTTCAATTCAGTTTTTCTGCTTTTTTTCTTTTTTTTTTTTTTTTTTTTTTGCTTTACTTATTGGAACTAAACTAAATAAAAGGTGAGAAAAAAGAGGGGTTTTAAGTTGGGCATTTAAGTTTTGTTGAAAATTTCGGTTCGATTCAGTTAACCGAATCGAACCAAAAACCGAAACAAACCAAAAAAAAGAACAGTTACTTTTCAGTTATCCAAACTGAAAATTGAACAAAATCGAAAATACATAAAATTTTGGTTCAGTTCGGTTTCAATTTCGAGTCGGTTTTTAGTTCGATTCTGACATCCTAGTTACAGGTTTGTTGAATTCCTTCATGAGGGAAAGAGACATCGACTAGCATGAAATCTAAAAGTCAGTAAATAGTTGTTGCCAAACCTGGTCTACCAAGTTTTAGAATTCAGAGATCACTGAGTCTCTAATA
Source organism: Eucalyptus marginata (assembly GCA_014182565.1). Classification (NCBI taxonomy): domain Eukaryota; kingdom Viridiplantae; phylum Streptophyta; class Magnoliopsida; order Myrtales; family Myrtaceae; genus Eucalyptus; species Eucalyptus marginata. The sequence continues at coordinate 9,149,137 of CM024590.1, read as the reverse complement.
GGGCATATTTGATCCTTTGTTTTTTCTTCATTTATAGTTTGATCTTTTGACTTATCCATTAATTACAATTACACCGTATAGTTGCGGACTACTAAATTGCTTTACAGGGGAAAGAAACGTGGATCGACACAAAATCCAAATCGGAGAAAAGTACATTTTATTTGTCCACGTACACAAACATTATTTTCTCTTTCCTCTCATGATTTTTGCTTTTAACATAATTCTTTTTTGTGAGTCTTTTTGAATTCCTATGTATTAATTAATTTGAGTGCATATTATTGACCATTCTAATCAAGGAAAAATTACTAAAATACATTAAATTTCGATTCGATTCGATTTTGATTTCGGATCGATTTTTCAGTTCGATTCTAACATCTCAATTACAAGTTTGTTGAATTCCTTCATGAGGAAAAGACATCGAATGGAATCTAAAAGTTGGTAAAGAGTTGTTGCCAAACTTGATTTCTAGCAGAGACATAGAAACCGAACTAGGTGTTAGAATCTTACTCTGAAGAGACCGATGAGTCTTTAATAGGGCATATTCAATCATTTATTTTTCTTTATTTATAGTTTGATTTTTTGACTTATCCATTAATTATAGACGGTTGCAGGACTACTAAATTGCTTTACAAGGGAAAGAAACGTGGATCGGCACAAAATTCAGATCGGAGAAAAGTACATTTTATTTGTCCATGACGTTATTTTCCCATTCCTCTCACAATTTTTGCTTGTAAATGTCAATTATCGGATATGATTAATGTCAATTATCGGATATGATTATTTTCTCATGTGATGTAGTTCATTAACTATATTAGAAATTAATATAATAGAGTAATTATGTTGATTTTAGGAAGTTTATTATGGGATTGCTAGTAAATTTGAAAACTTTTACAGTTAATATATCTTTTTAATCAACACAGAGTACACATTTGGAGGTTGCGTGACTTAAGGGAGGCCATTACACATCTTCGAGGTCCAAACCATGATGGAAAGTAGGAATACATCTACACAGTCTTATGAGAGAATTACTAGGGAAGAAGAGATTGCGTGATACATTGACCAACGTTATAAGTGTGTTATAAGTGTGATGTATGACATTAAGTCATTTAAAAGAGTCACATTCTCAAGTCATGAGGTATTCTTTTTTTCATTATCTCCAAATCATGATAATCAGTTGTTTCCATTTAACTTGGATTGTTGAAACCTTACTTGTAGTTGAAGAAATCAACGAGGCAAGATGCCCTCCTTTCTGATATATGCATCTCAACTTCGGTAGTGTCAATTTATCTATCTCTCACAATTTCGAGAAGGCCCACACTTCAATTACAAAATTTAATCTCATAGATGGTGGTGTCACTGCAAATAATCTGGTGTGACTTTAACATCAAGTGATTCTCTTTCTTGGATTTAATAGGTTACTTTTGGCTATTAAGTTTTATTCCTTGATATAAATATTGTGTCATTACTTAAAGATATGACGCTTTTGGCTCTAGATTTATTTGTTGAGACTAAATATTGTGTCATTGCTTGAAGATTTTGCCTGCAATAATGGAAATGGAAATAGTGAAAGAAGTGACAGGAGGGACTATTAGTGTGGCTAAAGTAGTAACGCATAGCAAGTTTCTCATTTTATTCATCGGAATGGGGACCAAATCTCAAGAAGGCTATAGCGCATGGGAAACAACGAAATGGGGCTTATTAAAGTGACTTTACAGAGAAGGGAATTTTCTGCTTTTGAATGGAGGAAACAATGTAATGATTGATGAGTTTCTTCCCATGTACATCAAGAATCTTGGTGTCCACCATCGTTACCTTCTGATTCAAGATGACACTTTGGATGGTGATATATGTTCTTTGGACTTAGCCACCAAAAAGAACTTAGGGGATTTGGTGAGAGTTGGTGAAAAATTGTTGCAAAAAACAGTTTCTCCATAAATGAGCCTTTCAGCTGCCCTTTTTGGATTTATCAATGCGTAGGCTCTCATAAGATATAATCACTTCTTTGTTTTTTTTTTTTTGTTTTTTTATTTATATTTGACTCTTTGGCTTATCCATTAATTGCAATTACACTCAATGTGATTGCATGTAAGGGTGTCAATAGTTCGATTCGGTTCGATTTTCTTGAAAACCTAAACTAAACTGAATCGATAAGGTGTGAATCTAACCCAAACAGAATACGTACCAAATCAGGTTTAGTTTGATTCAGTTTTTCTGCTTTCTTTTTTTTTGCTTTACTTATTGGAACCAAACTAAATAAAATGTGAGAAAAAAGAGGGGTTTTAAGTTGGGCATTTAAGTTTTGTTGAAAATTTAACCGAATCGAACCGAAAACCGAAACAAATAAAAAAAAAGAATGGTTACTTTTCGGTTTGTTTCGGTTATCTAAACCGAAAGTTGAACCAAACCGAAAATACATTAAATTTCGATTTGATTCAATTTTAATTTCGGGTCGATTTTTCAGTTCGATTCTAACATCTCAATTACAAGTTTGCTAAATTCCTTCATGAGGAAAAAACATTGAACGGAATCTAAAAGTTGGTAAAGAGTTGTTGCCAAACCTGATTTCTAGCAAAGACATAGAAACCAAACCAGGTGTTAGAATCTTACTCTGAAGAGACCACTGAGTCTTTAATAGGGCATATTCAATCATTTGTTTTTTCTTTATTTATAGTTTGATCTTTTAACTTATCCATTAATTATAGTTACACCGTACGGTTGCAGGACTACTAAAATCGGCACAAAATTCAGATCGGAGAAAAGTACATTTTATTTGTCCATGTACGCAGACGTTATTTTTCCATTCCTCTCACGATTTTTGCTTGTAACATAATTAATGGAAATTATCGGATATGATTATTTTCTCATGTCTTTATTTGTGAAATGTACAGTAAAGATATTGTGTTGATTTAGGTATACATATATTAATAGCTCAGGTGATGTAGTTCATTAATTATATTTGAAATTAGTATAATAGAATAATTATGTTGATTTTAGGAAGTTTATTATGGGATTGCCAGTAAATTTAGAAAATTTTTACAGTTGATATATCTTTTTAATCAACACAGAGTACACATTTGGAGGTTACGTGACTTAAGGGAGGCCATTATGCATCTTTGAGGTCCAAACCATGATAGAAAGTAGGAATACATTTACACAGTCTTATGAGAGAATTACTAGGGAAGAAGAGATTGCGTGATACATTGACCAATGTTATAAGTGTGTTATAAGTGTGAAGTATGACATTAAGTCATTTAAAAGAGCACATTCTCAAGTCATGAGGTATTATTTTTTTCATTATCTCCAAATCATGACAATCAGTTGTTTCCATTTAACTTGGATTGTTGAAACCTTGCTTGTAGTTGAATAAATCAACGAGGCAAGATGCTTTCTTGATATATGCATCTCAACTTCGGTAATGTCAATTTATCTATCTCTTACAATTTCGAGACGGCCCACACTTCAATTACAAAATTTAATCTCATAGATGGTGGTATCACTGCAAATAATCTGGTGTGACTTTAACATCAAGTGATTCTCTTTCTTGGATTTAATAGGTTACTTTTGGCTATTAAGTTTTATTCCTTGATATAAATATTGTGTCGTTACTTGAAGATATGACACTTTTGGCTCTAGATTTATTTGTTGAGACTAAATATTGTGTCATTGCTTGAAGATTTTGCTTGCAATAATGGAATAGTGAAAGAAGTGACAAGAGCAATAATGGAATAGTGAAAGAAGTGACAAGAGGGACTACTAGTGTGGCTAAAGTAGTAACGCATAGCAAGTTTCTCATTTTATTCATCGGAATGGAAACCAAATCTTAAGAAGGCTACAACGCATGGGAAAGAACGAAATGGGGCTTATTAAAGTGACTTTACAGAGAATGGGATTTTCTGCTTTTGAATATCTCGCACGGAGGAAACAATGTAATGATTGATGAGTTTCTTCCCATGTACATCAAGAATCTTGGTGTCCACCATCGTTACCATCGTTACCTTCTGATTCAGGATGACACTTTGGATGGGATATATGTTCTTTGGACTTAGCCACCAAAAAGAACTTAGGGGATTTGGTGAGAGTTGGTGAAGAATTGTTGCAAAAACCAGTTTCTCCATAAATGGGCCTTTCAGCTATGGTTCTCACAAGATATAATCACTTCTTTGTTTATATTTTGATTCTTTGGCTTATCCATTAACTGCAATTACACTTAATGTGATTGCATGTAATGGTGTCAATAGTTTGGTTCGGTTCGAACCTAAACCAAACCGAATCGATAAAGTGTGAATCTGACCCAAACATAATACGTACCAAATCGAGTTCAGTTCGATTCGGTTTTTTTGCTTTCTTTTTTTTTTTTGCTTTACTTATTGGAGCCAAACTAAATAAAAGGTGAGAAAAAAGAGGGGTTTTAAGTTGGGCATTTAAGTTTTGTTGAAAATTTAACCGAATCGAACCGAAAACCGAAACAAAAAAAAAGAAAAAAAAGAATGGTTACTTTTTCGGTTATCTGAACCGAAAACTGAACCAAACCGAAAATACATGAAATTTCGGTTTGGTTTGGTTTTGATTTCGGGTCGGGTTTTAGTTCGATTCTGACATCCTAGTTACAAGTTTGCTGAATTCCTTCTCGAGGGAAAGAGACATCGACCAGCATGAAATCTAAAAGTCGGTAAAGACTTGTTGCCAAACCTGGTTTCTAGCAGAGACATAGAAACCAGGTTTTAGAATCCTACTTTGAAGAGACCGCTAAGTCTCTAATAGGGTATATTTGATCATTTGTTTTTTCTTTATTTATAGTTTGATCTTTTGACTTATCCATTAATTACAGTTACACCATACGGTTGCAGGACTACTAAATTGCTTTACAAGGGAAAGAAATATGGATCGGCACAAAATCCAAATCGGAGAAAAGTACATTTTATTTGTCCACGTACACAGATGTTATTTTTCATTCCTCTCATGATTTTTGCTTGTAACATAATTCTTTTTTGTGAGTCTTTTTAAATTCATCTGTATTCATTAATTTGAGTGCATATTATCGACCATTCTAATCAAGGAAAAATTATCAAAATATCTTAAACCTATCGTAATTGTACTAATTCAATCCTATATATCTTTTTGCCAATTCAGTAATAAATCTTTAACATTTGTATCAATTCAATAGATCTAGTCAATTTTGGCTGGTCGGTGTTGAGGTGGTTACTAGTTGATGCCCAAGCAGACATGCCAATTTTTTACATAATTTTTAATACATTTTTTTTCAATTTTTTAATTATTATTTTTTTTTTCCTTCTTCCTTTAGCCGATTGTCAGGTCGAGGTGACTGGCTAAAGGTGAGGGTTGGCAAGGTGGTTCTGGGAAGAGGGGGTCTTGGGGGAGGGCAGGGGAGTTCAAGAGAGGGAAGTGGAGGCGAAGTGAGCTGTGGAGATGGTGAGGAGGGAAGGAGGAAATGGAGAGGCGAGGGCGTGCATGGTGTTTGGAAATGGGAAGGGCGAGGGTTTCAGAGGGGGAAGGAGGGGCAAGGAGGAAGTAGGAAAGCGAAGGAGAGTGGAAGAAGGTGCGGGGAGAGAGAGAGAACGTGGCGAATAGGAGAGGCAACGACTTGGTAAATTAATGCAATAATTCGATAAATAGTTTATGAATTTTTATTTAATGTGTAATGTCGTCTTTAAACTTTTAATGTATTCAATATAGTCCTTAAATTCTGGTCAAATATGCAATATTATCCTTAAACTTTTAATTTGTTTAGTTTGATCCTTGAACTATTAGTTCATGTTCAAATTTAGCCCTTTATGAACTAGATGGAACATACACAAAAAAATTTAGAGATTACATCAAGTAAATTAAAAGTTTGGCAATAACATTACATATTAGGTCAGAATTCATAGATTATATTGAATGAACTTAAAGTTTATAAATGACATTGCACATTAGGCTAAAGTTCAAAAACCATTTATGTCATTTTCCCGAAACTAATTGATGGATCCTTGAGTCATATTTATTGGATGTTACTATGATTGCACGTCATATACTCAACATTTATATGCTGATTATGTATATTCTAATTTCCTCTCAACTATATTTTTGTCCATTCTAGACTAAAAAAAATCCCCCAATTACAAATTTGAGTGATAAATTATAAGTATTACCTATATTCGAACTTAACCAAAATTTAAAATGAATAGCATCTAAACTTATGTCACATCAAATAGAGTCGCACTAGGTCATTTCCTTTCATCAACATTTATGACGTGCATCTTTTGTATAGAAAATATTTTTCAAAAGAGACATTACTTACCGTTAATACGATGGTCATTTGTGAAAACTAATTCTTGCATTGATGATGTATGCTCCTTTTTTCTTTATTTCCATAATCAATTTTAGCAATGTCCCGGTAAGATCAGTGAAGACTAAAGTTTTTTTTTTTTTTTCCTTTGAAAGGAATTTACATTGATAGTCAAAACTGTACTTGTTTTCAATAATGATTTTACAAACAAGACCGTTGGATTCGCGCGGCTCTGATGACATTGGCAAACAGTGAATTTTTTACTGTGCTTACGTTCGGCCACTCTCTTCAGCAACAGTTCATTATACAACTCCGAGAATAAGCTAGAATCTATTACTCAAGTTATGAGTCGACTCTACCCTCTTGTAATAAATATCATACATGAAAATTTGATGCAATCATTATCAATTGTTAAATCTAAATTTCTCAACATCGACCATTGGATCAAAGGTCTTTTATTAGTCCGATCTAAAACTTATTGATGCCAACTGTCGAATTTAAGCAAAGTAAAACTTGGCTTTATTTTGCTGCGGCTCTGTAGATTAAGCCCTCTTTACACTCTCCAAATTCTACTCTTGTGCATATTTCAATTGGAGGTGTAAGTGGCTCTTTTATTTTTCTTAGGTGATAATTCCTCATCGTATAACTTAAATTTATTTATGTTTGGAATTCTCAACAAAAAAATGTCTCCCGCAATTAATATTTATTTCTGTGTTTATGTGTTGCGATACTAGGTACAATATGAGAGTTGTCACTTGATTACTGCACCTTGATTTACGTATTAGATATCCTTGATGGATGACTTTTCTACAACTGGATTTCGACAAAGAATTATCATAGAGTTTGTTACTTTTTTTTTTTTTTAATGTCGTACGTTATTTAATGATTAGTTGATTTCTACTCTTTCATTTCCCAGGCAAAAAAAGGAAAAAAAGAAGAAGAAATTAAACGGACGAGAAATACGGAGAGTAATAAAATTTCATGGAACAGTTTACTGAAATTTGACGAATTATTTTTCCCTTTGACTAGTCAGAATGGAGGACTCGACAGCACAAATTACGGAAACCAATGAAACACAAACGGGGACATAAAAAAACAAAACACAAGACAATCTGACGTTGATCTCCCCTTCCGTCGCGCCGCCTCAGTCCTCGGTCGGGGCGATATAGAAGCCACTACGGGAGCGCCTCTCCGCCGGCCGGCGCGGCGGAGACACCGTTGGAGGCATCGCCGGAAGATACGGAAGCGTCGCCGGCATTCCCATTTCCTCTCTCCGGTATGTTCGGGAACAAATTCATTTGATCTGTTAAACTGCTCTGACCATAAACCCTCTCCGTCCCCCCGAGTCCTTGGAGATTAGTTACTGAGGAGGGAAAGATTGAGAGCCCATATGACCATGAATTGCTCCAATGTTAACTCATGGGTCACCTCAAGACCGCCGTTTCCGGACACATCTTCACTCGTCTCTCAATTTCGCCAAAACCCTCTTCGCGTTTCTCTTCCAATCTCGCCATCGAAGGCTCGATCTAAAATTCATCAGTCTTCGCTCAATGCACCAATTCGTTGCGGTCTTCGAGAACTCAGAGAAAGAATTGAGTCCGTGAAGAACACGCAGAAGATCACCGAAGCAATGAAGTTGGTGGCCGCGGCGAAAGTTCGGCGTGCTCAAGAAGCTGTGATCAACGCAAGACCTTTTGCTGAAACCCTAGTGGAATTCCTGTGCTACATGAATGAACAGCTTCAAGTGGAGGATGTAGATGTTCCTTTGACAAATGTCAGGCGCGTAAAGAGAGTGGCCCTTGTCGTTGTGACCGGTGATCGGGGCCTTTGTGGGGGGTTCAACAATGCGGTTTTGAGGAAGGCGGAGACCCGGATCGCAGAACTGGAAAATCTTGGGCTGGACTACACCGTGATTAGCGTCGGAAAAAAGGGTAATTCTTATTTTGTGCGCAGGCCTAATGTTCCAGTTGATAGGTTTATTGAGGGAGACAGTTTTCCTACAGCAAAGGAAGCCCAGGTAATTGCGGACGATGTCTTCTCATTGTTCGTTAGTGAAGAGGTCGATAAAGTGGAGTTAGTGTACACTAAGTTTGTGTCATTGATCAAGTCTGATCCGGTTATCCATACTTTGCTTCCTTTGTCGCCTAAGGGAGAGGTACTTGATGTGAATGGAAATAGTGTTGATGCTGATGGGGATGAGCTATTCAGATTGACTTCTAGAGAAGGGAAATTGTCAGTTGAGTGGGAGCAAGCTGAGAAGAGGAACAGTGAGATTTCACCTCTGTTGCAGTTTGAGCAAGACCCTGTTCAGATTCTTGATGCTATGATGCCTCTGTATTTGAACAGCCAGATTTTGAGGGCATTGCAGGAATCAATTGCGAGTGAGCTAGCTGCTAGGATGAATGCCATGAGTAATGCAACTGACAATGCTGTTGAATTGAAGAAGAATCTCTCAATTGCTTATAACAGGGAACGGCAGGCAAAGATTACAGGGGAATTATTGGAAATTGTGGCTGGAGCTGAGGCACTAAGAGATTTTGATTAGTTTGGAGACTCGAGGCACTTACAAATTTCATTTATTATAAACTTTTTACCCTTTCATGGCCAGTTTCCCTCTCCATCTGCACACACTTTTGTTAAGACTTGGAGGGTTAATTGGCTGATTGTTGAATTGGCAATATCTGAATGGAGAAGGCAGCCTCTTTTTGTTTTACTCTTTGTGCTCTGGCTGGGAAGAAAAACTCTTCACCATATTTGGGTTCATCACAACTTCACAAAAGAATTAGCTGCATACCTTTGTCAATCATCATTATCATGTTATCTCATTTTTCTTCTCTGCTACATGCTAACCTAAAGTCATTACATTGAAGACCTGAATATGATGCTTTCTAATTGCTGCAGTTAGTTAGAGTAATATGTCACACAGAAAGCACTTTTAGGGAATGTTTAGTGTTGTGATCTTTATGGTTAATCTCTCATTTAATGGTATGATCATTCAACATTTATCTGCTCACTGGAGAAACACTAGTTACTACCATTGCTGGAGTGGGATCAGTGATTGTGTGGTTCAGTGGCTGTTTGGTCAAATGGACGTCAACAAATGGAAAGTATATACTGTGTGGCTGGCAGAAGTGGTGCTGTAGGTGCCATATTTCTGATAGCAAGTTTTTATGGAAGAGAAATTGGCCATGGTGTTAAGCACTCCACCTTTTTTGCTCTTTTACTGGTATTTAGTTAGTGATAAGGATCAGACATCTCGTGAATGGTCATGTTCTCTCCATTCTAAGTATCGAGAGGAAAATGATTGAGGATGCTGATTTCATCTTTAACTTTCTCTCTATTGCCTTCTGCCTGGCAAATCTATTGATAATTTGATTCTAAGAGTTCATATTTCCTTCTTCAGTGGCCTGACTTGCACTGGCCCGAGTTCTGGATGAACGTAAGGAGGGAGCTTCCTCAGTCGATTCCTTACCTTGCCTTTTCTAGTTGCTCTCCTGCATTCTGATCAGTTTGTCTGCAATTATATGACTGATAAAAGAATTGAGAGTAACTGAAGAGATGGAAAGTGGAAAAACAATGGAAAGTCCTTGACATATTTTGTTGTGGAAGAGAGAATTATCAGTAGAAATACAGACCTCAATTTGCTATGGCCTTACCTCTTCATGGCTTGTGCCGGCGAATGTTTTTGGTCTCTATTACCTAACTGATGTTGTGCATGAGCATTACCCATTCATGGCAACTGAATATGCACCCAACTGAAAGTTCAAATTGATAGAAACTGGAAGCAATCCTCGTTGGTGGATTATGTTGTAAAGAGCTCAACTTGCGTTCAGAGACCTCTTGGAGGAGCTTATGTACATATGATGATGGATTAACGACTTTAAGACGAATGCAGCGCAGCTTTTCCAGACCCTTCAAGCTTTAAGCCTGGCAGCCTGGTCCGAGCACGCTGCCGGACCCATGTACATGTTGATCATGAATCCAACGTGTCATGGTTTTGTGGTGATTCTTAGGCAAGCAAGGATGCCCGGTAATGGAACTTGGATGCAGTGAATGTTAGATGCCACGGATGTTCATGAATCATGCTATCTGGTTATCTTCTTTGGTCCACGACCCTAGTGTACCTCAAGAAGGCTGGCAGTGGCCGCCGCCACCTTCACCGATCGTGAATCCAAGGAAGGTTCCACCATTAAAGTCGTTGATGGAGTCTGTTCACCATGTTCTGTAACTGATGATTGCTCAATGAATCTGGTTTTCCTCCCGAAGACATTCAACTGATGGTATGTTTAGTATGAGGAAATTAGCTCGGAATGGAATGCGCGTTTCAAGATTAATTTCAGTTTTTCGGTATGGTGTCAAAGAGCAGGATTGCTTAATCGCTCCTCCCAAATAGATCGAGAATTGCTGTTGATAGTAGATTGGTGGTCCAAGCGAAAATCATGAAGTGGCCTCTTTATTGCATATAATCACAATAATATATTCACAAGTTTTGACTTCAAATTCATCTTTACATTTTTTTTAGTAAAAGAATTTTTTAAGAATAAGTTTCCTGGACTTTCACCCGTTTGGTTTACTGAAAATATTAAGTTAACAGAAAATCATTTATAATTAGAGAAAATATTAATGTTTAAAATAAGTTCCTAATTTAAAAAGGAAAAACATTTTTCCTATACAATGATTTCTATGAAAAGCATTTTTCTTTGTCAGAGACTATCCTCCGATGCTCTTTCCCATGCTATCTATCGTTAAATCTGGCTGACAAATATAATAAGAACACGACATTGTTGGTAGCAACGCAAGAGTAGACCACATTATGAGAAAGTATTTCAGTGATTGCAAAATACCACGTCATAGACTCATAGGTTACGTGGCATGCATCTTCTTTGGCGAAACCCAATCATAAGTCGGCACGTGGCAACGATGCGGACAAATGTAAAAGAAAATTAAAAATCTGTACAGAATTTTTTCTCTCTCTTCCTCTCCTCCTCCATTCCCGGCGAGCTCTCCTCCACCCGCGGCGGCGCGTTCAGTCCCTCGCCGTCTCGTCGAATCCATCCAGGGCCCTCGAAGTCGTCATCCTCGTTGAAAAGCATTGTAAGCTCTGTTCTGCCGCTCCTCAATTCCTTTGTAGCCTCTCTCTTCGCGATCCTGGCGAGGGCTCCTGGATTCGAAGCAGTTTTACCTTCGGCGGCATTGTCGGCGGTTGCAGTAAAGCTTCACGCCAGCGTCCATGGAGCAGCCTTCGTTCGCCAAGAGAAAATCAGATCACCAGATCCGTGGAGAGTAAAAGCAGCCTTCGCTCGCGGCCAAGGGCTTCAGATCTAGATGACGCCGACGACGGAGCCTCGGCCGCGAGCGCCCAGATCTCCAGATCTAGCCGAACGACACACATGGACGAACGTCGTCGGCGTCGCTCGCGAGACCGGCTCGTCCATGGCCGGCGTCCAGATTTTTCATTTTTTTTAATATTTGTCCACGCCGTCGCCATGTGTCGAATTCTGATTGGGTCTCCATGATTTGTTGCTTTGCAACCACCGAATAATATCTACGGCATTACATAATCAAAGCACAAAATAACCAGGATTCCCTGTTTTTGCCCGAACGCGTCAGATTCACGTTTTATGGTCACGTGACGGGGCCTGCCCGTCCGCGTGCCGGAATCCAGGAGTACGTCAGCAGCGGGAAAGACGTATGACGTGGTCATATTCCATGCAGTTCCCGCTCGTTTCGTTTCAGCAAAACCCTAGCCCCCTCCCTCGCTCGCTCCCAACGTCCCGCTCTCCGCCCCACCCTCCATTTTTCCTTTTCCCTCCCCGCTTTCCCGCCTCCCGAAAACCAACCTTCCCTCCTCTTTCTCTCTCTATTAATCATTCCATCCCCAACCCTTCTCCCTCCCTCTCTCTCTCTCTCACTCTCTCTCTCTAAAGCGCGCGCAGAGACGGCGGTGAGCATGAAAGCCTCGGCCTCAAGAACGCCGCCGCCGCCGCCGTCGTCTCACAGGTACTTGAAGCCGGGGGCGCTGGCGCGGCTCCGGGACTCCAGGATCAGCTCCCGCTCTCACAAGCCGGACCCTCTCTCACGGCCCCACACGACCCGGCCCGACCCTTCCCGGCGCGCGCGCGACCAAGCCGCCCAGCTCCAGATCTCCGGGGCCGACCCGGCGCCTCCGCTCCTCGGCGCCGGCTGGGGCCCGCGTTGCCTCGCGAGGAAAAGGCTCGTTGCTCACAGATCTGGGCTTTTGCAGAGCCTGGACTCCGGCGTCAGCCGCGGCGGTGGCGATCCCTTCGTGAACGTGACGGGCAACGACGCTCTCGTCGCTCATTGATTAGCTCAGTGAATAATCTGATAGCAAGCCTTTTTCCCCTTTTTTTTCCTTTTTTCTGGATTTGCTTTGGTCGATTTGGTTAGGTTCGATACCCTTGATGACTTGTATCAAATCATAATAAAACTCTGCAGTCCAAATAACGCCTGGATCGACATCGTTAACGATCAATTGCAGAGACGAGCCGTAGACATTGCCAAAAACTTGCCTAGATCTTGCGAGACCAATGCGGCATTAATTCAATGCATCATGGATGAGTCCTACGCAAGCTGTTTCTCATATACAGTTCTCATATACATTGTGGTAGAGATTTAAGAGAACAGATGCGTGCACAATCAGAATCAAGACAACGCCTCTCTGGTGTTCCTCCATTGTTTTGGCTGATGAAAACTTCAGTTTGGCCCTTCTTTTCTTCAGCCAGAGTGCTGATGAGTTCTGGCGTTTGTCGTAGTGTCGCGATTTTGTTGAGTATACGTTTTGTGGAAAGAGGGGATGAAGAAAAAGATCAGCGGTTGAAGATTCAGTTTACAAGATGGAATGCGATCGTTTAGGTGCGATTGCGACTGTTCTACTAAATTTCCAGGAAAAGAAAACTACTCGAATTCGAATTGGAATGGTGATCTTACTTTCGAGGCACCGCAAAAGTAGCTTCTCCAGACGTCTTATGTGAAAGCGAACTGCTGGTCGCAGAAAAATCATTCGCCTTTCCATACATTTCTTAGTTAAATTGTAGGAAAAATGATCAATTTAGTTCTAAACTTATTATATAATATTGATTCGATTCTAAATTATATAATTTTGACGATGTAGTCTTGAACTTTTACAGAAAATTTCAATGAAGTCTTTTTGGATAATTGTAGTCGGAAATTGTTGGTTGGGCATGAGTAAACTTGTTTATGTCAGCATGTCTGTAAGCCAGGTAGCAAAAATTGGGCGTCACTTTAATAATTTCCATCAACAATTGGCAGGAAGAATTATGTTAATTTTCAGTAAATGTTTAGGATTATAATGGAAAAATAAAAAAATTTGGAACCGAATTGGGGATTACTAGTATCGTAAGTTACACGATGAGTCAAGAATACTAGCTCGGTCCTCCAGAAATGACATCAAGGACTACTCTGGGCAGGCCTAAAGAGGTCTTTGGGCTCAAATTATTCAGCCCACTTCACGATTTCCTCCTTCACATGAAGTTGGTTGACACCTATTCAAGAATTTAGCCCATGATGATGACTTGTTCTTTTTGCTAAGCTCTCTCATCTACGAATTTTACCGTGGCATGACTTAACAAGATAAGACTCGAAGATAGATGACTAGCTTCTGTCTTAGTTGGGTTATTTAATTTAGGGAAAATGCCACAAAAAATTTCAAATTATGCCCACTTGACATATTTACCCAGATTTTTTTTTTTTTTGACACATGTTTCCTCAAATTATAGATGGTCAGAAGCGCCTCCGCCATTCCAACTTTGCCAACCAGGGTCGTTGACCCTCGTTGGCAAGCAGAGCTCGGCCCAGATGGTGTCAACCTCGAATGGCATGGCCTAGCTTGCCTAGATGTGGTCCAAAGTAGCAGCATCAGCAACACCTGGAACGTTTCTTCACCATTTGCTGAAGCAATGGCCCAAGCATGGGCTTGACTCAGGGATTATCTCCAACACCAATATTTTCAACCCCACCACCCCCAATCGCTCAAGGCTCTCCTCAACTCCCAAGCCTCCCTCATGTTGCAGTAAAGCCAAGCTTTGAGATATAGCGGCCGTGGCGGCCTTGAGCTTCAAAGTGAAAATCTGACCTTGAAGCTAGTGCCATGGCCATATGTGGCTCCGAAGCTTGCTGAAGCTAGATTATCGACTTCAAGACACTCGCCCCTCCTAAGACACTTGCATAGAATGAAATCTCAGATCTGAGAGCAAGAAATGGCCACCTCGTGAGCGGTCGAGCAAGGGTTGACAAACCGCCGCTAGAGATCCAAGCAGCAATGGACAACAATGGACGAGCACCAGAGGAGCTTTGGCTGAGTGATCATGAGCTTGTATACGATGGACAATGACTTTGAAGATGGTAAACAGTAACTACACGATATGAGAAGCAAATTCCGTATTTGAGATCGTGTGGACCATCTGTAATCTCAGATGAAAGCAAATTCGTCAAATTAAGATCTTGCCCTCGCTGATGGCCTGTCAAGGTCAATAACCCTCACCAACCAAGCCAAAACAATAGTGGCACAACCATTTGCAATCACTCTTTCCTATGGTTCGATCTTTTTTCTTTTTTAGTTTTTTTTAATCTTTCTCTGCACCATATCAACGTCACTTGTCTTTACTAACCACCTCTAATCGATTAATTAATTAATCTCATGCTTTTATTAACCATATTTAATCTCACATCTCATCTCCCAAACTCTAATCAAGTTTTTGAATCCGATAAAACATATACATCTTATAAACAGACAAACAAGCAATGCGAGATTGAAAATCATTATCTTTTGTCGTGCAATCGCTGGAGCGTCGGGAGGGGCCAAAGGTACGCACGTGCCTAATTCGAGATTGAACATCATTGTCTTCGAATGTATGTGGGACATGTTGCGTTCGAATAAGATGCCCTGACCATGATTGGTTTTTCCACCACGAATTCGGATGAACATGTGATTTTACCTCTGCTTTATCTACTTTTGATAAATTCCCATCATGGGAAGAAAAATATCGACTTAAATGATAAGCCCTTTATCAAATTCCAATCTCATGCTACATGTCGACAATTTGTGGTAAATTATATTCTTTATAAGGTTTATATGTTATTTATATACGCGGATTTCCTCTACCTTTTAGATTAAACTTTCAAAGATGTTATCTAAACCAAATTGCATATGGTTAGGGGCACCTCCACTGTTCCAACTTTGCCAATGAGGATCATCGACCCTTGCTGGCAAGTGGAGCTTGGCCCGGACGGCGTCAAGCTCAAGAGGCACAGCCTAGCTTGCCTTGATGTGGTCCAAGTAGCAGCATTGACAACACCAGGAATATTTCTTCTTTATCATATGCTTAAGCAATAGTCCAAGCATGGGCTTAACCCCGAGGTTATGTTCAACACCAATATTTTCAACCCCACCACCTCCATTCGCTCAAGACTCTCCTCAACTCCCAAGCCTCCCTCCATGCTGCAGACCCTCAGGCCAAGCTATGAGATCTAGCGGCTATGGCAGTCGTGAGCTTCAAAGCAAATCCGACCTTGAAGCTAGCGCCATGTCCATATGTGGCTTCAAAGCTTGCCGAAGCTAGATTATCATCTCCAAGACACTCACCCCTCCTAAGACACTTGCAATAGAATTGAAATCTCAGATTTGAGAGCAAGAAATGGCCACCTCGCGATTGGTCGAGTAGGGGTTGACAAAACGCCATTAGAGATCCAGGCAGCAGTGGGTGACAATGGACGAGTGCAGAGGAGCTTTGGCTGAGTGATCACAAGCTTGTATACGATGGACAGTGATTTTGAAGATGATGAACAATAACTACACGATATGAGATGCAAACTCCGCATCTGATATGAGATGCAAACTCCGAATCTGAGATCGCGTGGCTATCTATAATCTCAAATGAAGGCAAATTCGTCAAATTAAGGTCTTGTCCTTGCTGATGGCTTGCTAAGGTCAATGACCCTCACCAACCAAGCCAAAATACCAGTGGCGCCACCATTTGCAATCTGTCTTTCCTTTGGTTTGATTTTTTTTTTTCTTTCTTGGTTTTTTTAATCTTTCTCAGTACCACATCAGCGTCACTTGTCTTTATTATGTTGGAATAATCAAATATTAAACCACGCTTTTATCTAACATCTTAAGTTTTTAGAACAGTCGACGGAGGTTTCACAAAATCCCACATGGTATTAAAGCAGAAGGTCCTAAGTTCAAATTGTCTCCCTAATTAAATATGTCCACGCTTAGTACTAGGTAAAAAGGCTAGACTAAGCGTGAGAGGGAGTGTTGGAATAATTAAATATTAAAACACACATTATAACTTAAGCTTTTAGAACATTTAACGGTGGTCTCCTAAAATCTCACATATTAACCATCTTTAATTGATTGATTAATTAATTTTGTGCTTTTATTAACCATCTCTGATCTCACATCTCATATCCTAAACTCTTTACCCCCAAAAATTGAAAAATGCACGTTCTAGGAATACAATTTTTTCTTCTTGTTTGTTGATCTATGATTGAAAATGTTTTTCATTGTTTGGATCCCATTAGAAAATGATTTCACACTTCATTGCAGCCAAAAAGAATTCGAATTTTTTAATTTAAGAAACTTTGAATATTTAATTTTGTTTTTTATTTACTTTTGTTTTCTATTTTTTTCTTTTTTCTTTTTATTTCCTTTATTTCCTTTATTTCCTTCTTCTTCTCCTTCGCTCTTCTGCTTCCTCATGCCATCCCTTTTGCTTCCTCTAGCGGTTCATCCTCGACTAGCTTATGAGAGGCGAGCTTGAGCCTTGTTGCCTGAGGCCGTGAGCTCACTCGATTTGACGAGACTCTAGGCTCGCCGACCTCTAGCAGCAAGGCTATGAGCTTGCCCGATTTGGCGAGGCTAGAGGCTCACCGACTTTGACAAGCTCGAGCCTCACTATAAGCAGTCGTGAGCTCGCCCGATCTGGCGAGGCTAGAACTTGCCGGTCTTCCCTGTGGTCAGACGGGTGGAGAAGAAGCAAACAGAAAAGGAAGAAAAGAAAGAGAAGAAAAGAAAAAATAAATAATAAATAATTCGAATTATTTTAAAAATATATTTTTATAAGAATGATTATTTGTAAAACAAGCACCAAAACTAAGCTTTAGTAGATTCAAAAAACGTTTTTCGAGTTTTTTGGGGAAATCATTTTCCTGAATTCAAGTCATGTTAGGAAAACTTTTTTTGTTGATTGGGAAAACGTTTTTCATTAACTTATTAGCTTGAGTGAACCAAACGTTAAAAATGAGGAAAATATTTTTTCTAAAAATGTATTTCGCGAAACAAACATACCCCAAATTTTTGAATTCCAATAAAAACAAATACATCTCCTGACAAGACAAGCAATCAAAGCGAGATTGAACATCATTTTCTCTGGTCGTGCAATCGCTGGAGCGTCGGCTGAAGACGGCCGAAGGCACGCACGTGCCTAAGTCGCAGCCGCCATAGGACGCATCGCAAGTTGAAGGAATCCGTCCAAGGGAGATGAATCGACCCCGTCTCGTCAGTCAAGTGGAGAATCTCGAGATGCTCTGGAAGGCAGATTGTCTCATGTTTCCCTGGACTGAGCTTGCTTTTCTTCGCAGCAATAAAAGGAATCTTGTCCACCACGAAACCTTGTTGGCCTCGTAAAACATATGTTAGTGTCTCTTTTACCCTAATAGAAATTCCAGTAATCTAAGTGCGTTGAATCTTGAATGTCGGCTCTTCCAGATTTTACACGTGCGTCCCACTCCGCCATTGCCATACAACAGCATCCTTTTGTTAAGAATTAATATCCTGAAAAACCCTAAATTGATATATTTGTGACAAATTTACCCCAAACTGATACACTTGTGATAAATTTACCCTCTATTAGTTTTCGTTAAATTTTACCGTCAAATTATTAAGTTAAATGACATGTGACAGTTGACTGGTATACTAATTTTGAATTTTACGCTCCGTTTGTCATATTTTACAATTTTTATGATTTTTTTGTGGTATTAATCCAATTTAGCGGAGGGTATATTTGTCACAAATTTACTAGTTTGGGGTTTTTTTCGATCGAATAAATTAGTTTTGGTAAATTTGTCATAAATGTACAAGTTTAGGGTTTTTTATGATCAATCGGGGTAAAATTGTCACGGGTGTATCAATTTGGGATTTTTCATGATAAAAAAAAATAGTTTGGGGTAAATTTGTTATAAGTATACCAGTTTAAGGTTTTTTAGGGTATTAATCCTTTTGTTAGCGAATGCTAGGGAAACACTTGTTAACCTCTACTCAATCGTACTCAATATAAAAAGATTCAGTTTCCTAAATATGTATCGAACAAAAGATAAGAGAATGATAAAATAAATGCAAAACTTCTCCTTTTTTATTTATTTTTTGATTGAGATGAGAGAGACTTGCTAGTAATTTTCTTTTTCCATTTCATTTTGATACGCTCTAGAGGAATCACTCTTATTATGACCTTGAAATTATGTAGAGCTAATTAGAGCACTAGCATTAGTGCTCTATCTTAATCTGCTACAAGAAAACTTGCCACTTGTTTTTTTGATAAATGGCAGCGTTTGAAAGTGCTTGCATTGACTATTCTATGCCAATGAATGTTCACCTCTTGCTTACCAAAAAAAAAAGAAAATGTGAATATTTTTGCTATGATGGTTATGTCTAAATGATAGTTTTAAATTTTGCCTATTTCATACTATGCGATATATGATTCAGTAAGTTATATAGTCAATAGTAGAAATCAACTATTTAATAATTAACCAAAAGCAGCATAGTTACTGCTTGATAACATTTCAAGATAAAAATTCTCTACTTTTTTTTTTTTATCACCCAAAGCAATACCATGACTCTTTATTTGGGTATTACGCGACAAACAAAAATTATAAACACACTATTAGCTCTTTTCGCATGGTATAAAAAGAGATTGCTATTCATAGTAATATCGCGACAAGAAAAGAAGAAAACACGTGCTATGAATTAGATAGTAAAAACCCACATGTCTTTTGGCGCTAAAAATTTCCCTCCTAAAATTTAAATTAAAGATGGATAAAATTTCACTCGTTACAAAAAAAAAAAAAAAACAAAATTATGAAAAAAAAGGGCTATGTGTGTGTTTTTTTTTTTTTTGAAATAATTGATTATGTTGTAATCATCCAAAGGGTGTTTTCAGGTAAAAAAAACTGTGTTTTTTCGCTTTCAGAACAGAAAATCTGATGACGCGAACGGCCTCTCTCGTGGGTTTCGTCAGACTGCTTCCAACTGATTAGGCTACAGGAGCTCTATTCAAATCTAGAACGAAAAATTCTGTGGGCTGATGGCGCCGTATTTAGCTTCCTCGCACCTTCCAGTGCCTAAGCAGAAGAGACAATTTCTCCAAATCCTAGTACTAAAGACTACTGCTGCGAGTGCTTTATACAATAATTTAAGAAACCTAAGCACTGTGGCACCTAACTTTATGAGGTAATCACGCTCATAATGACCGGCGCTCTCCATTATTAAAAAAAAAAAAAAAAAAATCGCGAACTGGCCACCTAATGCTCAAGCTCATCTCGTTCTCCAATTTTTTTCCTGCTCCGTTTGGTTTTGCCAATGATTATACGGGATGTCCGGACCGTTCTTGACCAATTCCCATGAAGATTCGCCGAACTGAACGTTCCGGTCTGCAAGGGTTTGAATAGAGTTTCAGTCTCTCCGTAAATCAAAGATGTTTTTCGAATGTCCGCGGGATATGTTACGTTAGAATAAGATGCCTTGACCATGAAAATTTTGGTTTCTTGGATTATGGTGGCTGGAAACTCTTGGAGGTTGGCAGCCACCTCCCCCAATTCACAAGAAAAAGCCGCTTTCAATTAAACCCGACATGAAAAAGGACAACGATATGATGACGATGCGCGCACCACCTTCCTCTTAGGTTGAAACAGCTGCCACAAATGCACCTTCCATCGCGAATCCGGATGAACATGTGATTTTACCTCTGCTTTATCTGCTTTTGACAAATTCCCCTGTCATGGGGAGAAAAACATTGACTTAAATGATAAGCCCCCTTATAAGATTCTACCCAAGAGAGAGAGAGAAATCTCATGGTACCTGTTTTCCAAAATTTCGATAATTTGTGGTAAATTATATTCTTCATGGGTTTTACACGTTACTTATATACATGATTTTCCTCTACTTTTTGAATTAAACTTTCAAACATGTTGTCGAAGTCGAATTCTACGCAGTACATATTCGCTTATGATGTTCCCCATTTATCCAATTCCATGTGTCGTTCGGTCTCAATTTCAGTCCATAAACTTAAACTTTTGGGTCAAAAAAAAAAATAAGATTTGATGTATTATAATGAATTCCAACAGAAAAGGAAGGGATAATCGGATGATTCTATGTGATACTTTGTTTAAAAATCAGTTAAGATCTTACGATAAGATTTCATCTAATCCCAAACAAAGCACAGTTCTAGAAAGCAGATGAACACGTCCCCTGATGAGAAGCTTCTTCATTTTTTCGTTTCACGTTTAATTCTATTTTCTTTCTGGTCTTGCAAAAACTTATTGAAAAAGGAGAAGATAAGCACATCTTTATCCAAAGACGGCGCCCCTCATTTCCTCCCAGCTTCTGAGGGCTCAAAAGGTCCAGCACCAATGGGGGCCAATAGCTATAAATAATAACGTATTTTCCATATCGACGATCCTCCACATTCAATATATATATGAAGGCACGACTCGTGGGAGTCTTCTCTCTCTCTAATCCTTCCCGTTCTCTCCCATCTAAATGTCTCTAGGTCTTCCGCAGAGCGCCTACCCTCCCCTGCTGCTCCAGTTCAAGGGTTGCTCAGGTGATTTCAGTTAAAGAAGAGAGCTCGGATTCTGCTTCCCATTAGGTTCTTGAGAGAGAAAAATGATATGACAGTACAGAGAGAGTTTCATGATTTGGCTCTCTTATATCTTATTCGATCTTCTCTCTTGGGTTGCAGTCCTGCAGATACCTCCTAGCTCGGAGAACTCGAGAGAGGGGCTGCGATTTCCTGGGGTTTCTCGGTCCATAGAAAAGAAGGTGGAATTTTTGCTCTTCATCTGTATTCCAAATCGATTCGGTTTTTACATGAGCAGTACAAAAATTTGCATCTTCGATCCCTCGAAACCATGTGTCGTTGAGTTTCGCTCAAAGACTCTGCTTCGATCTGTAGATGGAGAACAGGTATGGCTACTACTACCAAGGGAGTCTGTGGCGGTCGCTGAGGGACGGCGACTTCGAGGAAGCAGACGTTTGGGAGGTCCTCAACGGCAAGCAAGACTCTAATAATTCCCATCTCTGGGCTGCGGGTGAGCCACCCAGAAGCTCGTCCTCGAGGAAACACCCGCCCTCCGCCCCAAAAACGATCTCGAGAGGCGGCCGTGGCGGCGGCGGCGGCGGCAGCAGCAGTTCGACCCCTGAGCCGGCAGCCAGGGTCGTGCAGCAGTCGGCGCCAGTCAACATTCCATACTGGTCAAACTTGCGGAGGCAAAATTCAAAGAAAGCCTCTTCCAATTCGAAGAGCGCGAGGGACTGGGACGAGGAAGATGGAGTCGACTCGAGCGACGGCGGCGGCGCGGCCGAGGGCGAGAGGGGCGAGAGCGACGACGACGACGAGGAGGCCGATTGCAAGGTGCCGCCGCACGAGCTCATCGCAATGAGGCTGGCCAGGAGTCACATTTCGTCCTTCTCGGTGGTGGAAGGGGAGGGGAGGACCCTCAAAGGGAGGGACCTCAGCAAAGTGAGGAACGCCGTCCTGACGAGGACCGGCTTTCTCGAGTCGCCGTGATGGGAATCCGGTTCGAGACAATGGTGATCGTGGGGAGTGCGTTTTCTCGGACTGTGTATAGGTACAACGTCGTAGTCTCTGTACAGGGTTGTGATTGGGTGTGTTGTGTAGCCTCATCTTTGGTCGCGAGGGACAAAAATCAACTCGGTGCTTTGATGGGAAAGAGGTGAAACTGAAAATACGTTCTCCTCTGCTTTATGGTCTTCTTGGGTTTTTGTAAAAACCCTGTCAACCTCAAGTCGTCTCAGTGCAAATCAGTACTTCTTTCTATTCGACTTTCGCTGCATTTGAGATCCCAATAGTAACCAATGTCGCTTTACCGTCTCTTCGCATAGTCCGGTAAAAAGTTGACCATAAACATTGCCGCAATCAATCGTTGAATGCAAATGAAATGCACCCTTCCTTTTTCTTTGTCCCAGGAGTTCCGAACTTAGGAAAAAGAAAATCGAAAGCAACCTGGTGGCCAAAATCTTGAGTATATAAAAAATTCAGTTAATGTAAACAGATCATGAATTTGTTTGAGCAGGATATACCCTACCTATATATAATATCATATTTCATCCTTAAAAAACACTGCTTTGTGAATATGCAAAACCAGTGCTCAAACTAGACACGACACTGATATGCTCTATTTTGCATGTGAGAAATACTAGGATTCCCTAATTACGCATGTGCAATGTCGTCTCCTGTCCTTAGAAAGCATTGATTTGTGGCCGTGCAAAGCCGGTGGTCAAATTAGGCACGGCGCTGAGTGTTTGTTTGTCCGAGACCCC
Organism: Eucalyptus marginata; assembly: GCA_014182565.1. Classification (NCBI taxonomy): domain Eukaryota; kingdom Viridiplantae; phylum Streptophyta; class Magnoliopsida; order Myrtales; family Myrtaceae; genus Eucalyptus; species Eucalyptus marginata. The sequence continues at coordinate 9,126,254 of CM024590.1, read as the reverse complement.
CCGATTCATGCACGCCCAATTCGGCCGTGCTGGGTACCACAACATGGATACAAACGACATTATGGGGCGCGAATCGGGAAAAGACAACATTCCGTCACGTTGCCGCCGCCCCAGGACGGGTGCCGTGCCTCGTTTCGCTATCCGGAGCGGGAGTAGGTGGCTCTGGCGGATTGTTCCTCTCCATCCCCGCCACGTTTTCCATGGTGGAACGAACGGCCGCTGGTGGCTCTCGCTAACCTTAACCAATTACATCATTTACACGCACGCCCACATGCGTCAGTCTTTGTCAAAGGGAGCTGATTGCGCAACTCACGAGGAGGCGCTCATCTTTTGTATCGGGCATGTGCATTCTGCGTGGACAAATTGGAGACTGGATTCTCTTTCTTTGTTCTTCACAGTAGTAACCCACTTTTTTTCCGAACCACATTGACTTTTCCTTCAATTTGTTCAACTAGATATCCGTTATATTACATGTTCACGGGAATTGTTAATAGTGATTGAGTTGATTTATAATCACGCCGCCCGCTAGAATGAGTCTCTGTAATGCACGTGTTTATCTTAATTCGGTTTTTTTACGGGTTTGTGGAGCCTTTGTTTGATTAATTAAATTGCAAAAGCACGCAAGTGATGCCAACTCCATACACTTGCGCATACCTATCGGCTATCGTTGGCAATGCTACTTTATTAATTAGCTAATTTAATCAATGTGATCACACACAAAAAAGTAAAAAATCATTGCATTTGTGCAAACCAATCCTAAACCTATCAATTTATCAATTGAGTTTAAGACATTTTGACAATTTACCAATTTAATTTAAGACTTTTTGACAATTTACTAATTGTGTCATTTCAGCCAATTTTAATCAAAATCATTAACGTGAATGTTAGTCGTCTTACGTACGTACTGACTGTTGTCATGGTCAATTTTTATAGTTTTATATATATATATATTTTTATAGTTATATATATATATATATATTTTTTTTTTTTTTATTTTTTGTTTTTCTTTTCTTTGTTATTTTTTTTCATTATGTCGGCAGGATCACTTGTGACCCTTGTATGCCATAAAGGCTTGGGCAAGGGCTGCCAATACCCTCACCAACAGCCATGGTGGCCCCGTGTGGGGCCTTCTTGGCCTGCTGGCCATAACCCATAAAGAAAAAAACAAAAAGAACATAAAAAAATCCACAAAAGAAAAAAAGAATTGTAAAAATTATCTACATCAGCATCAATTATGCCATTTAAGATGATTGGTGTTCACGTAAGTAATTTTCAGTCAAAATTGGCATGAAAGTTGAGGACTCGATTAGTCAAATCGAAAGGTTTAGAAATGAATTGATATGAGTGTACTAAGTTGGAAATTTTCTTTTGCTAATTTTCTCAAGATAATCCACATTTGCAAGCAGGTTTCCTCGAGCTTTCCCCCATCTCAAGAAGGTTTTACTGGTTCCTTCCAATTTCCTACTAGACCTCAACCTTCCGCCATCAAGCTCCTATTGGTCTCTTTCCTTCCCCGCAATTCGCATATCGCCTCGTCCTTTCCTTCCGCTTTTGAGGCGAGAGACAGGCAGCTTTTACGTTGTCAACTCGTCAGTAATCACTCCCCCACTCCAGAAACCCCCGCCCCCACACACCATCCAAAAAAATAAAATAATTAAAAATACAAAGATATTTACCTAACTAGCTTTGCTTTTTCGCATGTAGAAGGATCCATGAAGTTACTGGGCCTCGTTTCCATTGAAGTCCCCAGCTTTTTGGGGACGGGGTTTCAACTCCATGCAGACTTTTCAAAGATGCAGTATCGCATCGAAGAGCACCGCAAATGAAAAGCTGTCTTGGACTTTTCTGCCGTAGTCCTCGTCAAGTGGAGTTATTCTATGGCAGGAGGGGTCGCCTTCGCGACAGTATTTTTGTCCCACGTACTTATCATCGTCCAGGCTGGCTCCATGTCGTCGGCTGGACGGCCGGACCACGTGAGGCTTTCCTAGAATCTGCCTGGCGACTTTAGTATGATATGCACATATTGTAAATTCCTCCTTCATCGAGAGAATGGATCCTGAATTTCTTATTAGTTAGCCAGACAAAAAGGATGGTTCTACGTCCAATTGGTTAGGTATTTTTGCTCTCTACCCCCCTCATAAGGATAATTTTGATAGGTTTCATGTGAGATCCTGCGTGATCTGTAGGTTCCAGGCTGGAACAGATCCGACTCTCTTTTATAATTTCATGGTTTAGTTTATGTCGGGAGCTTGTCTATCGAATCTAGCTCGTGCTATAAGCTATGGTGCATTAGGCGTGAACAGACCTTACTCTCTTTTATAATTTCATGGTGTAGTTTATGTTGGGAACTTGTCTATTGAATCTGGGTGGTGAGTGTAGTATGCTTAAATGCTCGATTTTGTTTTTTCTCCACACGGGTACCCAAGTATCACGTGAGACTGTCCTACAAACTGCCAAGCAAGTCAAATTCATGGCGAAGCCTGATATTTTAATCCCACCAACGCTGTTCTCCTCCACATATGCTTTGAGATTAGCATATGAACAAAAGACTAGATCAAACAATAGCAAAACTCTGCCGCGTTTTCTAGACCGCAATCAATGAAAACATAGAGGCCATGAAAGCGTGCTCAAGAGTCTAAACAAAATGAAAGTCACATATTTCAAGTGATACATTGACATTAGTCACATCGATTTACACTGCATCGGGTCACAAATGACATTGCACCGGGTCACAAACGACATTGCGATGTCATCGTTTAACATCTCCTATACTCTTTCTGCCTTAAACAATGAATCGTGTACGCTTTGCTCCTTTTATTTAAACATGGTCTGGACGGCTATGGTTTAAAGCGTGGTTGGACGAAAGATTTGAAAAGAGAGAGAGGAAAAAGAATCGAAAAGCCTCTTTACTTCCAAAGAGCAAAGTCCCATCGAAGCTTGTACTTTTTACTTTGTTACACTATCGAGATTGCACTGTTTTCTCTTCTTTGACCCAGAAAAGTGTCGAGATTACACTCCAAAACGTGGGATTTAAATAGTGCAAAAGTTACCATATGATGCCGCTCGCATCAATCAACATCGAAAGGAGCACCAAACGTTGAAGAACAGATACGACAGGGCGAGGCTGCTTTAAACCTACCGACGGGTTTTGATGGCAGGTCTTAATAAGAAGATGGTTTTCTAAATATATTATTAGTGGGTAATATAGTTAAAGTAATTATACAGAAGAACGATATGACAAATGTATGGCCAAAAACCAATATGAAAAGTGCCATCTTTTTCTTTTTCCCTTTTTCGTAAGCCGGAGAAAGTATGTTATGTATCTGAATTCCGAACCGATTTTATCTTCAAATGTTGAAATCTCTTACGTCTCATTGACTTACTCTTTCACTGGATACTCCAAAGGAAATTCTTGAATTGGGTCCACAACATGAATTATGATTTTTTAATCCAAATCGACACGTGATATATATCTAGCAATAGCAATGATAAATCCATCATATAACCATTTCATCTAGGGGCTGATCCAATGTGGGCGGCGATAAAACTTAAATTACATTAGAGACGAGCAGGCCAAGGTTGACTGGAATGGACCGAGCCGCCGGCTAAGTCTCAATGTTTTTCCGGCATGGTTTTTTTAACTTTTTATATAGAGCAAGGCGACAAGAAGAGAGACAAATCCGATGGCCCCAACGATCAATGCTGAAGTCAACATGTCAATCTTTCGGCAGCTGGGACGATGAGTTTGGCCGGGCTTATCAAGGATGAAAAGGCGAAAGTTTCCACTGATGATGACCAAAGTGGCCAGCGATCATCACACTGCATTTCTACTGATTATATCTTATCGAAAATGACACAAATATTCCATAAATTTTAACCCAATATGTAATGGTGCTCCAAACTTCTATTTTGTTTAATGTGATCCCCGAACTTTTTATACATGTTCAATTTAGTTCTTAAACTATATGAAAATGTTCAACGTTATTTGTGAACTTAATGAGAGTATAATATTGGACATTTCATATAATTCAAGGGCTAGATTGATAATGTGTAGAAGTTTAGAGACTGCATTAAATAAATTAAAAATTCAGAGATGACCTTGTATATTGCACTAAAATTGAAGAATCACATAGAACAAATTAAAAGTTTAGGGGCAAGATTATATATTATATATTGAGCCATGTTCGTGGACTATTTGTGTAATCATCCTATATCTTATTTTGATTCATCTGGGCCAGACATTTCTTATTTTAATTTTCTGAATCCACGTTATAATGTGGTCCATCATGCTTGGACGAAGGCGGTTCTATCTCCATCATGGGTATGGGCCCGAAAATCTAGTGGCGATTCGCGGGCCTAATAATTTAGTCTCGATGTATGGGCTTCTTGTCCGATACCTACTTTAATCAAATTATTAGGCGGGCCCAGGAAAAAAGGAAGAAGAAGCAAGGTGCTCACATGATTCATGCCTTGTCGCATGATTATGCATATGTCGATATCAATTGGTGGGGTCGATTATTGTGAAAGTGACATCACAAAATATTGAAATCGGTACACTCATTATTAGCCTCCACTATATCCCATCAAAGTATACCCTGAAATGGTCGAACCGGATGACATATAACAATAACTCAAGTCAATGTCGAAATCTATATCAGTTTAAGGGAAATTTGTTACATGTGTATCAATTTGAGATTTTTGATAATTCAAAAATCAATTTGGGGTGAATTTTTCATAAACGTATCGATTTAAGGTTTTTCATGATAGAAAGCCTATTTTTTAAAGGGTATATTAAATTCGTGTTAAGATGAATAAACATATTATATCATTTGTCTCCATTTTCAATCTCTTTCCTCTCTTCGCCATTTATAAAGAGTCTACAGCCATAGAAAAGTTATAGATGATACCTCATTGAGGATCCTTCTTTCCATCATCATCTGATTCGCTCTCATTTCACAGAAGAAGGTACCTACCATTGGCTATTGCAATGGAATCAGAATCATAAGACAACAGATATTCATCGGTACGGCATTGTCCTTGATTCTCGAGGGCAAACTCACAAAAAAACAAGATGACAAGTACCATTTTTGACCAGACAGTAATATTTACAATACCCGTCGTAAAGTATTTTGTTAATGATCCTTGTTATGAAAATATGAAGTAATAATAGCAACCCTTCAGAACATTCTCCCTCCTTACAAGCCTCGCTATTATAAAAGAGGCAGGTTCGTGAAGGTTAGAGCTTGTTTAATTCCATAAAATGTCAAATGACCATACAGCATGTCGCATCACTTCTTTTCGAGAATAAAAACGGCGGGGCGAGGACGGTGCGAAGCTTTCTCATGTGTAAAAACCAAAATATTAACCCCAAAAAACCCTAGTTGATCACAACCGGCGAATCATGCGATGGGATGGGAAGCACATGATCGAACGGCTAAGATCAATTGGATCCGAGCATGATTGGACAGTGCCATCACTCCTCCTGTGCTGTGGGGTCCTTAAATTATACAGGTAGAGGTCAGGGCTCATCTGGACTTTATGCCATTACACTAGCCGACACCATTTACCGTGAATTCCAAGACTTCTGCAAAGCTGATTAACGTTTAACTCTTCGATTCTGTCGGAGCCCCTTCGGAAAGATCTAGGACGCGATGTCGCAATCCAGGATGCTGGCGACCGCCTCGACCTTCCCCGCGTCGAAACCTGCCAACGCCTTGCGAGCCAACTTCTTCATGTCTTCCACCACCGCATTCGACCAGCGCTCCCCTCTTCCTCCGCCCCCGTGCGCCGTCATGCCCCTTACCATCCCCACGTAGAACCCGTACCTCCTCAGCCCCTCGATCTCCTCCTCCGTCCCGCCGCCGAGTATCGCCCCGCACGCCGCCGCGCACGCGTGCAGGTCCCCTTCCTTCTTCGCCCACACGTGGTCGGCCGCCCACTCCTGGTCGTCCCGGCGGCCCTGGACCCGCGACAGGAGGCACTCCACCTCCCGGTACTGCCCGTGCACCATCCCTTGCGACCCCACCGCCCGCGTGATCTCCACGATCGCGCGGAGGACCCGCCCCGAGTTTCCCCCGGCCGGGTCGTCGGACCCCGCGAGCAGCTCGAACCCGAACGGGACCATGCCGTCCCCGGTCATGAGCTCGACGTTCGGGCCGAAGGGGTGGGCGACGGGGGGCCGGATCGCGGGGCGGTCCGTCAGGGGGAGGTTCTCGTGGGCCACGGCGGCGGCGCGGATGATGTGCAGCGCTGCGGCCGCGGGCATCGCCTGGTCCCGGGAGCCGCCGACGAGCTCGCAGGCCGCGACGCAGAGGGCCGGGGCGGTGCTCCGCGGGGCCGCGAAGGTGAGGTGGTGCATCGGCTCGAGCACCACGGGCGGGGGCTTCGTGGGGATGGCCTTCTTGAGGTGGGCCTCAATGTCGGCGTGGATGGCCTGCCACTGGCTCGAGGACCGGGTACCCGGTTTGGCCACGGTCATCACGACGGGCATTCGGACCGCGGACGGACGGCCGAGGTTCCATCTGAGGCCGACATTGAAGAGCGTCGCCGCCCGAGCATTGGAGCCGAGCAGAGCTTTCTCCATGGCGAACGAGCAGAGAAAGAGACTTCGATAGAGAGAGAGAGAGGATGATGGCAAGCGCAGTAACATGCGAGCACGCTACTTATATAGCGCAGCGCATGCACGTGCTGCTTGTGGTACGAGAAAACTTCGTTAGCTTGGAACGAGGCTTCGATCTTTTTCCGTCCTTGTCTCTTGGCTTGGTTACGAAGACGTCGCCAAGGTCAATAATTCGGCTCGGACACGGACCACGGTCCCGTGAATAGCTCGGCAGGGTGCCGAGACGTGGGGGCCCACAGCGCTGTCGTGCAAGTTAAATACTGCTGCCCCCGCTGCTCTTCCACATTTTTCACATTGATGTGGGCGGTTGGTAAAGTTGGGGTGTAACCTGTCGCCGCGGTGGAGTACCTGGATGATCGATGAATTCGATCGTGACAATCCAAGGATTCTTAGGCCGGGAAGTTGAAAGTGACTTGTTGGAATCTCATTGGACTGCCTGCGCAAGCAGGAAATTGATTTCTGAGATTTATAAAGCATTTCGTGAATTTTCAAATAGCCGATTTTTATACACGCTGCTTCCATGTTTTCCACATTAATCGGTTGTCCATAAAGTTGCTGTCAACTTGTCACTAGCGTACGGATGATTGATGGGATTGATGGCAACGAAGGATTTCTAGCTCAGAAATTGAAAGCGACTCGTTGTAATTTCATCATAGTGCTTGCATAACCTAAAATCAATTTATGAAAATTGTAGGGTGTCTTGTAGATTTTCAAATAGTTGAATTTTCTATACCTGCTACTTTCACATTTTTCACATTAATTGGTTGTTTGTTGTGGTAGAACGTATGGATGATCGATGGGGTTGATCGCCATGAAGGATTTCTAGCTTGAAAATTAAAAGTGACTTGTTAGAATTCCATCGTATTGCCTGCATGACCTGAAAATCGATTTATGATATTTATAAAGAGTCTAGTCAATTTTCAAATAGTCGAATATCTATGTACATGTCCGTGAATTTAGAAGGAAAAGTAGAGATTGTACTCGGTATTAGGTTATCTCTTAATCACATCAATCAAACCGACATATGTCCGATCAACGTTTGGCATGTTCGCTTAGGACGGACGGGGCGTGGTTTAGCTTTTTGGCGTCGGCGTCGTTGCTTGGCAGCACTTCTCACATGGCGCAGGACTTGTACTGGAGTCACGTGCTTCTCGTTTGTATCGTTTTCGCGTGGTTCACGTTGGATTTGGCGCTAATGCATGACTGGAATAACGTGTTTAGTAATATTTTAAGACCTAGATCCGGTTCGGCAGTCCTGTTCGCCACCGGTTCAGCCGGTTGAACTGCCTGATAAATTTTCCCAAATAATAGTTGAAGCTATCCAACAAATGAAAACGAAAACATTTTAACTCGATTGGCATAGGACTCATTGCTGCATGCATGAGCACAAGATCAATAAAGGGTTTAAGCTATCTCGAGACGGGTTTGTTTTTATAAAAAATAAATGATTTTTAAAATGTTTTTCTAAAAATAATTACTTACATCTCTTAAAAAATGAATGGATAAATTTTTTTTTGGTCATCTACGATATGTTTGAACATAAATTATTATCGATTGTGAAAGTATTTTTCATTGATTAATTATTTTAAATGATATCAACAATCATTCTTTAGAATTTTTTTTCCTTTAAATCATTTTTAAATGAGGTCTATCTGAGATCAATGGGATTTGAGATCTTTTCCTTTGAAACTTGTTTTGTAATTCAGAAATCTAGTATAAATTGTTGTCGATGATGAAATTTTTTATGGACTAATTATTTTAATTGATAAGAACAATCATTTTTTGAAATTTTTTTAAATCATTCATTTTTTGCAAAATAGATGGAGCATCAAATCTCGAGATTAATGGGATTGGAGATGTTATCCTTTGGAACCTGTCTTGCAAAGTCAGATATCAAGGTGAAGCTTAAAATAGCTTATGGCCACCCCACTATCCAAGCAAGGAAGCTAGGTCATGTTGATCAATCCAGCTTTCGCCATTCATTGGAGGGAGAGGGTGTTAGGTGCACCTGCCGCGAGCTCGATCTATATGTAGGGCCATCAAATTCAAATATCATACTGGGATATAATGTGCCTATGCTTTGTATAGTTCCATTGACTTATCTGAATGGGGTACATCCTAGTTTTAAATAGTAGGATCGGTCCACCGAAAACCATAAATTTGCTCACTGCCACCTACTCCCTTTCTTGGGTTTCTTTTCTTCTTTTCCCTTTTCGACTAGGGCTAGTTTACTTTTATCTCCTATTGTATGATCTTTTTGTCTAACTTTCTGAAAACACAAAAAGGTACACCAAATTTTGGAAATTCATTTTTTAAATAAAATATCATTGTGGTTATTCGTATTTGAATAAATTTTTCTCGGAGGGTTTGGAGTATTTATGATTGAAAAGTCAAAATGGGAGTGCCATGAAATTCACAAGAAGTTAGAAAAATAAAAATGTAGAAGTCATCTCAAATGGGCATCGGGTGATTTATGACTTGGGCGGTGACATACCTTTTTCCAGAATACCTCTTCATATTGTGACCTTTTTTTTTTTTTTTTTTTTTTGGTGCTAAGTACCTCAAAATTCTTTCAAAACACAACAGAAGGATTTTCTTTAAGATTGTTCTACTCTTTCCTTACTAAAGATTAAAGCAGTTTGTCCAACAGAAACCGGTAAGTCGCAAGTCAGAAGTTCGACCATATCTTCAGTTTCCAGCTTTTTTTTTTTTTTTTAAAGGGGTGAAACCCAAAAGTTACAACAAAACTCTAATGAAACTTGATCCAACCTGATCACCTATTAGTAAAGGGATCAAGATGGCCTATCCGAGATTAAGGTGATATTCTATCTATGCTTTTAATTTGTGACTAAATTCCGGCCCGCACCAAGAAGTCTCTCGGGTCCGAAGCAAGCTCCACGAACTCATTGAAAGTAGCCACAATTTTGCTCCGCATCGGTCCAACTTTGACTTTACCAACGTCATGCCCCATTTCGTGACGAGATTGCCACAACCGCCAGTGCCATGCTATTATTGGTCCGACAAAGTTAAGGAGGCAAACGGACTGGGGCCAAAACCCCCAACTCCCCATGATGATTTGACAATATGAAAATTGATTACACTTAGAGATGTTAGAAACATAAATGGAAATCAAACCCTTGTCAGCATTCTAGTTTTTGAAAATTGTTAAGGATGAAGGCAGTGACAGAAACGGCTACGTCAGCTCACTCCTAAGATTGGTATCATCTTGATGCATACTTTGACAGTAGCAGACCTCTCACTTGAAGAGTAAATTAAGTTGGTTTGGCCATGAGATTCCTATTATAGGAGGGATGCATCTCACATTGGATTGAGAGTCGAGAATGGTGGTGCTTCATAATCAAGGGTGTGTTGTGGATCCTCGGTGGTGGTTTAGATTCTACCTCATCACAACCTAGGAGGTTGAAAGTTTCGCTGAATACCCACCGCCTCTCTCAAGTAATTATGGTGGACCGATAGGACTGCATTTCATTTTAAGGTACCGATACCTGCATATCTCAACTTCCAATTGAAGAGGAAGTTTTTCTTCTCCCTCTCTAGGGATTTACGTTACAGAATTCAGACAGAGCAATTTGTATCAAGGATGTAACACATACCAAGGATGGGACGGTGGGGCCTTATGAGCAGCAGCCTAAGCCTTCTCCTCCACAAGGATCGCCTTCGAGGAAAAACACTGTGAGGTCCCCGGTCAACACGTGTTGCAACATCGTGCGGGGACAAGTTGGCTCGACTTATGGTTTATTGATAATATTCAAACTTACTTTTGACGTTTTGGAGGGTTGGGAATCACTTGGTCGTCACCCCGAGGTGAGCAATGGACCACAACAACTCGCGCTTAGTGCAGTTTCCTTCCACGGTCTATTTTTTCAAGCCGCAAAATTTCTTGAATTTGTTGCGCTTTACCGAAGATTGTTGTAAAGTTGATTTTACTTGGAGATGGTAATTCTTCTTTATGGATCAAAACTTACCTATGTTCGCAACTTATTTGCACTTGTAGTGAGCAATTTACCTTTTTAATAATCGTAATAAGAAAAATGTTGACATTTAATAATTAACTACTAGTATTATGAAGCCTCAAATTGTCATAAGTGATAAAAGTTATGTGTTGTCAATGTCCTCAACAATTATAATTTTCCTATAAGTCATCGCAAATAAAAAATCGGTAATTATCCCTCGCGTGTAATAATTTACCTTAAGAATTTCGTAAGATTGAATTTCCAAGCATCCATAATATTTCATAAAAAATCGTAATCAACCTGAATTTATTTTGAATTATTTTTCCTATTCTTAGTAACTTACCTCAATGATCATAACATTCATTCACACGTAAACTTAAAGGCTCTGTCCGAGAGTAAATTTCCCCGGTCAATAGTAACATTGCCGATTTTATAGTCATTGATTTCCTTTTGGTCCAATGGTTCGAATCACGTGTGGGACACTGGATTGGACCATATAATTTTCCCTGCTCATTGATGATGCACTTACATGTCGCAGTCCACGACACCTCTTGACAAGTTCACCTCCAGATTGAGATGTAGAGTCCTCTTTCTCGCGAGTTCCATTGAGGACTTGAACGCACTTCAAAGAGGCCACACCTAATCCGATGATGTAGATTGCTCGAGTACTCAAAACATCTGGAGACCGAAATCGAAAGCCAATCGGGACCAGCTCCGCCATGTGGAACGCACTATCATTCCAATCCTCCTAACGCGCCAAATAAAGAACAACACATACTCTCTTCTATACCAAAAAGTGAAGTCCACTCGTTCTCACTCCTCTCCACCGCGATGCACGCTTCTCATACCACTCCAGTCTCCTTTCGACGTTCCCTTTTCACACAAGAAGAAATCGAGTATATAGTTCCACCCACCATACATCTCGGGTGCGAAGTTTCCTTATCTTTCCCTTGTTCGAGCCTTCTGTTCGTGGCTCACTTTTCAGAAAATGAGTCTTGAAGATAATGGGCGATTCCCATTGATAAGCAAACCCCGTTTCTGAAGCACCTCGATTGTTTCCTGAGGATTTCTGCAGTCCCATTAAGTGTTGCCACCATCTGGTTGACCGCCACCAACCAGCAAGACAACACCGACTATGGGAAGATAGAGTTCCAGAATTTCCTGGGGCTCAGGTAAGATAAATTGTTTGTGTAATATTTTTCATGATGTAAATGTATTAGTATGCTCTCAGAGTATATTAAGCTGTTTTATGACACAGGTACATGGTTTGGATCAGTGGGATATGTGCTACTTATGCTTTTGCATCTGCTGCGTGTACATTACTCAAGTTCTTGGTGGCTAAAGCATGGCTGTTCTTCATCCCTGACCAGGTTTAACCGCAGCCCCTTCTTTTATCCCCTTCTGCATCTCCCAGTTCTTTACATGATTAGCAATATCCTCTCGAAATGAAATTCCTCTTCCCAAATGCGATGCATAAAGGGAAGGTTTATCCAGTGAAGATAAGGGAAAGCTAAACTGGAAGAACTTTTCAGATAAACGCTAATAATCCAAACATCATCTTGGTTGGAGGACTCGTGATTCTTGTTGAACTTTCATTATTATTCCAGTTAGACCTGGCCCAGTTCCGTTTCTTTTTCCTCATGTGAATCACGTATTTCACGCAGATCATAGCCTATTTGATGGTCACATCTGGGGCAGCAGTGCTAGAGATACTGTATCTGGCTTACAAAGGAGATCGAGGGGTCACCTGGAGTGAAGCCTGCACTTCTTATGGGAGGTTTTGCAGTAAAGTGAAGCTGGCACTGATCCTGCATTTCTTAGCACTTTGCTGCTTCCTTGCTCTTGCAGTAATATCAGGCTATAGGGCCTTTAGCATCTTTGAGCCTCCGTCCGTATCGCCCAAAGAAGAGGAAGAAGACAGAGCTTAATGCCTGCTTTTGCCTTGGGCCCTTGCTTTATGTACTGCGTGAGAAGCTATTTATAATAATAACACAGCCTTTTATATCCTACGGCTATGTGTCACAGATTATGTAGTTACTTGCAAATTGAAGAAACTGTGTTGTCCAGATTAAAAACAAAAACCAATAATACTGAATCAAGGACCTCGGGGAGTATCGAGAAACCTGAATCACAAGCAAAAGGCTGAAGTATCCCAAGAGACTCTAAATTTACCAATTCTCTCACAAGGTCCAAAAGGTGTATCGATTTTTAGATTTTATTCCGATAGGTGTTCATCAAATTGTGCAACAGTGAGGTAGGGCCAATAGAATATCCTGATATACTTACTCCTGGTAATTGCAGCCACCGCCTGCTACACTCGGTAAAGAATTTCAGAAAACGCACATAGTAATGAAATGAAACAACCGCAGTTTCTTTAGAAACACTGCACTTAGGAAGGAAAAATGCAGTTAAATCTGCGACTTTTAATCAGTACATGGTATAGGACATCAAAAGAGTCCCTATCCAAGCAGGTGATGATGATCTGCCTCTCATTTACAAGGGATCCACTTCTTTTTCTATGCGGTCTCTAAATTCCTATTTGAAATAGTAATGCAGAATAAATGATGTATTGACTGAACTCTATCTCCCCCGGTTGAGATGTCGTCACAACTCGGTAATCTTTGTCAGGTAAGAGAGCTTGAACCTCTCAGACAGACCAATTATCTTCCAAAAAGTCTACATCTGCCTTGCAATCTTACTGACCTAAGGAAACTGCGCATGTCCAATTATAATCAACCGGCATCAGAACATTTGGAATCAAGCAGGGGTACTGCAAAATCAACCTAACTTCACCTTCCTTCTGAATAATCAATCGAAAACTCAGGATGACGCTTTACAGTCATCAAGGACTGACCACCTGAATGGTTTAGATGAGGTCAGGACATAGACATACTGCCGCGCTGGCCCACAAAGAGAAGCTATCTTTTGGATCTGAAAATTTGTTGGGAAGTAAAGACTACCTCGTGAAGTTCTCTTGTTGTCAATTTCCTCAGCGATGAATACATACTTCAGAGTTGCAAGGCTAGATCTGGCTGTTGTGATTCAATCACAGCACTAGAAGATTGCTTCACCGGGGATGTTGGTGACTGGAAACCGATATTCAAATCTGGGGGAAGAGTTCCCTGTTTCTGCCTCGGCTGTGTATGTGGTGTGATACCACACCAATGCAACTGCCCCTGAAATCTAGACAAGTCGGCAGTCGTTATTTGGGGGGGAATCTGCCCCTGAAATCTAGACAAGTCGGCAGTCATTATATGGGGGGGAATCTGCCCCTGAAATCTAGACAAGTCGGCAGTCGTTATTTGGGGGGGAATCATTGGTCGCATATGAGATTGTCTCTCGCTGGAGAAGGTGAAAGGGGGTGACACAAATGACTGAAGAGGATTGTTATTTTTATCCGCTTGAAACCGTATACCAAAAGAATCAGGCAGTCCGTTATGAGCATGTGCCATCTGTGGATTAAGTTCTTGGGTGGACTGATTTGATGGTTCTGCTGTTACTTGACTTTTCTGTGAGTTTGAACTTTCCACAGTTTGTTTAAGGCCTCCAGCCCCTACGGACATCCATGCAGCTGCAGCGACATTGCCTGAACTGCCCATTCTCTTTGAAGGAACAGGTGCCCTGATTGAAGGACTGTTAACACTGGAAGCACTTAGAGAAATCTGTTTTTCTTGAGCCTTTTCACTCATTAGTCGCATCAACTGAACAGGATCACTAAGCCCTTGATCATTTCTTGGAGAGAAAGGTGTTGCCATGGGCATTTTGTTTGGGAAACCATTGGATATAGAGGTCATGTTGCTACTATCTAAAGTGTTGTTTGGAAGTTTCCCATTTGGCAATCTTCCGTCCACAAACTCATTAGCATCCAACTGTCTAAAATGCATTAACTGTGGGTGCTTTACACTCCTTGATACCATCTCTCTAGATCTTGATGCTGCAGGTTCTGACAAATCAGGTCGGGGATTATTTAAGTTCCTTGATGAAATCTCCCTCAATCTTGATGAAGCCATTTCTGAATTATCAGAAACCTTCATTTCTGCTGCATAAGTAGCATAATTGTTTTGGCGTGGTGAAGGCAAAGAGTTCAATTCAAACTGTTCAACGACCTTAGTTTCAGGGTCATTGGGATTCCTGCAAACTGCACCTTGTGTCTGATGATTGGTTGTGACAGCAGAACTCTCCATGGTAGAAAGATTACCCTGACAAAACCGGGACTGTCTCACTTCTGAAGCAGAAGAACTGATAGCATTTTCCTTCACAGACACCGGTGCCTTGGAGGGCAAGTTGTGCTTATTAATAAAACTATGCAGCAGATCTTTATTGAAACGGTTCCCAGGCAACACCACTGGGGTGGCAAGTGGTTCGTATTCCCCAACCCATCCACGACCAAATTTACATCCAGTGGGTAATGATCGCTCAATCTTCTGTGAGGCAACTTTCCAAGCAATTGGTCCAAGTGTTGCTGCAAAACGAGCCAGACTTCTAGCATAGGAATAGTCTGCATGGAGTCCAACCTGATTCAGGGGGAAAAGTGACTAGATAAGCATGAAGTCTGAACAGCTTAGAATTTATTAGAATTTGTTGGTACATACAGCTACTAGTTGCCTGATTTCACCCTCGAAGGTAGTGAATACTGACTCTGATCTCGCCTCTGGTTGATTTGATAAGCTATAAGTCGCTCGACGATTCTCATCAAGTGCAGATGGTTTCCGCCCTAGCTTTGATGATGAACCTTTACCTGAAAATAAGAAAGAGTGCTGAAAATTCAAGGCCAAGAATTCCACTACCAGGAAATGTATGGGTAGGACAGCACATCAGGAGATGGCACGACTAAAATAAATTCCGTGCCAAGTATCTTCCCACCAAAGTACAGGACCGGAAAAACCTATCATGTCCATTGATTCCGACATAATTAATTGACTGTGAAACATATCTCTCTTGCGCATAATGTGGAATGGGCATTCTGGGTGTTAAGTCCCTGCTTTAATGTGTCTACGGAGTGTTGAATCAAATTACTCAACATACCTATGAATGCCTCTGCTTGTTTCTCTAGAATATTTTCAGCCAGAAGGGTACTACCCTCCGTGGGTCCATCATGGGGTCTCTCAGAAACGCCTAGTTTCTTTGTAGCAGAACCACTCTCGACATCTCCAGGAGTAGCAAGAGTGGCACCCACAGATAAATCAGAATCAACGGGCTCTTGCAAGGACCGGGACACAGGTTTCTTGATTTGCTTCTTGACAAAATGATTGGATTTTGTCTTCTGCTCGGACGTAAGGTCTTTCTCATGGCTTTCAAAGTGAATCCTTGCTTCCCTTTCTGACTTGAGCTCTTTCTCAGAGCGTTGAAACTTGAACTTCAACTTACTGAATTTCTTTCTCCCAAGTTCCTCAATAGCACGTGCCTTTTCAATTTAAAACAGAGACAAGTTTAAGGGCACTGAAAGCAAAGGAGGAGAAACCTATGTAGAAGAAAGCAAATAGCTTAAACCTGTTTATGGTATATAGTGTCCGGTGCATTGTATCGCATTGCATTTGAGCAGATGAGGAAAATGTCACTCTGCATTAAAGAACATGTACTTTGAGAATAAACAAGGTGGAAGCAAGTCAAATTCATTTTCAACACTTCTTAGACAAACAAATCTGGTTCAATTATGCTTCCAGTCTTTACCGAAAGGGAAAGTAGAGACTAGTTAATGGGGTGATAACTATGCAATGACCATGACAACATGTCAAGAACCAGCATGACAGCCTGACTAAAAGATTCACCGAAAACTTGTAAATGTTTCCAAAAGGACAGCTAAATCATAGCAACTGCAAGAAGAACACTTCTATAATCAACTTCACGCTGGCGATCACAATGGCAATCTCCAACAAGTCCCAATTATCCACATATATCTAACATCTAAATTCCCCCTGAACTTTCCTAAAGAGCATTTTAAACCAATCATGGGAGATATGTCACTCAAAAAAAATAATAAGGAAAAAATTGCCAAACATGGTGAAAAATGAAAATCACATCAACCCAAATGCACACACTTTGTCCGTGCCATACACTTAAAAAATCCTGGTCATTGTCCATCGGAACTTAACAATATGATCATGTAAAGACACTTGTATATAAACTAATGTTCACGAGAAAAGCTGAAAATTTTTCAACAATTGCTCTACTACCCAGCCACAATGTTCATATGTTTCATCACCAATACTATGCTACTCTTCTACAACCAACAATCATAAGCACAAAAAGTTGAGCAATCAAAGAGAAGCGGATGGCTTTGAAAGTTACATCATTGAACTAAGCTCAGTAAAGAAGGTGTATTGAAGATTTTTTTCCCAAACAAAGAAATTAGTGGCACACTTTGGGGCCCGAAGAAGATCGTTCAAACATTGAGGAGCTCATTCACCTACTAAAAACCAAGCAAAGCCATAATCGATACCCACCTCAAACTGGTCCAACGTTGCGTATGATCCATTGGCCAGCTTCTTCCTTACTGTGGAAAAGTCCATCGGGTGCTCAATCACATCATGATAATCTGGAAGCTAGAAAAACCAGAATGAAAACAAAAAAGCTCTCACCACCATATCCTCGAACAACCATGTGCTCGAAAAGGAAATCCAACACAGAGAATTGCACATACCTCCTCGGGATCAACCGGCTCCGTGTACACACCATACGTGTCCTTCCTGCCATGATTCGACAATTGCAACATCACCAAGCAGCTCACTTCCTTCTAATGGGCAACGAAAAATCAAACCAATTGAGAAAGGGAAAATCAGAAGCTCCATACTTCTGAAGTTTGTCAAGAATCAGCTGAAGCGTCTTCTTATCAGGCAACGGAATGCTGGATGCGGCCGACGGCGTTCCTGGGACAAAACCCAAAAGCAAAAACGGAAAATTTATCAGGCTCAATCGCCACTTAGCCAAAACACAAACACAGAACTACTATTGAAGTTCACAGCTTTGGGAAATGAAGCCAAAGACCGTGGGGACTAACTAACCTGGAGGAGACGACCCAGGCTGTACCCTCGAAACATCCTCACGTTCCTGCTTTTCCTGTCAAGTTCCACATAACAACACCACACATTAGACAAGACCCACAAAGCTCGAGGCCCCCAAGAAAAACGAAAGCGACGCTGCCCATATATAAATACGAGATTTCCTTTATGAGTGCTGTGATGGAGACAGAGACAGAGACAGAGAAAGAGACAGCAAAGGCAGAGCCCTCTACGTTATTAGACAGAGAAAGTGCGACACTAGAGAGAGAGAGAGAGAATCAAATTCATGATCCAGAGAGAGAGACAGAGAGGGACAGAGACAGAGAGAGAGAATGGTGGGACTCGTGAGGGTGTTCAGATTCTTTTTGTGCGTTAGTTTTTGACAGTTGACCTTGCCGTTACACTCTCTCTCTCTCTCTCTCTCTCTAAATCGGAGAGAGATTTTAGAGAGAGAGTGAGAGGGCGCTCAGACTCAAGAGTGAGCATGAGCATCATCATAGAAGTTTGGACCAATAAAGACAAGGAATCTGAGCACCGATCCTCAGCTGAGTTGAAGACCTAACATCCCTCCCCCATTCAATTCCGATCGATCCGATCCAGTTCATACCTCCTCGCCATAACCTCCACGATCCCCGCCGCCGCCGCCGCCGCTGCCGCCGTCGCCGATCCTCCTCCTCTTCACCACCACCCTCCCCCCCTCGCTCTCGTCGCCCTCGGATCCCGACGCCCCGCGGCCGCCCCCCCGCGACCCGCTCTGCTCCAGCTTCACCACGAGCTTCATCTTCTTCTCCCTCCTCATTTCCTCCTCCTCATCCTCTCCCTCCTCCTCCTCCTCGTCCGCCACGAAGTCGCCATCGCGGACGAAATCGTCGTAGCCGATGAGGCCGACCCTCGCGCTCCGGCGGCGGCGGCTCCGCCGGACGCTCGATTCCGGCTCGGGCTCCGGCGTCGGCGCCGGCGCGTGGGGCGGCTTCCTCGCCAGATCCGACTTCGGGGGCCTGCCCTTCTTCCGCTTCACGATCTGCACCATGCCTGCCCCGGTGACCAAAAACCCCGAGTCCGACCTTCCTCCTCTAAAACCTCGATTCCTCTCTCTCTAGTTTTCTCTCTCTAGAAACAGAGCCCCCTCTCTCTCTCTGTGTTTTTTCCTTTTTCTTTTTTCGGTTGGGACTAATTCGGATGGTTGAGCTTTGGACTTTTTCGAGGGGGAGGCTCGGGCGCTCCCGAGCCTGGAAATCCGGGACGCCGAGGCTCAGGTTCGGAGGCCGGGTGGTTGGCGAATGATTGATCACTTTTGTCGCGGCGTGTGAGAGGGGGGAAACGGCGTTATAATGGACGAGAGAGAGGGGCGCGTCAGCTGCCCCCGCTGCCCCTGCTGCCCGGAGATGGGCCGCGTGTCGCGTTGCCCGCTGCCCGTTTTGGTCCTGTCGTTTTCTGCGTTTTCGTCCTCTTTCTATATTCGGCGGAGATCTTGCTGAGGAAGGCGCTGGGCGCGTGCGTTCCACTCTCTGGCTGCGTCCCTCGAATTCACGTGCCGTCGATTAATTATGTCATTAGTGATTGGTGATTAGCAATCTTTGGCCCATGATCACGTCATTAGTTAAAGAGTTGATATAAGGGGAAATTACACAAATAACCCTTAAATTTAGACCAATGTACAAATTTTTTCTAAAATGTTTAGTCTAATCCCTGAATTTTTTATAATGTAAATGTTCATTATGAATTAAAATTCAAAACCATTTATGTAATTATTTCTTAATGTAATTGCTAGCGCACTGCCAAAAACACTTGTCTTTCCTTTGCTTGAAAAGGATAAATTTGGCAAGTGTGATGCCTATTGTATAGATTACGTAACATTTCATAATACGTCATCTTAAACTACATGCTATCATTATTAGACAAAAGTAAAATAGCTCGTCTTGTCCAATGGACATGATGATACTACACCTTGCTCGATTAAGAAAGTTGGGGGCAAATATTTAATAAGTGTATCAAATCCGATTGTATCATCTAAAAGAAACGAATCTTCGGTGTAAGTAAAACATCATTGAATAGCGTATATGCTTAAATTAACTACCATTAGCTTTGTTAGGTGAACTCCCAACTCATGCTTATTGCTTTACGCATTAGTTATTTATTGCTTTAGATCCCACCTGAGATCCCTTCACGCAATTGCAGAATCTAATTAATTGACTAATAGTGAGATACATAAATTTAGAGAGAGAGAGAGAGAGAGAGAGAGAGGATTGAAATATAGAAACTTCATAAAAATTTCATACATGGGTAACGAATAATAATGATTTTTCATTAGTTGTAAGCAATAACTTACATGCTCATAATCGGATTATTAACGTGTTAAAACATGCATTTTACTCTTGTGATGTAATTGTAATGATAATATGGATTTTAAAACATTCTGAAATGGCACGGTGAAAGATGCAAGTTCTCTTTTCATACACCGAAAATAAAAAGGGCATGCATTTTGTCACGGCTTTGTGTTGATTCTTGGAACGAAGTGATCTTCGTGTTGATTCTGGAATTGGGCCGGGCGGTCGACCAATCTGTCCGCCGCCTTCCCGAGGAGCCACCAACTCTGCCGCCGCCGCCGCCGCACGATTGTATACATCTTCGAGTCCCTACAGCGATGTCCGAATGCAAAAGCTCGAACCGATTAACCAGATCGACAATAGAGTTGAAGTCGATGGATATTAACCGGAAGCAAGTTGGCTACCATGCCTGACCTGCACGCGCCCCTCTGCTGCTTAGTGAGACTCTGATTATGCGTTAGCTCCACAACAGCTATCTAAGCATCGTCCGAACCATAGCCCACCATTAATGCTCTTGCGTACGGCAAGGAAACGTGAATGTTAGGAATCAATTTGACTGGTTGTTTTACAGTCAATCCATGCTTTTAAGTAGGTCCATCCCTAAGGCCTGCATACCAAAGTACGGATCAGATTAGCGATTGCAATTATGGGAAGAGCGGATAGAGTGTTCTTGAAGCGGTAATCTCAAGTATTTAGGTACCCCTCTTGAATCGCTCGATAATAGCTAACGTTGGAAAGCGTTTGTAAGGATGTAATTCGGTCCTCATTAACATCAGCTTACTCGAGGGTACTAATCAGGTCTCAACTCCGATGACTGCACTGAGGAAGCAACAGCGGTCATTTATCACCCTGTTCAGTACAATTTCTCGTGTATCCCTCTCAGCTGCCGCAGCACTCATAACCATCCGCTGGATGCTCGCGTGAAAACGTGAGTGAAGATGATCCATAGATCAAATAGGATGCTTGACGAGATTCTACAAGGAACTCACATTATTAAACCCAAATGAAAATTTCTGAACCGCATTTTATAGCCGTGTAGGAGGAGTAGAGAGTTTCATTTACCAGAAAGAACCGTAGAAGAAAGCAGCAATACCATCCGCTGGTTAAGCTTAAGAATTTTATCTCGAGCTTAAAGTGTAGCAGAAGACTATGATAAAAGAGTGTTTCAAGATTAAGGGAATGTATCTATACCATGAGTACATTGGTCTTCTTTTAGAATAAGCAAATAGTCAGTAGAGTTCAACAATAGTCCCTGTATCTTGTCAAAAAGGAGATCGAAAATTTGGACATTTTTCTTGTCTTTGGCTACGATTCTTGTTCAATCGAGTTTATGGTAATTTATTAATAGACATCGACCAAGAGATTGTACGGAGAAACAGTCCACATACTACATGGTTGTGGTAGCCCCAGACAGGTCATGGATCAGGATGCAGATTTTCATCTGAGTGAAATGAATTCTCGAAGCTGAAGCATTTCATATTCCATGGTCATGCGAATCTTAAATGCGAGTATCAAATTGGGAGACCCCAGATTCCCACTTTGAGGAGTCAGAAATGGAATGTGAAGTAGATATCCTTATAATTAATGAACAAGATCTTATTACAAACTGTCTCGCAGTAAAACGAGCAATTCAATTATTTGCCTTGACAATGGACAATTTATTGCAACTGTAAAGAAATGCAATCAGAATCAATCTTTGTCAATGAAGCCGTCGATCTCATTGGCCGCTATTCTTTATCTCTCTCAAATAATCCTCATTGTCCACCAAAACCTGTAAACAAGAACCACATAATGCAGTTATGTCAGCTATACGAGAAATGGTTGTATCGACTAAGCTCAGGCATATATGATAAAAAGAAAAGAAAATACAGGGAAATTTCCATCAATTCTTCGTCCATCCTTCTTTATTCTTGTAACACGACCAGAAGCCGAGACATAATCAAGAGATCTCACTGAGGATGATTACTAAGCAATAAGCTTATAGAGCACAACAAAGTTTTTTCTTCTCATTAAGAGGCAAGAGTAATGTTTTGCAGTCAACATTGGGCAGAACTTCAAGGTGAAGAAAAAGATTGGAGGGTGAGGACTCACGGTTTTCCTGCCATCCGGGTCAAGGAATGAAGTCATCGTGGTGTTGGTTTCGTGGTTCGGGCCTGGCGGGCGAACGATCTTCCCTCCAAGTTCTTGTGTAACAAGTGCAACAGCTGCAGCGCTTTTGTATACATCGTCGGTGCCTATTGCAGCCTATAAATTGAGACGGTCGAACTGATTAGCGCATGAATGAGAGGTAGCCTGAGCAAAAAAACTAGGTGTGGCTGAAAATTTGTCTCTCTTACCTGAACATATGCATTGCCTGCGGTGTACTCGGTCACGTTGTAGTCGTACTTGAGCTCGATGACAGTTGTCTGAGTATGATCTGACCCATAACCCACCATAGCTATTGCAAACTGCATATGAAACAAACAGTTAGACTTGGCATTATGTCCATGTTTCTTTTTGTTCTGATCATTGTGAGTTACCAATCACCTGATCTTGAGGGCTATCGTCCTTCCAGAGGATGTTCATGCCCAATGCCTGCACAGATAGTTGCGGCGCAATTAGGAAAGGAAATGCATAAACACATGATTTATTGTGGACTAAAAGATCACATTTGGCGTTATTTTTGCTCTTCCAGATGGTGTAAAAGAAGCAAGTACTGCTCAAGAATGTGAAATACAGCAGAATATCTGATTCTTTATTGCCTCAGGGGGACAAAGGATGAGACGTGATTCAGCAGACGACGGTCACAGATATCATTTTGCAGCAAAGTCAACTTCCCGAGTTTGGTTGAACACTTCCTCCGATATTTTTGAAAATAAATAAGATTCGATCATATATGTCACCGATCGTTTATGGCACTTTTCTGATACCTTCGAACTCAAACGTCGTGTCTCTAGTAGAGTCAAAAGGTTAGAAGTCTAACATTACCTTCTCATAGAAGCTGGCAGCGCGTCACTTGAAGCAGGATCTGGCAAAGTGGTTCAGGCGTTGGCCCTCGCTGGAGGAGCTCGAAGCTATAGCCATTAGGATCCTCCACAAGAGCATAGACTTGCGCTGCCCCTTCAAATGTCCTCGGTTCTTTTGTCACGACCCCGCCTAATTGTCGAACTTTCTCCACAATCGGATATATCTAAACACGATAACTGAGAATTGTCAGAATCTCAAACAAGTTATTTCTAACAGAAAGTTCACCATGACGGCGAAGGAAAAACTCACATCTTCAGCCGCAATTCCAAAGTGCCCCCATGCTGTCCCAACCTCATATTTATCAACTCCATAGACTGTCAGTTAAGAAGTCGAGCGTGTTAAATATGATCGAAGACGTTACTGACTCTCTAATTAGACAAGTCAATGCCAAAATTTTCCTGCGAAAATTCCGGTAAGAAAGTAGGAATTGGACTAGGAAAATGTTCAGTGAGCATACTATATATCAGCTCCAGCACAAAGTGAGACTCCTGAGGTCCAAAACCAACTATAGCCTTGCTGTAGTTCTTCTCAGGGAAGTCCTTTCGGCTTAACAACTGCATCCCAAAGCACTCTTTATAAAACCTGAAAAGAAAAAATCCACTCCATCATCAAAACTCGAAATCAGCAGTTGATGTTTCTATGAGCTGTGAAGATAGTAGGTGGTATCAGCATTAGCATACTCGATGGTGCGATTCAGATCACCGACTCTAACAATGGCATTGAGGAAGCGGCGAGTATCATTTTTCACCCAATTCAGGACATTGTCCCTAGTGATGTGGACATTGTCCGTAGTGACATTCTTCGTAGCTGCCATGCTCGAACCCACCTGATCGACATGACAGGTATTAAGACTCAGATCAGCAACTGCACTTAAAGACCGAGAATTTGAACTGGGACCCAATTGACATGTTGAGCATAAACACGCACATATCATATTCATCGAACTAATCACAGCTAAAAAGGGAACAAGAAGTAAGATTAGAGCATACAACAGGACATAACAAGATTTCAATATATCAATTGCAGCACCACTACCTAAAATGCCGCTGCGTCGAAGAAGTTTTTCTTGACAAGCTAGAAATTTGCAAATGTCTCAACGGCATCATCAATTTATTAAATTTCAATCTAACCATAGACAAACAAAATGGAAGACGAAGTGGAGAAGGAACACAGGGAGCTTACCAGGAAGACAGACATGAGGAGAAGAGAAACGAACAATTGTGTCTCGAGTTTGAATTCGGATAAACCGAATTTGTCGATAAAGTTTTTCCCAAGCGGATTATAAATTGGATGAAGAAGAAAGAAATAATTTCTTTCTTGAATCGTACGTGCAAAACAAGAATCGTGGGCACACGTATATGAATTTCTTCTTCGGATATCTAGCTGAAAGTTTGTTACCTGGGCTCAAGTCTGCACGTGAAGAGCCAACGTTGGTGGGGCCCAAACTTTGGGCACACAAATTCAGTTACAAAGGAAGTTGCAGCGTCCAGACGTCACCTGCAAGAAGGAATAAATCGGTGTAAATATGAACAGATTTAATTTCCCTTTTTGTGTGTGTGTGTATCGACCGAAACCCTACGAGAACAGAAAAGCACGCCGCCGAAGCCAAGCGTAAGAAGCCGCTCGTCCGCCAAAGAGAAGCTGGAGATTTTTCTTTTTGGCGTGTGACTTAAACGCATGGTATTTTTTTGTGCCGTGAGTTTATACCCAAGAGAGTTGTTTATTTATAAACACTTTAGGTTTGGGGTTAAATCTAGGTGTGGGAAACACTTGAACGTTTGAGTGATTGTAAACTCCGATTCTCCGATTTTAGTGGATTATTTGTTGCTGGCTCTCGTGTGGACGTAGGTACCAATACTCGGACCGAACCACGTAAATTTCTGGTGTCCTTATTTTTCTCGTTAATTTCTCTAGTGATTTCACGTTAACGTAAATTGCAAGATCCTGTCATTTCCGCGTATTATATCCTAACAATTGGTATTAGAGCTTGGGGTTGGATTTCTTGATTGTGATTTGGAGCTTTTGCTTATTTGATTATTATTTGGAAATTCTGTTATTGCAATTATGTTTGAGAGGAAATCTGAGATTGAGAAGTTTGATGGGAGCAACAACTTTGTGTTATGGAGCATCAAGATGCGGGCTTTATTGACAACACAAGGTTTGGCCAAGGTACTGGATGGTGAAGATGAGTTGCCTATTATCATGAAAGCCTCAAAGAGGGTAGAGTTAATGGAAAAAGCAAAGAGTATAATCCTGTTAAATTTGACGGATGAGGTCTTAATAGAGGTTGCTGAGGAGAAGGATGCCGCAGCATTATGAGCAAAACTTCAAGCACTCTATGTGAAGAAAGGTTTGAACAATCGCTTGTACATGCTTTGAAGAAGATGTTTCAATTTAGATATACGAAGGTACATCTATCGAACCCACCTAGATGAATTTAATAAACTCATGTTGGATTTGAAGAACGTCGGTAAGATACTTGATGATGAAGAACAGGGCATAATGTTGTTAGCCTCTTTACCAGAGTTATAGGAGCACTTTACTGATTCACGCTGTTGCGGGCGTACTACAATTACCTCGTAGGAGGTAAAGTCCGCCTTATTCTCTAAGGAGTGGCGGAGAAAGTTGCGAGATGACAGTCTGTTGAAAGGAACAGCGCAAGCACTGACGATTCGGGGTAGAAAACAACATCGAGAGCCTAGTAGCAGCAGAGGTAAAAGCAAATCAAAATCATGCCATAGAAAGTCCAAAGGACGAGTGAAATGCTTTGAGTGTCACGAGGAGGGGCACATCGGGAGAGATTGTCCAAAGCGGAGGAATAAAGTTGATAGGTAGAATGCCACAAGCAGTGTGGCAAACGTTGCTAAGAGGAGCATTAGTGATGCAAAAGTTGTCTTATGTGTGACTACTACTTCGTTAGGAGACGAATGGGTGCTAGATTCGGGGTGTTCTTATCACATGACACCTCATAAAAACTGGTTTACTACTTACTAGACTGTAGATGGTGGTAGGGTTTTTTTGGGGAATAATGCAATTTGTAAGGCTATGGGGATAGGGACAATTTAGTCCGGATGCACAATGGAGTGGTGCACACATTGACAGATTTGAGGCATATATCAGAGCTCAAGAAGAATCTTATTTCTCTAGGGACACTCAATGACATCGGGTGTAGGTACACCGCTGAAGGTGGAGTACTGAAGATCTCTCGAGGTGCCATGACAGTGATGAAAGGGAAGAAAGTGAAAACTATCTATCATCTATTGGGAGAGACCGTGACCGGAACCGCTGCAGTTTCATCAGGTGAGTCAGATTTTGACTTGACTCAATTATGGCATATGCGTTTGGGGCACATGAGTGAGGCATGTATGATGATGCTGAATGAAAGGGGTTGTTGAAGGGTCAAAAGAAAGGAAAGCTGGACTTATGTGAGCAATGCATCTATGGGAAACAAAGACTTAGAGTTAAGTTTACTACAGCTATTCATTCGACCAAACGATCAGTTGAATATATTCATTCAGACGTCTGGGGCCCGTCTTCGGTTCCTTCGAAAGAAGGTGCCCGATATATGCTGACATTTATCGACGATTATTCGAGGAATGTATGGGTATACTTTCTGAAGCACAAATATGATGTGTTTGATCGATTCAAGAAATTTAAGGCATTGATTGAGAAGCAGTTAGATAAGCAAATCAAGTGCTTGAGAACCGATAATGGCATGGAGTTTTGTGATAAAGATTTTACTGAGTTCTGCGAGAAAGAAGGTATTGTAAGATACCGCACAGTACCTGAGACACCACAGCAGAACGGAAGAACAGAACGTTGCTTGAGCGAGCTCGATGCATTCTTTCGCATGCAGGACTTGGCAAGGAATTTTGGAACGAAGCGGTAAACATGGCATGTTACCTAGTAAATCGATCTCCATCGTCTACTATCGAGTGGAAGACTCCTAAGGAAGTATGGTCGGGGAAACCTGTTGATTATTCCGGATTACGTATATTCGGATGTCTTGCGTATGCTCATGCGAGTGATGGTAAGCTTGAGCCGAGGGCGAAGAAGTGCATATTTCGGGTTATGCACATGGGGTGAAAGGCTACCGGGCGTGGTGCACAATCCCGCATCACCCGGTTTTCTAATCAGCAGAGATGTGATCTTCGACGAGACTGCAATGCTTCAATAGAGGAGTTCTGAGACACAACCATCAAAGAAGAAAGATCATGATGTCATTAGTGAGGTGGAGCTTCAAGTGGAGACTCTAGAGACCTCGAAGGTAATTGAAGTTGAGATTGCAGATGAGGCCGCAGTTCTTGAAGTCGGTGATAGTGAACAACTAGCAAAGCCGCAGCAGACTATAGCCGCAGATAGATAGAGAAGGCAAATTAAATCACCGGTACGTTATGGTTATACAGATATTGCTTATGCATTAACTATAGGTGATGAGGTGGAGACAGATGAGCCTTCGTCTTATTCTGAGGCGATGGCTAGTTCGGAGTTGTCACAGTGGCTAGGGGCTATAAGTGAAGAGATGGAATCACTCCATCGAAATCAGACATGGGAGCTGGTCAAAGTACCCAAGAGCCAAAAGATTGTTGGAAGTAAATGGGTTTTCAAACGGAAAGAGGGCATTCCCGGTGTTGAGGCAGCAAGGTATAAGGCGAGACTTGTGGCGAAGGGGTATACAGAGTGTGAGGGAATTGACTACAATGAGGTGTTCTCTCCTGTGGTAAGACATACTTCTATTCGTGTTTTACTTGCCTTAATTGCTTCGCAGGATCTCGAGTTAGAGCAATTAAATGTGAAAACTGCGTTTCTTCACGGTGAGTTGGAGGAGCAGATTTACATGATGCAACCAAAGGGATTTGCTATTCCGGGTAAGGAAGATCATGTTTGCTCGTTGAAGAAATATTTGTATGGGCTAAAACAGTCTCCTAGGCAGTGGTATAAACAATTTGATACTTTCATGGCTAGTCAAGACTACATGAAAAGTCAGATGGATAGCTGCGTTTACTTTAGGAGATTGGAGAATGGTTCTTTGATCTATCTACTCTTATATGTTGATGATATGCTGATAGCATCTAAGAATATGTATGATATTGATATGCTGAAAAGGCAGTTAAATGCTAAATTTGAGATGAAAGATTTAGGTGCTACAAAGAAAATTTTGGGTATGGAGATTTTGCATGACAGGGCTGCAGGAGTTTTACGTCTATCTCAAAAGAAATATATTGAGAAGATTGTAGCACGTTTTAATATGCAGTCAGCAAAATCTGTAAGTACACCTTTAGTAAAGCACTTTAAACTTTCAGATAAATTATCACTGCAGACTGAGGAGGAGGAGGAGCATATGTCCCGTGTTCCTTATTCTAGTGCAGTGGTAGTATTATGTATACTATGATGTGCACTAGGCCTGATATTTCACAAGCTGTGAGCGTGGTTAGTCGCTATATGAAGCATCTTGGTAAAGCTCATTGGGAAGCTGTGAAGTGGATCCTCAGATATTTGAAGAGGACAACAGACGTGGGTATAGTATACCGGAGGGACAGCAATGGCAGTGAGACCACTGGTTTTGTGGATTCGGATCACGCCGGTGACTTGGATGATTACAGGTCCTTAGCAGGGTACGTATTTACGCTAGCGGGTGGTGCAGTTAGTTGGAAAGCGTCCTTACAGGATCACATTGCCTTGTCTTCAACTGAGGCAAAATACATGGCACTAACCTTTGTAGCGAAGGAAGCGATATGGTTACAAAGTTTGCTCTCAGATTTTGGGTTAGATCAGAAAAGTGTGGATATACACTGTGATAACCAATGTGCGATATATTTGGCGTACAATCCAGTTTATCACGAGCGAACGAAACATATCAATATCAGGTATCACTTCATCCGAGATGTCTTAACTAAGGATAATGTTATTATCAAAAAGATTGCTACAAAAATAACCCCGAGACATGATGACTAAGTCTGTTCTTTGGTGAAGGCTCAAGCTCGCTGTTCTCTATAGCGTCCGTGGAGAGTGGCCAGGGGGCGTTGGGAGAAAAGCATGGATGATGAAGACTATAACTTGGCTTCAAATATCGAGTCAAGGTGGAGAATTGTTAAATTAATGTCTCGAGTTTAAATTCGGATAAACCGAATTTGTCGATAAAATTTTTCCCAAGCAAATTATAAATCGGATGAAGAAGAAAGAAATAATTTCTTTCTTGAATTGTAAGTGCAAAACAAGAATTGTGGGCACACTTATATGAATTTCTTCTTCGGATATCTAGCTGAAAGTTTGTTACCTGGGCCCAAGTCTGCATGTGAAGAGCCAACGTTGGTGGGGCCCAAACTTTGGGCACACAAATTCACTTACGAAGGAAGTTGTAGCGTCCAGACGTCACCTGCAAGAAGGAATAAATCGGTGTAAATATGAACAGATTTAATTTCCCTTTTTGCGTGTGTGCATGTATCGACCGAAACCTTACGAGAACAGAAAAGCACGCTGCTGAAGCCAAGCGTAAGAAGCCACTCATCCACCGAAGAGAAGCTGGAGATTTTTCTTTTTGGCGTCCGATTTGAACACGTGGTATTTTTTTGTGCCGTGAGTTTATAGTCAATTGAGTTGTTTATTTATAAACACTTTGGGTTTGGGGTTAAATAGGTAGATGTGTGGGAAACACTTGGCGTTTGAGTGATTGTAAACGATTCTCCGATTTTAGTGGATTATTGTTCTCCGATTTTAGTGAACCACGTAAATTTCTGGTGTCCTTATTTTTCTCGTTAATTTCTCTGGTGATTTCGCGTTGACGTAAATTGCAAGATCTTGTCGTTTCCGCGTATTATATCCCAACAATGTCAAATAACGAAAAATTGTGAACTATTTATAGTTTTGGCACGTTTTGACCATAATTAATATGTCAACGTTGTCTTGGCTTCATCAAATATAATAAAAAATATTCTGTCAAAAGTACTAAGGTCAATGGGCTTCTGGGATAGGTTGATATGTCAAATATAAAAAAAAAAAAATTCGGAGTAAATGGCCAAAGTGTCCTTATTTTTCGTTAATTTCGGCGAGTGTGGTCCAAAACGCGGCGTCGTTTTGCACGTTGACGTGGCGGAGAAAATGATTTCGTGTCTTATGTATAAATAATTAATATAAAAATTAATTAAACTAAATTAAAACTTAATTTTATTTAAAATATTCTAAAAAATTAAAAAATTTAAAATTTAAAAACTTAAAATTTAAAAACTTAAATTTAAAAACTTAAAATTTAAAAAATTAAAATTTAAAAAACTAAAATTTAAAAAAACTTAAAATTAAAAAACTTAAAATTAAAAAAACTTAAAATTTAAAAAAAAAATTAAAATTGCCACCTCAGCCGCCCCTTCGGCCCCCTTTTAAAAAATTTAATTTTTTTAAATTCCCAACAATGTCAAATAACAAAAAATTGTGAACTATTTATAGTTTTGGCACGTTTTGACCATAATTAATATGTCAACGTTGTCTTGGCTTCTAGATAGGTTGATATGTCAAATATAATAAAAAAAAAATTCTGGCCAAAGAATAGTACTAAGGTCAATGGTCAAGGATTAGACAGATGCAATTTCGCACTAATATTTATATACCTCGAGAAGAAAAAACATCAATATGGTGTCGACTTTTACTGATTTTGTAAGGATTTGCATACATAAATTAGGTTCACTATACGAGTTTTTTCATTTTCACACCTTTTAAGTGCAAATGAATAAAAAGTGTTCATGAAATTTAGCTATTCAATGTCAACTTTTATGGAAACTTCATTTAGGTATCCTCAATCTTTCGACGTACAAAGGCATGTTGGAGATTTGTCTTTCCAATAATTAGGGATATCTGTTGAAGAATTTTCTTATTCTAGAGTTGTGACAAAGTCAATCATCTTTTATTGAAATTGTGGTGTCTTCAATATGTATGAGGCAAATTGTGAGGAATGTAAGACAATTGAGAGTTTATAATGATTTTTTAACTTTTTTTCATGAAACATAAGTAACATGTTATATTTGTAGAACGTCAACTATTGCTGCAAGAAAGATTACTCACGCAATCATCGGCATCTCAACTTTGAACCATCAACGCGGTCTCACCATCAATTATTGTACGCCCTTTCAAAGGTTGACACTTGCCGGCCCTATTTATTGACCCTCAATCGGGGCTTTGTCCAAGCCTGGAAGGGGAAGGGAGAGAGAAATGGATCGATGTACATCCGTACCATTCAACAAAAAATCAACAATTCAAAAAGAATTTTCACGTTATCCATCAATCGTCCATATTATTCAAGAGAATATTATATATTTTATGAATCTTGAATTGAAAATCATTGACTCATGTCATTCATGAGTAAAGGTAATCACTGTGCGGGCTCTAATAGGATGGAGCCCATATAATAAAATTTGCTAGAAGTTTTAGGATGAAGCCCGTCCATTCAATTCTTGGGCTAGAGCGTGATCAATGGGCCAGCCGCCCGTTAATCACCTCTAACCGTGAGAAACGTGGAATATGTAGGAAAAAAGATTACACAATCCGTGAATTTGTGCATGGGTTCATGGGCTGATCTGTGCTTGGTGGGCTCGAGGGTCAGAGAGAGCTGAGAGGAGAAAGGGAGAATTGTTCAGAGAGGGGAGAGACAGTATGCTATTGCTCACTTAGGGCAAATTGGAAAAAAATTGAATAAGGGAAAATAGAATATAAAAAGGAAAAGAAAAACCATCTTAGGTTTTTTCATTTTCTGACAAATATAAAAACCAGCCTAAGTTGATTAGGCACTAAAGCCTACCTTTTACCTTCTACTCGGAAACCGATGATTATAGGTTTAATTCTTGTTATAAGAAACTCGGATTTAAGTTAATGGCGTGAGACGTTTGAGAGCCTCTCTTTCATGCTGTCCCCGAGTTTCAGATTATCTGTGCGGGGGTCGAACTCATCAGTGCATGTATAAACATGGGTAATCACTCCGGTGAGGAGAGACTGAAGGTCGAAGTAATGCCGTCTAGCGGCTGACTGCGAGCCCTCAAGGTAGGAGACAGCACTGGCAACGTCATCGAGGATATCCCCGAACAGCTCGAGGCAGACGTCCAAGGCTTGCCATTCGAGCATGCTGAGCTTGGCGAGGAAATGGTTCTTCATGACGGTGCAGTGCACGGAGGCAGCTCTCACTTCATCAGCTATGCGGTCGAGTGCGCCGAAGATGATCGCCAGGAGGGACTTGGAGGCAAGGCCCGGGAAGGAGGCAAGCGTGGAGATGCAGAGGTCCGGGTAGAGAGCACCTTGGCATGTGGAGCGAGCTACTTGGAAGTGGCTGTGGGGGCTTTTGGTGGTGATGAGGTTGGGCGAGAGGGAAAGGAGGAAGAAGAAGATGATCAGGACGTGTACTTTCAGAGTGGACATGGTTGAGTGTGCTTTGGGTTTGTGAGTATTGACCTTTTCAGTAGTTCCCGCATTCAAGTTACAATGGTACCTTCTGTGAGAGAGATGTAAACTACTCTGATTTGCATCAGGACACAAATTATAGTCGACAAGGAAAATTGCCAGCAGTAAGAGAAATGCCAATCATGAAGAGCTCTAAAGCCAACCTGCTAGTCTATCTTATATAATCATAATCGACTAGTACCCTAAATTGAGGAAAAATTCCAAATAAGAATCTAAAGTACTTTCATTTTCTCAAATGAAGATTTAAAGTGAACATTATTTCAAACATGAGTCGAAAGTGTCGTTATTTTCTCAAATAAATACTTGAAGTGGACCTTAATTCAAATAAAGGCATGAAATGCATATATCAATTTTAAATAATGGCTTGAACTCATCAAATATGAAGGGCAATTTGTCTTTTTAAAATTTTATATTTTCTTTCTTTTTTTTTTTTCTTTTAAAAAACTAAAAATATATATTAAAAAAAAAATACACAAGCAAGAGGGTGTTGGCTGCCACCCCATCGTTGGTGGGGCAATGCAAAGGCTCGCGGGGTCATTGATGCCGAGGGAGGGTCGGCGACCTTGGCCGACCAAAGGCAAGGGTCAGGTGGGAGAGAGCAATAGTCCTCTTCTAGATTTGGGCAAGCCCCCACCACCAACCCCCCTTTGCCCAGTTTAGGCGAAGGTTGTCGGTCGTTGCGCAAGCTTGACAACCCTCAACTAGTGCCACCGGATCTAATCGATCGGGGTCTCGGCCTTGCCCCAAGCATTGGTGACTCTGCCAGCCTTTGCCACCACCCCATCACTTGTGTTTTCTCTTTTTTTTTTTTTAATTTATAATTTATAATTCAATTTAATTTAAATCTTATTCTAGACAAAAATACCCTTGATCTGCTTGAATTTTTTGCCAGCAATGCTAGGCCCTTATTTGAAACAAAGTTCATTTCAATCCCTTCTTTGAGACTAATATAGGCACTTTGGGCCCTTATTTGAAATAGTCCACTTCAAACCCTTATTTGAGAAAATTGGAATATTTTGAGCTCTTATTTGGAAATTTCCCCTAAATAGAAAAGTAAAATCTCACTCATAGTCAATTAGGCATAATGGGTCTATATTTGGAACTACAATCTCTTGCAGACTTTGTACTAATAAGCAAAATCATGTAGATTTGTTATCATTATCAAGCTTAACATATGCAGATAAGTCTGCAATTGCAGCTTCCAAATCCTTCAATTTGATGATTTCTGAGGTAAATAAGATAATAAAATTACATGTCGACATACAATACTTAACTGCTTTAGTCACCTTGATGTCACTATCAAAATAATAATTTCAACTTAAAAGAATGTCAGCAAAGCCTTTTTTTTTTTTGTCATATAGTCTTGACGAAGCAGCTAAACAGTGTGTCTTTGGATCAGAGATAGCACGACCAACGTGTTTTCTTTGTGTGTTTGTCACAGCAAATGTTCTATGCCATTGGTCATTCTGCATTATATGAACTTCACTGC
The DNA here is from genome assembly GCA_014182565.1 of Eucalyptus marginata. Classification (NCBI taxonomy): domain Eukaryota; kingdom Viridiplantae; phylum Streptophyta; class Magnoliopsida; order Myrtales; family Myrtaceae; genus Eucalyptus; species Eucalyptus marginata. The sequence goes on along the minus strand of CM024590.1, from coordinate 9,092,403 downwards.
TGCATAATCATATAAAACATCATAAGTTAGCTATGGCCTCATTTGGTTTAGCATTCCCAACTGAAAGCCCATTTGGAAAAAATTTAGGTGTTTGGTTTAGCATTTGGAAGTGTCCTTGGCCAAATGCTGGCTTTTGAAATGCTGAAAGCCCAAAGCAGGTGGGGAACTGCTTTGGGCTTTTAGCATTCAAAATGCAGAAGTCCACTTCTACTATTTATCCGTTGACTTTTTTTTTTTTTTTAAAACCGATCATCTTCCCTACACCCCAACCGTTGTTGATCGGCGACGGAGTTTCATTGGATTTTATTTTTATTTTTTAAAAAAATAATAAAAACCCTTTGTAAGAGTTGGGTTCACCTTTTTTTTTTTTTTGTCAATTTTTATCTTTTGCCAACTTTTTATCAATACACTAGAATGATCATTAATGAACGAAGATGATTAATACTACAATAATTAAAAGAAAAATTATTCAAAATTGAAAACAAACCTAAAAGAACCCTAGGCCAAAAGTTGAGATTTGCATCTAATCTATAATCAAATTTTTTTAATATAATTTTTAAATGAATTTACTAATATATATCTTTTACATTACTCTTAACATGAAAATGTAAAATGTTATATAGTCATTGTTTCTTTTTTGCAATTTTAAAATATACTAAAACTAAAAAACTTAATTTGGTCACACTAAAAGGCTTTTCAAATATATGTTTACCAAACAGTCTTACATTTCTCTAAAGCACTTTTCAGTTATAATTAATCAAACAGTCTAGCATTTCGGAAAACTCTTTTACCTCAAAAGTATTTGCATTCTCCCAATGGCATTTTCCCAAAACCGAACCAAACGGACCCTGTATATCTACATGAATATATAATGGCCAGACATGCATATGAAAGACAAATCTTTACTTCGGTTTAGAACGTGTCAGTACTTAAAAAGGAGGGGCACACCAGAAAGACAATTCTCTCCTTATCCGATTTCCCCAAAGATTCTCTTGCTTGTCCTCTTCGCTTCCACGCCTCACCAGCTGATGGGTCTGACTCAATGGCCTAGCACAAGAAATCTAGAGAGTCAAACGATTATGTTTGGTAGCCAAGAGTGATAACTCTATAAATAGAGTTATTTTACCTAGTTTAGGCAAAAAATATGATACTTTCTAATGTAATATTTGCGAGAAAATGTTTGGATTTCCTTCTATATACACAAATTTTTAATGAGACATGAAGAAAATAAGAAAAAGATGGCTAAAATAAATAAAGGAAAATTCTTTGAGTTAGGTTAAATCGGTAGTGTTGGAAGGATGCCAAATCAAGAGTTGTTTTACCATTTTAGGCAACAAATATGATTCTCGTGAGAAAGTATTTGAATTTCCTTTTATTTACCCAAATTTTCCTTATTTGTGTAGCATAATGAGACATGGAAAAAATAAGAAAAAGATTGTAAAAAGAAGGAAATAAAATTCTTTAATTCAAGATATTGGGTTTAATTTATATTTTCGTTTATTCTTTTATTATGTTTTAATTTTCTTTTGTTAAAGCTACAATGTAGTCTGTGACCATGATGATATGAATTTCATTTTTTTTTTTTGTAAGTAATTTTATTCATATGAATTATATATTATTGCGCTTAATGCTTTTAAGTAACTGGCTACCATTTGATTTATCTTTTTGTTTTTTTATTTGTCATTTATTCATTTCCATATTTTTTTCTTTTTGTTATTTCATCTGATGATGGATGATAGTGTGAGCCTTGTTCGTCACTAGATGATCAACTAATGTTTGCACTATGCCTGGATGTTATAACATCTACCACGTTCTTGTCATTTCATTTGATCAACCAACGTAGTTCAACAACTATGCTCTCTTTTGTTTTTCCTGAATTATTTTCTTTCAGAGTTATAAAATTTGGTATATTTATCCCCGGATATTGCCAGTCATTAATCACAAAACACAACTGTTGGTAAATGTACTTTGAAATTAGTGGAAACTTGGGCAAGGTTGTACTTGAGAGCCCTTTTTTAGCATGCACTACGCCTAAACATGGTTAATGAGTAAACAACTTGTTAAATTAGCAGAGCAAGCAGCATAAATTAATTTTTGCATGTCACAATCTGATGTAATTGAAATCCCGGTTGAACACTAGTGCCGGTCTATGTACGGGCATTTTCATGTAATTTTTACACATCATGTAATTTTTACACATAAAAGCACTATTCTTCTTTTGGATTGTAACGAGATCAATAAAAAATATTTACAAATCATCAGCATCTTCGAGTATATAGACATGTAAGAGAATCAGCTCGTCCTAAAAGAATGACGTATGTTTACAATGCCAAAAGTATAAGAATGTGAATGAACTGCATGGCAAATACTGCAATACACTTCATATAATCTCAGGATCGGATTTCGTTTAATGGAACCTTTGATCTATTTATACTTATACAACTGTCTTGGTCATAATCTCTATCATCTGTCTCGCTCTCCTTCAAGCCCCGTGGCTTGCACTCGCCACCAATGGCGGCGGCGGCATCAGCCTTGAGCAACCCCAGATCTTGGGGGCCACCCAAGGCCGGCAACTTCGAACCTGGGCTCTACAACGTCCGACTCTGACATGACTTGCGACCAGCAGAGAGATGGAAGAGAGATGTTGCGGTGGTGCCTAGGCTTGCGACAGCTTGAGGCAGCCTGGGCTAGCGACGATGGGTCGGGGCAACAATATGTGTGTGACACAAAATATGGGAAAAATGGAAGACGGTGATTGTATTTCTTGATTATATCAAATGTACAAGTATGTAGTTGTATTTATAATACAAGAAATGAAAGAGGAATGAAGAATACAAAATATTGTCTTCCTCGAAATATTCTACGTCGACGATTCACTGTATCATCCATGTAATCAGGATCGTACTAAGGAATCAAACAAGGATTAAATTAGATCCTTTCTTCAACAGTATAATGGTGGTCGCTACGCGTGGGGAGCTCCCACGGCAGCGGTGGCCTGCGTGTTGTGGAGCAGATCATGTCTGCGTTCGTGGGATGATCTATGCTTGCTGGGTTCGGATTTCCTAAATTTCCATAAAAAGAAAGGAAAATAAAGATAAGAAGAATGAGGAATTAATATGAACCATTGAATGAGCCTAATAATAAGGTGTCGATCTCTTACGCGGGAAATTCAAGATGTAAATTAAGCCCTAAGGATATCAATCTTCACGTTAGAAGATGGCCATTTATCATCATCGCATAAGAAATGAAGCTGCACCTTCTTCTCCCAATGTCTGAACTCTTCAGCTAACGATATCCCTTCTAAGTTCGAATCTCGTCATGTCGGTACCCCATTTAAAATTGCTCGATTAGTGAGATGATTGGCAATGAACTTTGGCCGTCTCATAGAAGCTGACTGCGCAGCCCGGATCAGGCACGTGACACATTACTTGGCAAAGTGGTTCGGGTGCCGGCTCGCGTTGCAGGAGCTCGATGCTGTAACCGTCGAGATACTCTACGAAGGCCAAAACCGCAGTTCCCCCGCTGAACCATAGAAGATTGCAGCATCCCGACCACTCGTTATGCTTAAGCATTTTTATGTCAAGCTATGGTAAAAGAGTTTTCCAAGACAATGGAAATTTAGTCTATACATAACTATGGGCACATTGTTCTTGTTTTAGGATAAGCAAATATGTCATGGAGGTCAACAAGAAAGTCCTCAGTATCTTGTCAAGGATGAGATCAACAATTTGGACTTTTTTCTTGGCTTCAGCATTCAAAGCCTTCTATATTCTTGATCAATTGACTTTGTTGTAGCTTATTAATAGACGTCAACCAGCAGATTGGATGGAGAAACAGTCCACATACTACACAGTTGCGGTATTTGAAGACGGTCCAGGATGCAGAATTTGGTTTGAGCGAAACAAATTCTCGAAGCCGAAGCATTTCATATTGCATGGTTGAGCGAATTTTAAATGTGAGTATCAAATTGCTGAGACCCCAAGTTCCCACATTTGAGTGGGAAAAAGATTGTGAAATGAACATCCTTCCAAATATTTAACATGATCTTAATACAAACTGTCTTACTGCACAACGACCAATCCAACTATTGGCGTTGACAATGAACAATATAAATGCTTAACTGTAAAGAAATGCAATCAGAAACAATCTTTGTGAACGCCTGCTTCATTGCGGTTTATTCTGTTTCTCTCTTTGTTCTCAGCAACCTGGGGAACATGAATTGCACAGAAAATTACATGAGCTTGTACATAATTAAATGATAATCTAAACCATAAATAAATAATAAATACAACGAAAATCTCTACCAATTATTTGCGCAATATGAAGCTGTCCATCTCACTGGCCGTTATTCTTTATCTCTTTCAGATAATCCTCATTGTCCACCAAAACCTGTAAACAAAAATCGCTCAGTGCAACCATATCAGCTATATAATAAATGGTTATATATACTATCCAGCAGAACTTTGTGGCGAAGAAGACAAGATTGGAGTGCGAGGACTCACGGTTTTCCTGCCATCAGGATCAAGGAATGAAGTCATCTTGGTGCCGGTTATGGGATTCGGGCCTGGTGCGCTAACGATCTTCCCCCCAAGCTCTTGTGAAACAAGTGCAACAGCTGCAGCGCTTTTGTATACATCACTGGTGCCTATCGCGGCCTGTGAATTGAGACAGTCGAACCGATTAGCGCACGGACAAAAGGCAGCCTTAACAAACGGACTATATATGGGTGGAAATTCGTCTCACTTACGTGAACATACGCATTGCCTGCAGTGTACTCGGTCACGTTGTAGTTGTACCTGAGCTCGATGACAGGTGCCTGAATATAATCCGATCCATAACCCACCATAGCTATCGTAAACTGCAAAATTAAACATACAGTTAGACAGGGCGTCATGTCTATATGTGATTTTGTTCTGCTTATCTTGATTTAAGCTTCACCTTATCTTGAGGGCTGTCGTACTTCAAGAGCACTTTCATACCCAATGCCTGCATGCATAGTCGCGGTGCAATTAGGAAAACGAAATGGATAATAATAATAATATGATCTATATGAAATAACATATCACGTTTGGAGCTATACTTATCAGGAATGTGAAACCGAGAAATCGAAAGTGTAAAAGTCTAATTTCACCTGCTCGTAGAAACTGACGGCACGATCCAGATCGGCCACTTGAAGCATGAAATGGTTGAGCGGTTCAGGAGTCGCCACTCGCTGGAGGAGCTCGAAGCTATAGCCATTCGGATCCTCCACAAAAGCAAAGACTTGCGACCCCCCATTACTTGTCCCCGGTTCTGTCGTGATGACGCCACCTGCTTGTCGTACTTTCTCCACGATCGGATATATCTAAACGCCACAACTTGGAACTGTTAGAATCTCGAACGAGTTTTTTCTAACCAGGAAGTTCACCATGACGGCAACAGAAAAAACTCACATCTAGAAACTGAAGTCCAAAGTGCGACCATGCTGTCCCAACCTCATATTTCTCGACTCCGTACACTGTCAATTAAGAAGCCGAACGTGTTAATATAATCTCAATATTGCTGAATCTCTAATTAGACAAGTCGATGCCAAAATTTTCCTTCAAAAATTTGACTAATCAAGCAGGAACCAGATGAGGAAAATGTTCGGTGAGCATACCATATATCAGCTCCAGCACAAAGTGAGACTCCTGAGGTCCAAAACCAACTATGGCCTTGCTGTATTTCTTCTCTGGGAAGTCTTTTTGGCTCAACAACTGCATCCCAAAACACTCTTTATAAAACCTGAAAAAAGGAGTCAACGCGATCATTAAAGCCGGAAATGAGCAGTTAATGTCCCTATTAGCTGTGAAGATTGAAGGTGGTCTCGGCATTAGCTTACTCGACGGTGCGATTCAGATCACCGACTCTAATAACGGCATTGAGGAAGCGGTGGGTGTCGTTTTTCACCCATTCCAGGATGTCGTCCTTAATGACATTCTCTGTTGCCGCCATGCTCGAACCCACCTGATCGACATGGCAGGTATTAAAACTGAGACCAGCAACTACACTCAAAGGCTGAGAATTCGAACTTGGACCCAATTGACATGTTGAGCGTTAACATGCGCTTATCATATTCATCGAACTAATCACAGCTAAAATGGGCATGAGGAGTAAGATTAGAGCATACAATAAGACAACTTTGTATGATTTCGATATATTGCAGCGCCGCTGCCTACAGCACCGCTGTGTCGAAGAAGTTTGTCTCAACTTGCTAGAAATCCGCAAAAATCTCAATGACATGGTCGATTGATTAAATTTCCATCTAACCATCAAGCAAAATGGAAAATGAAGTGGAGAAGAAACAGAGAGAACTTACCAGGAAGACAGACAGGATGAGCAGAGGAAAGAACGATTGCGTGTGCTTAGTCATTTCCATTGATGAAGTTGTCCCCTCTAAAAGATAACGATTGATTGTTGTATGTCAAATAACGAACCGATCGTGATCTATTTATAACCTTAGCACGTTTTGACCATAATTTAATATGCCAACATAGTCTTAGTTTCTAGATAGGTTAATATGTCAAATAGGATAGAAAATTTCTTGCCAATGACCCGAGAGATTGGCGAATGGTGGAGAATAATACTAAAGTCAATAGTCAAAGATTTGGCAGATGCAAATTCGTGCTAATATTTATTTGTCGAGGCGTTTTTGTAAGGATTTGCATACGTGGATTAGGCGCACCATCTGGATTTTTTTCTTTTCACATTTTAAGTGCAAACAATTTCATGTTTGAATCTACGAAGTTCATAAAATTTAGTTATTCAAAGTCAATTTTACCGTCACAAAGATTACATAAATAAATAAATAGTAAAGAAGTCGCAAGACTATTTCAACTACGGAACTTTATCTAGGTATCGTTGACCTTTCGACATTCAAATACGTCAACTAATAATTACGAATATCCGTTGGAGAATTATCCTGGCAAGGTTCATGCCATCTTCTAGAGTTCTGACATAGTCAATTCTCCTTGATTAAAATTGTAGTGTCTTCAATGTATACGGCTAAGTTGTGAGAAATTTGAGACAATTGAGAGTTTGTAATGATCCTTCAACTCTATATATGAAACAGAAATTGCATGTTATGTATGTCGAACGTCAATTATTGCCGCAAGAAAGACTATTTATGGAATCATTGGCACCTCAACTTTGACTATCAACTCGGTCTTACCATCACTCTTGTAGGCCATTTCCAAGGTTGACGCTTCCTGGCCTTATCGATTGACTCACAATCAGGACTTTGGGGGAGGGCGAGGAAGAGAGAATGCATTTGGTACATATCCGTTCGCTTCACAAAAATTTAATAATTCGAAAATATTTCTTGTCATCATCCATCATCTGTATCATATCGAAAATATCATTCATATATTTTCCAATAAATCCCACATCAAAAGTAGTCAATTCATATTCATTGCGAGTAAAGGTGATAATTGAGTAAGCTTGACAAGGTAGAGCTCGAAAGTCAAGCCCGATGTGTTGTCCAAGCCCATCCATATGATAATATTGAATATTAGGACCGAGCCCACCCATTCACCTCTCGAGATAGAACAGGAAAATAACATAAGTGGTCCTTTAATTTTGGTCAAATATGTAATAAGATCCTGAACTTTTAATTTGTTAAATGTGATCCCTGAAAAATAGATTAATTTACCAGAAAGAACCATTTAAGAAACCAGCATACCGACCACTTGTTATGCTTTAGCATTTTCATTTCAAGCTTATGGTATAGCAGAAGACTATGGTAAGAGTGTTCCAAGATAACGGAAATTTAGTCTATACATAACTATGGGCACACTGTTCTTTTATTAGGACAAGCAGACATGTCATGGAGCTCAACAAGAAGTCCTCAGTATCTTGTCAGAAAGGAGATCGACAATTTGGGCTTTTTTTCTTGGCTTCAGCATTCAAAGCTTTCTACATTCTTGTTCAATCGACTATATTGTAGCTTAATTAATAGACATCAACCAGCAGATTGTATGATGAAACAGTCCACATACTACGTAGTTGTGGTATCCGAAGACAGGTCATGGATCAGGATGCAGAATTTGGTTCGAGCGAAACGAATTCTCGAAGGCAAAGCAGTTCATGTTGCACGGTCAAGCGAGTCTTAAATGCGAGTATCAAATTGCCGAGGCCCGAAGTTCGCACATTGAGGAGCCAGAAAAAGATTGTGAAGTTAACATTCTTCCGAATAATAAGTATGATCTTACTACAAACTGTCTCGCTGCAAAACGAGCAATTCAACTATTTGCCTTAACAACGAACAATTTATTGGAACTGGGAAGAAACGCAATCAGAATCCATCTCTGTCGGTGAAGCCGTCCATCTCACTGGCCGTCATTCTTTATCTCTTTTAGATGATCCTCATTGTCCACCAAAACCTGTAGACGAAAATGCACCATGCAATTATATCAGCTATACATATATATACACACCAGCGAGCAGAACTTTGAGGTGAAGAAAAAGATTGGAATGCGAGGACTCACGGTTTTCATGCCATCAAGGTCGAGGAATGAAGTCGTCTTGGTGCCAGTTATGGGGTTCGGGCCTGGCGGGTGAACGATCTTTCCTCCGAGTTCTTGCGTAATGAGCGCAACAGCCGCAGCGCTTTTGTATACATCACTGGTGCCTATCGCCGCCTATGAATTGAGACAGTCAAACTGATTAGCGCACGGACAAAGGGCAGCCTTAACAAACGGACTAGGTGTGGGGGAAAATTTGTCTCGCTTACATGAACATATGCATTGCCTGCGGTGTGCTCGGTCGCATTGTAGTCGTACTTGAGCTCAAGGACAGTGGTCTGCGTTTGATCTGATCCATAACCCACCATAGCTATTGCAAACTGCAAAGTCAAACATATAGTTAGACGGGGCATTATGTCCATGTTTGCTTTTGTTTCGATTATTTTGAGTTAAGGTTCACCTGATGTTGAGGGCTATCGTACTTGAAGAGTAAGTTCATGCCCAATGCCTGCAGCCACGGTTGCGGCGCAGTTAGGAAAAAGAAACGGATAAACTAATGTGATTCATATGGAATAAGAAACAGCATTTGGAGCGACCTCTGCTGTTCTACATGGTGTGAAAGAAGCATGTAATTATCAGGAATGTGAAACCGAGAAATCCAAAATGTCCAAAGTCTAAATTTACCTTCTCGTAGAAGCTGATGGCGCGATCCAGATCGGTCACTTGAAGCATGATCTGGCAGAGCGGTTCGGGAGTCGGCCCTCGCTGGAGGAGCTCGAAGCTATAGCCATTTGGATCCTCCACAAAAGCATAGACTTGCGATCCCCCTTCATTTTTCCCCGCTTCTTTCGTGACAACCCCGCCTAATTGACGGACTTTCTCCACAATCGGATATATCTAAACACGATGACTTAGAACTGTTGGAACCTCGAACGAGTTGTTTCTAACAGAAAGTTCACCGTGACAGCGACAGAAAAACTCACGTTTTGAGCTGCAATTCCAAAGTGCCCCCATGCTGTCCCAACCTCATATTTCTCAACTCCATAGACTATCGATTAAGAAGTTGAACGTGTTAAATATGATCAATATATTGCCGAATCTCTAATTAAACAAGTCAATGCCAAACTTTTCCTTCGGAAATTCGACAAATGAAGTAGGAATTAGATGAGGAATGTGTTCGATGAGCATACCATATATCAGCTCCAGCACGAAGTGAGACTCCTGAGGTCCAAAACCAACTATGGCCTTGCTGTAGTTCTCCTCAGGGAAGTCTTTTTGGCTTAACAACTGCATCCCAAAACACTTCTTATAAAACCTGAAAAAGAAAAAGAAAAAATCGACTCGATCATCAAAGCTCGAAATGAGCAGTTAATGTTCTACTAGCTGTGAAAACAGTAGGTGGTGTCAGTATTAGCTTACTCGACGGTGCGATTCAGATCGCCGACTTTAACAACAGCATTGAGGAAGCGGTGGGTATCGTGTTTCACCCATTCCAGGACATCGTCCCTAACGACGTTCTCCGTTGCCGCCATGCTCGAACCCGCCTGATTAAGAAATTTAAGACCGAGATCAGCGACTACTCTTAAAGTCTCTGAATTCGAACTTCGACCCATTGACATGTTGAGCATAAGACACGTGCCTATCAGATTCATCGAACTAATCACTGCTGAAAGTGGCGCAAAGAGTGAGATTAGAGCATAGAACAAGAGATAACTTCGCATGATTCGACATTTTAGTTGCAGCGCCACCACCAAACTCCACCGCCGCATCAAAGAAGTTTTGCTCGGTACACTAGAATTCACAAACGTCTCAACGCCATCGATCGATTGATTAAATTTCTATCTAACCGTTGTCAAGCGAAATGGAAGATGAAGTGGAGGAGGAACAGAGAGAGCTTACCAGGAAGACAGACGGCAGGGGAAGGGGAAAGGACAATTGCGTGTGCTAAGTCAAATCCACTGGTGAAGTCATACGCTCCAAAAGATAATGATAAATTATTTTATGTCAAATATAACGAACCAATCGCGATCTGTTTATAATCTTAGCACGTTTTGACTAATACATCAATAATTTTTTAAATTTCTACATAGGTTGGTCAATTCCAAAAAAATCCCAAACTTTAAGTCTAATCCTAAATCTGCCCCAAATTTTTTTATCTAAAAAAAAAAACCAAACTTTAGGTCCAGTCTCAAATCTATCCTTAACGTGGTATTTCTGCATCGATAATAAATATACATCGGCAAGGCGAGATGAAAAATTATTTTAAAAATAAAACCGTTCTAGGATATAAAAAATTAGGGACTACTAAAGACAAAGGGCTAACATGAGGCAAATTTCGGACTGGAGTAAAAATTGATAATTTTCTTTTCAACAAAAAAATTGGGGTAAATTCAAGATTGGGCCTAAAATTTGAGATTTTTTTGACACAAAAGAAAAATTTGGAGTAGACTTGAGAGCAAACCTAAAGTTTAGGATATTCTATGAGACAAAAAAAAAAAAAAAAATAGGAGCACATTTGAGATTGGATTTAAAGTTTGAGATCTTTTAGGAGACAAAAAAATGTTTGGGGCAAATTTAAGATTAGCCTTAAAATTTGAGATTTTTTTGGAATTCACCTGTCAAATCCGATAATAACTTTCTGGCCAATGACCTGAGAGATTGGAAAACTGTGAAGAAGAGTGCTAAAGGTCAACAGTCAAAGATTAGACAGATGCAATGTCGTACTCATATATTGGTAAAATGTCGCACTCATATTTATTCACTTAAGAAGAGAAGAAATCAAATCCTAAGGCATTGACTTTTAGGGCCTCTTTGTTAATATTCTTTTTTTTTTTTTTTTTTATGTTTATAAACAAAATTTCTATTTTTTTTCATGAAACAAAAAAAAAAAAAAGTAAACGCGTTTGTTTGCGTTTTGTTCCAAATCTATTTTTGTTCTCGGGAATGCATTTGGAACAGAAAAAAAAACAAGAAACACGTGTTTTTGTTTTTTGGAACAATTTTTAAGAATAAATTTTCTCTCTCCTCTCTTTTTCTTCTCTTTTTTTTTCTTCTTTTCTTTTTCTTTTTTCTTTGGCCGGTCGCCGGCCTCAGCCATGGCCGACGACCGGCCGTGGCCGGCGACCAGCCGTCGAGGGCCGGTGACGCCGTCGAGGGCCGACGACCTTCTTTGGAGCGGTTGCGCCCCCGGCGAGGCCGAGCGTCGCCGCCCCTAGCGAGCCTCGCCGCCGGCGCGCAGGCGAGGCCGGGCGAGCCCGAGCTCACCCGGCCAAGGCGAGGCCACGGCCCTCGTCGGCCGGTCGCCGGCCATGGCCAAGGCCGGCGACCAGCCAAAAGAAGAAAAAAAGAAAAAAATTAAAAAATTAAAAGAAACAAAAAAAGAACGCAAATTTATCAAACGTGTTTCTGTTCATTTTTTATTCCCGGAACAAGTTTACTAAACTCGTTTTTTTGTTCAAAAATTGTTCCCCGGAATAGAAACACTTTTTTTTCCATTTTTATTCTTTGGAACAATTTTTAAACAGAAATACAAACAAACGCACCCTTAGTGATTCCGTATCGATTTGCTTATGTGAATTAGGCATATGAATTGAGTTTTTTTTTTTTTTTTTTTTTTTTTTGTTATTTTCACAAGTTTAAGTGAAAAAAATTTCATGTTTGATTTTACGAGGTTCATGAAGTAATTTATAAGAATGAGATTTAGTTATTCAAGGTCAATTTTCCCGTCACAAAAATTACATAAATAGATAAATAGAGAAGAAGTGATGAGGGTTTTTAACAATGAGAATTTCATCTAGGGTTGGTTGAACTTTGGATGTACAAAAGTGGGTTGGAGATTCATCCTCGAATGATCACAAATATCTGTTTGGACAATTTTTTTGGGATGGTTCATGCCATCTTCTAGAGCTCTAATAGAGCCAGTCATCTTTGATTAAAACGGTGGTATCTTCAATAAATGTGGGAAGTCCTAGGAAACATGAGACAGTCGAGAGTTTGTAATGATCTTCTAAGTTTATTTATGAAACAAGAATAACATGTTACATAAGTTGAACGGTCAATTATTGCTGCAAGAGATATCATTATGAGATGACCGGCACCTCAACTTTGACTATCGACACGGTCTGATCATTAATGTGGGATGCATTTTCAAAGGTTGACACTTCCTGGCCTTATTTATTGACTCACGATCAGGACTACGTCCAGGTCTCGGAGAGGAGGAAGAGATAATGGCATTGGTACATATCCGTTCGCTTCACAAAAACCAACAATTCAAAAATATTTTTATCAGCATCCATCATCTATACCATTAGAGAAAAGATATCATCCATATGTTTTTATGTAGATCCCGTATCGAGAACCGTTGATTCATATAAGTTATGATAATCATTGAGCAAGCTCTAGTAGAATAGGACCCGAAAGTTATGCCTGATGTGTTGCCCAAGCCAATCCATATGATGATATTGAATTTTAAGACTGAGCCCGTCCATTAACCTCTCGAGATAGAGCGGGACCAGCGGGCCTTCTACCCGTTGATCACCTATAACTATGAGAAATGCGGGACGTGTAGAAAAAAAATCACACGTTATGTATATTTAACATTAATTGTTTTAGTTGCTAATTTCTCACGGATGAAACGAATAAGAAAATCATTTACATGACTAACGCATTATGGATACTTGAAGGCTGAAAATAGAGGTGCGGGTCTAGCGGAAAATCCATAAGTTGGTCAATAATAATGTTAACCATTAAGATGTCTTTGCCGGTCAATATGGGACTATAACGATTGTTATAGTCAATATATCTCGATGCTACATAACATCATTAATGTTCATCTCCACATATATATTTTTGGCAATCAAATCTTTCTGTTCCTATTCGTTAAGTCACTTCTTGTAATATGTAATCCAACTAAACGGAAGGAGGAGATTACCAATCAAAATTAATCCTTGTCATACATGCGTGAATAATGGGGAACATCCATCCGTTTATTTCCTCAATTGCGACAACTCGTGTAAGGATTAGAATATTTCCTACACGAATTGACAGGATAGGACAGTGATTATGGAGGTAGATTTTGGCAAAGTTTAAAGAAAACACGAGCTAACACGTATTTAAAATTCATCATCGATTTTAGCTTGTTCAAGAATAACATAATGTTTTGTAATTGCAACAACTTGAGCTGTCAGCCCTAAATTGACGTGTCAATTTGCTGTTTCTTGGAAAATTACTTTTAAGATGAACTATTTCGAAAATAACTACACAAAACACGATATAATCTACAAGCCCGTGTTCATTCTAATGCGAAGCTTGCTAGGAGATTATTGGTCCTATGTTATCAAGATCGTTTTGTACTAGGCGTATGCTCGGGCCTAGTACAAGGAACACGTACAGAACTCCCTTCATGGTCTTAGTCTATTCGTACGAGAAATTGGGTGGGTTCCCACTTGAAGAAATCTTCAAAGCTTTGACATGGGAAAATCGATTGCAATGCAGATTAAAAAGCACAAAATAAGCAGACCCCCCATAATCACATTGGAAATTGGCACTGGCTGGCCTTTGAACGATGTTGAAGCTGTCTTCTTCTTCCAATGTGTGAACTCGTCGGCTGATAACATCCGTTCTAAGTTTGAATTTCCTCCATGTCGGTACGAATCCATCCCTTCTGAAGTTTGGCATGGTTCTGGCCTGATAAGATTGAAGCGTTGAAACTGATATTGTGAAAAGTTGGACGTGATTGATGGATTGTTTGAATACTGCCAAAGAGGCCCGAGCCCCCAAAGAAGACGACGGAGAGGATAGTAGGGGTGTGCATGGTCCGGGCGGGCGGTTCCCGACCTAGAACCGGGAACCGCCCGCTAAGGACCAGTTCCGAAAAATGGGAACCGGGATCCACCCGTTTGTTGCATGGATCCACCCGGGAACCGGACCGGCGGTCCGGTCCGGTTCCCGGGTGGATCCATGGAACCGATCTTGACGTGAAACAATTTTGGTTTTCAACATAGAACGGTCGGGTCTATGAGTTGGGAAGCAGGGGAGGAGGTCTATGGTCGGGTTTTCAACATAGAACGGTCGCGAAATAATTTTCAGCGGCTATGGCGGGTGGTGGCCGACGCGAGGGGGCAAATAGCGAGTGGCGGAGGAGCGGCGGCGGCGGCGGCGTTGGCGCTCGGGGAGGAATCGAAATGGCGATAGGATTAGGAGGAACCAAGGAAGAGACAAAGAGAGAGAGAACCGAAGACGAAGGGAGTGAGGAGATGAGATCTAATCTAGGGTTTCTTTTAGTAATTTTTTTTTAATATTAAAAAGGTTCCGGTCCGGTCCGGGTGGGCGGATCCGCCCATGGAACCGGGAACCGGACCGGTACCCACCGGTTCCGAAAAATTGGAACCGGGAACCGGACCGGTTCCCTCAAGAACCGCCGGTTCCGGGCGGTCCGGGTGGTTCCCGGGTATTTTGCACACCCCTAGAGGATAGCACATATTTGGCTTGTCCTGGCTAGTGACCCCTCCCGCAGCCTACATGGAATCCTGCAGAAGAGCGACTGGAACCAGTCCTTCGGGGTTGCGCAAGCCTTTCATGACCCACAACTCAATACAGCGTCCACTGTGTCATACTCGGACGTTCTGTGTTCCCACCATCGCTGCTGCGCTTCCGTTCCATCTGCACGCGCTGAGTGATTACTGCGCATGTTAGACTTATGTCATTCCATCAATCGGGATAACGAGCCGAAGTGCTTAGATTTGATATATAAATCAACCCAACCCTGTTTAGTATTTCACGTACTAGAGGAGTCATCTCAAATTCTGTTATCATAATCGATCAGTTTTCCATCACCACATTCTCATGGCTATGAAGGGACATAAAATGCAGGCGGTTCAAAATAGGAGACTTGGTTAGCTTTGCCTCGGTCAAGAAAATGTTTGAGACTGATAGAGGTGTATTGCGGTAGGTAAGTGGGGAAGCAAAAGCATCGGTGGTGGGAGCCCAAGGCAACAAAGATGGTCGGATGTACCGCGTTATTATCCATGAATGCGTGCAATAAACGATGATTTTTTTCAAGTCAAGAGGAACAAACGTGGCAGATGCCAGAACGCCAAATCAAGACCAACGAGGTCGTGCTGTGATGATCTCCAGACGCAACCGCGGGTTACAGATTGTCAAAAACATGTTCATTTCCCGAAATGTCACATTCATGAAGTGTGGAAGCAACAGATTTCATTGTCTCCTTCCACATCATTCCGCATGAAACCGCAACTTTCGCTCTTGTTTCGCCAAATTCGGGCTACAGAAGTCAATATAACAACACGCGGAATTGCAACAACGCCACCGAACACCCTACATCATGAGGAGTGACCAAACCATATGATCTCTCGTAATGCAAAGCTATACAAATCTCTTATGCCGAACCGCTTCTCATGTGCATAGATCAAGGCTACTCCGTCCATGTGCAATTGATAAGATCCCATCCACATAACGTCGAAGCCATCCCTAGTTGCCATGAGCAGGAGAGAAGTGATGCGACGTCGCCAACAAAGGATCCGCCCCATTCACTATGTCGATTCCTCGGGACTTATCTTCTAACACGTAGATTACACCACAGCGTTCCAAACAACGCTTGCTTTTCTCCCTCCTATATAATAATGCCACTCTCTGGTTAATCTAATATTCAACTACCTAAGATGCGGCATCTTAGAACCATGCAAGAAGGGACAAGAAAGTGATGAAGAACAGCAACCTAGGATTGTCCTTTGACTGCTCGAAAGTGCTCGAGCAATAACAAAAAGAGGTTAATTACAAAAAAGGCAGTTGCATAATGCAAAGGATCCGACCTCAGATCTATTAGGTTCCTAGAATCAATTAATCAATAAATTAAAAGGGCGATTTTCGAGGATTTGTCCCTGAGCTATTGGAAGCATTGCAAAGCAATGGACGAATGAGTCAAAAGGAATGATCAGCTTTAGAAAGTGCATGGCGTGTGGGGCGGTGCGAACTCCCAGGATGCCACGCTACACTCTGAAATGAGTTTGATCCCACTAGTTGGCGGGATCCACTCCACTCAATCGCTCAAGCAACCTAGTCACCACGCTGCTAATTAATATATAGTATTTGGTTACATTCTCATTTGTTCATCCACATTTAAATATAGAGCGACTTATAAAGTATACACGATACACTTCAACACATTCATATATAGTTACCTAGGTCCTATGTAATATGGCATCGTAGCCGAAGAATGATTTTTTGTCAAAGAAATTATCCAGTTGGTGCTTAACCTATTACATTATTGTTAATTCGGTTTAGAACTTTCCAATTTTGTAATATAGTTTTACACCTTTACCCAAAATTATAATGTGATACTCCCAATAAGAAATTGTTGATGTGTCAGCGTGTTGTATAAGACAGCTGTCAATGATTAGACCACCACATCAAAGATTTTCCAGTGAAAATTGACAGAAATGACTATGTTAGAATTTCGAACAATAGTTTATGATTAATATGACAAAATTGAAAATTTTATGATTGAATTGATAACATTGATTGGATAATAGTATCTATTTTTTGCGATATTCTCAATTTTGTTTCTTCAATATACAAGATGAATTTTCAATCATTCATGTACCTTCTAAATATGAGAAAGTAAAGCATATTTTTGGAAAAGTAAGGGCAAACACCCCAGCAACCTTTGTTAGCCACAACAAAAGAAGGAAAAAAGAAAAAAAATACATATATAATTCAAAATTTTATAGAAAAATTACAAAAATGATGTTCATGTAAGTCTCAGCCGTGTCATATAGGATGGTCGATGTCTATGTAAATAATTTTTTACCAAAATTGATTAAAATTGTTAAAAGATTTTAGGACTAAATTGTCTAAATTAAAATGTCTAAAACTGAATTGACACAAGTCTAGTAGGTTTATAATTTTTTTCAGTAATTTTCTCAAAAAATACTCATTACACATGTGCTAGAACATACAACCTTCCAATATTATAGTCCACATTACATATATAACTCGCAAGAATTAGGAATATTGAATTTGAATAACTAGCAAGAGCATGGAACATGAAATTCCATACCCTAGATCGACCTTTTTAACCGCTACTAATATATGTTAATACTTCGTTTTTTCACCGGATAGCCCCTACGACGGAATCAATGTCGAGTCCAAGTCGGGAGTCAAGACGGGCATCATTGAACGGGAAACGAGAACTGAAAAAGCTGGGCGCGATGGGAGAAAACATTAAACAAATCGTCGAAAACGATGGAAGTGTCGTCTTCAACCGACGAGAGCCAAAGGACAAAGATGACGGCAGATCTTGCCGGGGACGGAAGAACCCTCTTTTGCTAAATCTGCTGTCCTCGCTGGTTCATTCCCCACCCGTCCCGTCCACTCCACTCCCGAAAAGGTGAAAAGGAAAAAGAAGGATCCCGTCCTGCTTTCACACCACGTACGAGAGCCTATATGAACCCCACCACCTCATTCTCTTCGTACACCTCGCACTACACAGACAGGCATCTCAGAGAGAGAGAGAGAGAGAGAGAGAGAGAAGACATGGAGATGGCTCCTATCTGTGTTTGTGCAGTGAAAGGTTTCTGGGTCGTGTTTCTTGTTTTGCTGAGGTTAGGCTGCTCGGAGGGACAAATGGTGCCGGCGGCTTTCGTGTTAGGGGACTCGCTCGTGGACGTGGGCAACAACAACCACTTGCCGATCTCGCTCGCCAAGGCCGACTTCCCGCACAACGGCATGGATTTCCCCACCAAGAAGGCCACCGGCAGGTTCAGCAACGGCAAGAACACCGCGGATTTTCTCGGTACGCATAAACTTCTACATCCGTCGCCATCGCTCTGCATCCACTTCGATTCTTTCGTTCGTCATCGAGTCTTACGTCGAGAGCCGTATGTCTATCGTTCGATCCACCCCTCCCTCACTTGGCCTCGTCACGTAATCTCGGCACGATATCGATTCGACCCTCCCACGTATGGACAGGCATCTGCGTTCCCCAATTTGAGGATCGACGTCTTGAAATCTTAGGAAGCTTTGGCACTGATTGGCATGCGATGTCATGAGATAAAGTTGATGGAAGAGCATATGCCGAATGGTAAAGTTCCACCGCGCTTTGAGTTTCCGCGGTATCTTTTCGTTATCATGGCGATAAAGCCACATAAATGTGATAGGGACCCGCCCCTTCGGAAAGAGCAAATCGACTTCACCTTCTTTATTGTTTAAGGACGATTATTGCCTTCCCCTTTTTTGCAATCTTCGCCTTCTTTTGCGCTGCAATTTCTACGTAACTATCTACTGAATTGTTGCTGGGAAATGGCTACTTTAGATCCGATCGCTAGATTATTATTGCTTTTCTCCATACTCAGAGCGAAGAGAAAAGGATACAAAAATAAGGAACCCCGGTATACGTTATGATTCACTGATTGTTATGAACATTTTGGGCAGCTGAGAAGTTGGGCTTGCCGCCGCCGCCGCCGTATCTCGCCCTCATCTCCAACTCCAGCAAGAGCAATTCTTCATCGCTCTTCCTCACCGGCGTCAGCTTCGCCTCCGGAGGTGCTGGCATCTTCGATGGCACTGCTGAGAAATACGTAAGTAACAGAAACTTGTCTTTTTTTATTTTTCGCAATGGAATTTGACCTTACGAGGGGTTCGAAGCGAACTTTTTGTAAGGCATTGATTGATTTAAGAGCACTCGACTCAAACAAAATAATGGGTAGCCACAGCATGCGATTGCCGACAGTTGGTGGGCTCATTTAATGGGGTCAACCTAAGAAGAAATATGTCATGACACCGATTTCCTAATTTATACTAAAAACCATATATCTAATAACTAATCTTTAAAAGAAAAGGAGACAATGTTCTGTTTCTTTTTGAGTCCGCGTGCTTTGGTCATTCAGAGTTAATCTTGATCTGTTCTCTCTGCGGTCAAATTGGATAAGAAAACTTCACGAAGGAGAAGGAAATAAAAAGAAAAAAGAGATTAAAAGCCAGAATGGTAAAACAGAGGAGTGCGGTGAGCGTGGATCGAACACGCGACCTTCAGATCTTCAGTCTGACGCTCTCCCAACTGAGCTATCCCCGCTCGAGTGAAAGGAAGACTCAATTTTTTTAGGTTATTGTGCAGAAACAATCGATCCCTTTGACCAAGCAAGTGGAATACTACCTCGCGGTGCACGAGAGCCTGGTGCAACACATGGGATCGTCTGGCGCAAAGCAGCACGTAACCAAGTCCATTTTCATCATCGTCATCGGAAGCAACGACATCTTCGGCTACTCCGGATCCTCCGATCTCCGCAAGCAGCAGACGCCGCAGCAATACGTCGACCTCATGGCTTCTTCGCTGAAGGATCAGTTAAAGGTACCTGCATTCCGAAAAAACCAGCCTGACGTGATGTTTTACGCGTTCATTATTGACTACCGAGGTGCGTTTTCTGATCATTTTTGCGGAAACTCTGAATTCCTGAGACAGCATCTCCACAGTTACGATGCGCGCAAGTTCGTGTTCGTGGGGCTCCCGCCGATCGGATGCTGTCCGTCACAGAGGAACCAGAACAAGACGGCCGCATGCAAGGAGGACACGAATTCCTGGTCTCGCATGTATAACGCGGCGCTCCTAGCGATGTTGAAGGGACTGAAGGCCGAGCTCAACGACATAAGCTACAGTTACTTGGACACCTACGCCGTCGTGCAAAACTTCGTCCAGAATCCATCTGCTTACGGTAGGAACTTCAACAGGGACTCCTGATTTAATCAGACCTTTTCGAATCTTCTGTTCATCAGTCCGATCTTCAGACCTATCGACTAATGACTATCTGCACCATTTCTTCAGGTTTTACAGAGGTCAAAGCGGCCTGTTGCGGTCTTGGTAACCTGAACGCGAAAGCCGGATGCTTACCGATTTCACATTACTGCCCCAACCGGCGAGACCATGTGTTTTGGGATCTATTCCATCCCACAGAAGCGGCGGCCCACATGTTCATAGACAAGGTCTTCCACGGTTCGCCGCAGTACGCATACCCGATGGATGTCCAGCAACTGGCCACTGTCGAGGCTTAAGCAAAACAAACAATCCAAATTGGAAGAAGTTTTTGTTTTTTCAGACAGTAGGATTACATGCTACATGTTGTCAGTCTTCAAAAAGCGATTCGGTATGTGGGGATACTTGGGTTAAGAAAAATCGTTCCTTTGTTGCCTGGCTTTGTCAGTTGATATAATTTCAAAATGTTACCTGCGTTAATCTCAGAGCAACTGTGAAAATGCCGACACACGGACGAGATCCGGTCTCTTTTTCCTGTCCCTTTTTCGGGTGCGGACAGAAAGTATAAACCGAAGGTTCCAAAAAGCTAGATTTTGGGCAAATGCCACCAGTAACATTTACCCCGGAAGTTCACAGTAGAACCCAAAAGTTTTGCAGCGTGAACGGACAATGACCAGTTGATGGAAGGCCAAATTACGGGTCCTCAATTTTCATGGTCTCTCTACTTAAACTTTCGAGAGGGCAGGAGACGAGATCTAGTGGACATCAATAGGAGACATTTTTTTCGTTTTCCGGTGTTTAGTTGAAATGTCTCTCGTGACGAAATGTCTTTCATCGAAAATCGTTCTCCCACTTTTAACTAAATGAAATCAAGTCTAGCGTCAACTCCGGACATAAAATATCACAAGTACTAAGAAACTAACAGCTTTGATGTAAGTAGAACTATAGAAACACAAACCGTGCCAGAATTTAAGTCAGAATGTTTATTTGTCTTGCAAAAAATTTGGCATCTCATTCAAGGACAAAACACGTTGACTTAAGGTATCATCATATTCCTTAGCTTCTAGATGATGGGATATTGTCATTGAAAAAGAATTTTAGTGCAGAAAATTTAGCAGATACGTCAATAAAAGTTGTCACCATTGAGAAATTGAAATTGTGCATTTGCCTCAATAGGCCTCCATGGTTAGTGATGATGTTGCCACCACATTGGATTATAAAGACGAGTGAAAACTTTGAAAGACCATTACTGTTTTGAAGATCAGCCTCCAAGTGGGAGATTAATGGCGTTGTGAAGTCTCATGAAGAAAAGTAGTATTAAAGCTCAAAGTTTTACCACTAATGGCACACATGTAATTTCCATTATAATTATGTATACCCTAATTTTTTGCTATATATTGGGACAATATCCTTTGAAGTTGTAATGATGAAGCCTATGACCCTAAAAATTCTAACTCTGATATCGATACTGTTAGTGAAGAGATTGTTTAGTGTGGCACTGTGATATTTCTCCTTTTGATTTTAAAAGGGTTTTCCCTGTAAAAAATTGATTGTCTTCTCTATTATTTTTCTCTTCAAAGATTCACATTCCTATCAACTTGTGGCCAATCATGTAATTGCAAATAACATTGAGCGCTGTGATTGATTGGGTTCCATGACACTATATCTATAACCCTCTACAAACGATTCTATACAGTAATTATAACTTTAGAATTTAAATAAACAAATAATTTCCCTATTGCGGTTATAAGAAGCTACATTGCATACTAAGACCACGTTTGGCAACTGGTCAAACAGTGAAAATTTTATCCTCTTGTTTTCGGGAGTGGTTTTGAAATAGAAATCTGTTTGGTAAATTTTTTATTTTTGAGAACAAATTTGTTCTCAGAAATAAATTTGGAGTAGAATTGAGAAAAAAAAAAAAAAAAAAAAAAGTTGATATTTTGTTTTCGGGAATAATTTCAGAATCAAGCTAACCCATTTTTTTCTATTTTCTCTTCTTTTGTTCTTGTTATTCTTCATTCTCTCTTCTTCTTCTATCTTTGCCGCCGCCGCCGTCGGTCACCGATGACCAGTTGGCCGAGGTTCAGCGACCTCACTGGAGGCTCGTCAGGCAAGGCTCGAACCAACCACTAGCAAGCCTTGCCGAGCGGTGGCTAGGCCCGACCAAGCCATGGCTAGGCAAGGCTCGACCTTGCCCAGATCTAGTGAGGTCGTGTATCATCCCGGGTCTCCACTATACACATATTGTTCGCTTTGGACACTAAGTCCTCATGGTTTTGTTCCTCTCAGGGCAGCCCATACTACCCCAAGAAAACACGTATATACAGTTAGAAGAACCCAAGCATTATAAGCTAGCCCAGGACTCCCTCCCTAGGCGATGTGGGACAAGAGAGGAAGGTGTCACACTCTCCACCTCTTAACAGCGTCCTCGCTGTGGCCCAACATAAGGTCGGGAGTCAAAACATCATTCTTATTGTGGCCCCACATGCAGTCGGGTGTCGGCTTTGATACCACTTGTAACATCCCGAGTCTCCACTGTACACATATTGTCCGCTTTGGACACTAAGTCCTCACAGTTTTGTTCCTCTCGGAGCAGCCCATACTACCTCAAGAAAACGCGTATATACAGTTAGAAGAACCCAAGCATTATAAGCTAACCCAAGATTCCCTCCCTAGGCGATGTGGGACAAAAGAGGGAGCTGTCACAGGTCGAGCCCCACCGGCAGCTAGGCGAGGCCGCTCCCCTAGCCAAGGCTCAATCGACGAGGCACAGCCTCGCTAAGAGCCAGCAATGCTCTGGCGAGTTTGCTAGCTCTTATTTGGTTGGTCGCCGACCTCAGGAACGCCGGCGACTAGCCAGAGCTTGAAGAAGAAGAAGGCATAGAAAAGAAAAAAAAAGTGATAAATTATTAAAAATTAAAAGAAAATGGTTTGGAGTAGAAATTTTAGATAGTTACCAAACATCTTAAAATACTTAGAAATTATTCCTGAGAACATAATCAAAAGGAATCACTTCTAATCAGAAATTGTTCTTGGAACATTATGGTTATCAAACGTGCCCTAAGTCTTATTTTTCAAAGTTTTTGTCCACAAGAAGTTAAAAAGATTGATTGGACGAATGATTAGACTCATCCACCTCCCTTGGCGCATTCTTTTGTACAACTACCTACTAAGTTTATGTTCTACTTAGTACATAGCCCTGCATGATCAAGAAATGCATCTCTTAAACAATGCGTATATGGAATTGCTTAACTTTCTATTTGGTCTCTGTACCAGTAGTAGAGTGGCAATTGATATAACCATTTTGATAGTTTTTTTTGTACCAATTGTCTGCAGTCAATGACTTTCTCGATCAATTTCTCAAGTCTTCGTGAAGGCATTCATTGATAACTTTCTCATTGTGCGTCAATGGCTTCACTGGTGTTGTCAATTGTTCCAACCAAACTATCTTTTATCGCACTCAATTTGTTACTTGTCAATAATAATCGAAAGTTGATCATTTTTGGGTATCAACACATTCAAAATATAGAAAAAGCGATGATATAACCTATAAAGTTTAAATGAAAAACTCCAACACATTCAAATATAGTTACCAATATCATATGGCATCATAGCCGAAGAATTATTTTTTGCTAGGGAAGTCGTTCAATTAGTCCTACACTTATTATATGAATGTCAATTAGGTCCTAAACTTTCAAATTTTACCAATATAGTCTTACAATTTTGTGCAAAATTCCAATGTAGTCCTTCTAGTCAGAAATTGTTGATGTGGCAATATGTCACATAGGACAGTGATTGATGATTGAATCGTCATGTCAATGATTTTCCCAAGAAAATTGGTCAGAAAGACTACTATAGAAGTTCAGACAATGGTTTAGGACTAATATGGCAAAATTGAAAAATCTATTATTAAATTGATGTCCGCATAATAAATTTAAAAATAATGGGGTTACAATATCTAATTTTCTGCCCATATTTTCATTTTGTTTCTCTCCTCAACATACATAATGAACTTCGATCATTCTCGTACCTTATAAATATGAGATAGTAAAACATATGCGTTAGCCCTAACACACTATTATCGTGGCATAGCTCCTACAAAGATTAATCAAGCATGTGAAAATACTTGCTATACATGCACAAGAATACACGACCTACCAATATTATAGTCCATATACATATAAACATGCAAGAGCATAAACATTGAATCGATTAACCAAAATATATAAATAACTAGCAAAAGCATAAACATTAAATTCCATACTCTAGATCGATCTTTTCGATTGCTATTAAGATAACACTTAGCTTGTATCCAATAGTCTGACGACGAAATCATTGTTAAGTCCAAATGGAGTCAAGACTAATAAAATATGTAAATATTAGATCATGTTTTAATCTAACAAATTTAAGCTTTTTAAGCTATTAGCATTAATCCTACAAAATATTACATGGCAGAGCAAGATATCTTGAGTTCAAATCTTTTCAAGACTCTATATATATATCTAAGCATGAAAGAGTGATAATTAAATCTGCTTTCAATAACGGCTTAAGTTTTAGAGCGCAAGGGCAGGCATTCAATAATGAGAACTGAACAGTGCAAGAAATAATAAACAATCGTCAAAAAGGAAGATAAAAATCAAGAGCCGTCTTCAACGACAAGAGCCCCAATAACAAAGATGGCATCTTTGTTGGGGATAGAGAACACTCTCCGCTAATTCAATGTCCTCGCTGGTTTATTTCCTTCCAGTCCTCCCCACTATCTCCGAATGGAAAGGAAAATTAATCCTTGCTTCACGCCACCAACTCCATCGTCAGCCTCTTTCCTTCCATCTATATGAGCCCGTTAGAGAGAGAGAGAGAGAGAGAGAGAGAGAGGACATGAAAATGGCTTCTGATTGTGTTCGCGCAATGACTGGCTTCTGGGTCGTGTTTCTTGTCCTGCTGAGGTTGAGTTGCTCGGAGGGGCAGATGGTGCCGGCGCTCTTCGTGTTCGGGGACTCGATCATGGACGTGGGCAACAACAACGATTTGCCGCTCTCGGTCGCGAAAGCCGTCCTCCCCTACTACGGCGTGGATTTCCCCACCAAGAAACCCAACGGAAGGTTCAGCAACGGCAAGAACTCCGCGGATTTTATCGGTACGCATGAACACTTCTGCATATGGCTTCGATTCTTCGTTCGTCTTGTCGTATGTCGAGAGCCGGATATCTATCGTTCCATCCGCCCTCCCTCACTTGGCCTTATCACGTAATCTCAGTATGATATCGATTTGACCCTCGTACGTATAGACAGGCAATCTGCGTTCCCCAATTTTAGGATCGACGTCTCGAAAAAGGATGAAGTTCGGCACTGTTCGGCATGTGATGTCACGGGATAAATTTGAGGTGGGAGCATACATTGAACGGTAGAAATCCGCCGCGGTTTTAAGTTTCCGCGGTATCATCTCGTTGTCATGGCGATATAGCTACATAAAGGACACGCCCTTTTGGAAAAGCGAATCAAGTTCACCCCCTTCAATTTGAGAACGATAGATATCTTCCCCATTTCTGCAATCTTCGCCCTTCTGTTGCCTTGCTATTTCTACGTAAATATCTACTGAAATATTGCTGGGACCTGTCTGCTTTAGATCCAATGGCTAGATTATTATTGCTTTTCTTCGTACATAGATAGAAGAGAGAAATGATACAGAAATGATTAATATTACGAAAGACTCTAAGCTGGTACATCCGTGACAAATTTATCCAAAATTAATTTTTTGACCATAAAATTCTCTAAATTGGTATACTTATAATAAATTTACTTCAAATTAATTTTCCGATCACCAAAAATCCTAAACCGGTATATTTGTGCAAATTTACCTTCCGTTTGTTTTCATTAAATAAAAGCAATAACATGAAAAACTATAGATTGGTGAACTTGTGCTTACCCCCAAACTGATATAATCGTTAACTGTCACATGTTGTTGTTGCTTAATTGTCAGGTGTACTAATTTTGGGTTTTTCATGATATTAACCATACAAAAAAGTAATGAATTGCCTATATGCGTCGTAATTGACTAATTTTTATGAGCTTTTTGGGCAGCTGAAAAATTGGGCTTACCAACATCGCCACCATATCTATCCCTCATCTCCAACTCCAGCCAAAGCAATTCATCATCACCCTTCCTAACGGGCGTCAGCTTCGCCTCCGGAGGTGCTGGCATCTTTGATGGCACTGATGAGATACTTGTAAGTGACAAAAGCTGTCTTTCCGATTTTTCGCGATTGAATTTGACCTTATTATTTAAGCGTCTTGTAACAAGCTCTTCTTTCTAAATTATTTTACTTCGATACAAATCAACTCTCCCAATGTAGTATTTGATGTAAGACCAATCAACTATTAAAGTAAAAAAAAAAACGGAGAGAGAGAGATTAAAAGCGAAATAAAAAAGATGAAGAGTGCGGTGAGCGTGGATCGAACACGCGACCTTCAGATCTTCAGTCTGACGCTCTCCCAACTGAGCTATCCCCGCCCGGCCGAAAGACTCACTCAATTTTTTACTTTACCGTACAGCAACAATCGTTCCCTCTGAAGGACCAAGTGGAGTTCTACCGCCTGGTGCACGATGACCTGGTGCAGCACATGGGATCGTCCGGTGCCCAGAAGCACGTGGCCAAGTCCCTCTTCCTCATCGACATCGGAAGCAACGACATCTTCGACTACTCCAAATCCTCTGATCTCCGCAAGCAGTACACGCCGCAGCAATACGTCGACCTCATGGTCTCTTCGCTGAAGGATCACATAAAGGTACCTACATTCCTTTAAAATCAGCCTTAATTACAGCGATGTTTTTAGGTGAACTTTGTTCTTGTTAACTGCCCAAGGTGGCGTTTTCTGATTTCTTTTTTTTCTTTTCTTTTTCTTTTCGGGAAACTCTGAATTCCCGTGGCAGCGTATCTACGGTTACGATGCGCGCAAGTTCGTGTTCTCGGGGCTCCCGCCGATCGGATGCACTCCCCAACAAAGGGTTGGGAACCAGAAGGAACGGGCGAGTGCAACGAGGACACGAATTCCTGGAGTCGCATGTATAACGAGGCGCTCCTGGCGATGATGAAGGGGCTGAAGTCAGAGCTCGGCGACATCAGCTACAGCTACTTGGATGTCTACAACGTCGTGCTAGGCTTTATCCAGAATCCATCTGCTTACGGTAGGCCTTCAAGCGGGGACTCGTGAGGCCTTTTTGAATCTTCTGCATATCGGTCCGTTCTCTAGGCCTATCGACTGACGACTTAGCTGTGCTATTTCTTCAGGTTTCAAGGAGGTGAAAGCGGCTTGTTGCGGTCTCGGTGACCTGCGTGCACAAATTCCATGCTTACCGGTTTCGCAGTTGTGCTCCAACCGGCGAGACCATGTGTTTTGGGATCTCGTCCATCCCACAGAAGCAACGGACCGCATGCTTGTAGACATAGCCTTCCGCGGTTCACCACAGTACACATACCCTATGGGCGTGCAGCAGCTGGCCGCTGTCGAAACTTAAGCAAAACAAACAATCCAAATTGGAAGAATTTTTTGTTTTTTCAGACAGTAGGATTACATGCTACATGTTGTCAATCTTCAAAAAGCGATTCGGTATGTGGGGATACTTGGGTTAAGAAAAATCGTTGCTTTGTTGCCTGGCTTTTTCAGTTGATATAATCTCAAAATGTTACCTGCGTTAATCTCAGAGCAACTGTGAAAATGCCGACACACGGACGAGATCCTGTCTCTATTTCCTGTCCCTTTTTCGGGTACGGACAGAAAGTATAAACCGAAGGTTCCAGAAAGATAGATTTTGGGCAAATGCCACCAGTAACATTTACCCCGGAAGTTCACAGTAGAACCCAAAAGTTTTGCAACGTGAATCGACAATGACCACTTGATGGAAGGCCAACTCACGCGTCCTCAATTTTCATGGTCTCTCTACTTAAACTTTCGAGAGGGCAGGAGACGAGATCCATTGGACATCAATAGGAGACATTTTCTCGTTTTCCAGTATTTTGCTGAAATTTTCCTCACAACCAAATGTCTTTCCCTGAAAATCGTTCTTCTTTTAACTAAATGAAACCAAGTCTAGCGTCAACTCCGGACATAAAATATCACAGGTACTAAGAACCCAATAGCTTTGATTTAAGTAGAACTGTAGAAACACAAACCGTGCCAGAATTTAAGTCAGAATGTTATTTGTCTTGCAAAAAATTTGGCATCTCATTCAAGGACAAAACACGTTGACTTAAGGTATCATCATATTCGTTAGCTTCTAGATGATGGGATATTGTCATTGAAAAAGAATTTTAGTGCGGAAAATTTAGCAAATATGTCAATAAAAGTTGTCACCATTGAGAAATTGAAATTGTGCATTGCCTCAATAGGCCTCCATGGTTAGTGATGACATTGCCACCACATTGGATTATAAAGATGAGTGAAAACTTTGAAAGACCATTACTGTTTTGAAGATCAGCCTCCAAGTGGGAGAGTAATGGCATTGTGAAGTCTCATAAAGAAAAGTAGTATTAAAGCTCAAAGTTTTACTACTAATGGCACACATGTAATTTTCATTATAATTATGTATACCCTAAATTTTTGTTGTATATTGGGACAATATCCTTTGAAGTTGTAATGATGAAGCCTGTGAACCTAAAAATTCTAACTCCGATATTGATATTGTTAGTGAAGAGATTGTTTAGTGTGGCACTGTAATATTTCTCCCTTTGATTTTAAAAGGGTTTTCCCTGCAAAAAATTGCTTGTCTTCTCTATTATTTTTCTCTTCAAAGATTCACATTCCTATCAACTCGTGGCCAATCATGTAATTGCAAATAACATTGAGTGCTGTGATTGATTGGGTTCCATTACATTGTATCTATAACCCTCTACAAGCAATTCTATATAGTAATTATAACTTTAGGATTCAAATAAACAAATAATTTCCCTATTGCCATTATAAGAAGCTACATTGCATATTAAGAGCGCGTTTGGCAACTGGTCAAATAGTGAAATTTTTATCATTTTGTTTTCGGGAGTGGTTTTGAAATAGAAATCTATTTTGTAAATATTTTGTTTTTGAGAACAAATTTATTCTCGGAATAGATTTGGAGTAGAATGAGAAGTAAAAAAAAAAAAAAAAAATTGATTTTTTGTTCTCGGGAATAATTCCAGAATCAAGCTAACCCATTTTTTTTTTTCTATTTTCTCTTCTTTTGTTCTTGTTCTTCTTCCTTCTCTCTTCTTCTTCTATCTTTACCGCCGCCGCCGTTAGTCGGTGACCGGTGGTTGGTCGAGATTCAGCGACCTCACTGGAGGCTTGTCAGGCAAGGCTTGCACCAACCACCAGCAAGCCTTGCCTGGCCGAGCGGTGGCTAGGCCCGACCGAGCCATGGCTGGGCAAGGCTCGACCTTGCCCAGATCTAGTGAGGTTGAGCCCCACCGGCAACTAGGCGAGGCCACTCCCCTAGCCAAGGCTCAACCGACAAGGCATAGCCTCGCTAAGAGCTAGCGACGCTCCGGCGAGTTTGCTAGCCCTTATTTGGTTGGTCGCCGACCTCAGGAATGCCGACGACTATCCGAGTTTGAAGAAGAAGAAGAAGAAGAAGAAGAAGGGAAAGAAAGAAAAAAAAAAAAAGTGATAAATTATAAAAATTAAAAGAAAATGGTTTGGAGTAGAAATTTTAGACAGTTAACAAATGTCTTAAAATGCTTAGAAATTATTCCTGAGAGCAAAATCAAAAGGAATCACTTCTAATCAAAAATTGTTCTTGGAATATAATGGTTACCAAATGTGCCCTAAGTCTTATTTTTCAAAGTATTTGTCCACAAGAAGTTAAAAAGATTGATTGGACAAATGATTAGACTCATCCACCTCCCTTGGCGCATTCTTTTGTACAACTACCTACTAAGTTTATGTTCTGCTTAGTACATAGCCCTGCTTGATCAAGAAACGCATCTCTTAAAAAATGCGTATATGGAATTGCTTAACCTTCTATCTGGCCTCTATACCAGTAGTAGAGTGGCAATTGATATAACCATTTGGTAGTTTTTTTTGTACCGATTGTTTGCAGTCAATGACTTTCTCGATCAATTTCTCAAGTCTTCATGAAGGCGTTCATCAATAACTTTCTCATTGTGCATCAATGGCTTCATTGGTATTGTCAATTGTTTCAACCAAACTATCTTTTATTGCACTCAATTTGTTACTTGTCAATAATAATCGAAAGTGATCATTTTTGGGTATCAACACATTCAAAATATAGAAAAGCGATGATATAACCTATAAAGTTTAAATGAAAAACTCCAACACATTCAAATATAGTTACCAATATCATATGGCATCATAGCCGAAGAATTATTTTTTGCTAGGGAAGTCGTTCAATTAGTCCTACACTTATTATATGAATGTCAATTAGGTCCTAAACTTTCAAAATTTACCAATATAGTCTTACAATTTTATGCAAAATTCCAATGTAGTCCTTTTAGTCAGAAATTGTTGACATGGCAGTATGTCACATAGGATAGTGATTGATGATTGAATCATCATGTCAATGATTTTCCCAAGAAAATTGGTCAGAAAGACTACTATAGAAGTTCAAACAATGATTTAGGACTAATATGGCAAAATTGAAAAATCTATTATTAAATTGATGTCCACATAATAAATTTAAAAATAATGGGGTTACAATATCTAATTTTCTGCCCATATTTTCATTTTGTTTCTCTCCTCAACGTACATAATGAACTTCGATCATTCTCGTACCTTATAAATATGAGATAGTAAAACATATGCGTTAGCCCTAACACATTATTATCGTGGCATACCTCCTACAAAGATTAATCAAGCATGTAAAAATACTTGCTATACATGCACAAGAATACACGACCTACCAATATTATAGTCCATATACATATAAACGTGCAAGAGCATAAACGTTGAATCGAATAACCAAAATATATAAATAACTAGCAAGAGCATGAACATTAAATTCCATACTCTAGATCGATCTTTTTGACTGCTATTAAGATAACATTTAGCTTTTATCCAATAGTCCGACCACGAAATCATTGTTAAGTCCAAATGGAGTCAAGACTAATAAAATATGTAAATATCAGATCATGTTTTAATCTAACAAATTTAAGCTTTTTAAGCTATTAGCATTAATCCTACAAAATATTATATGGCAGAGCAAGATATCTTGAGTTCAAATCTTTTCAAGACTCTATTTACCTCCCTAATTATATATATATATATCTTAGCATATATATTATATATATATATATATGAAAAGTGCAAGAAATATATATATCTTAGCATGAAAGAGTGATAATTAAATCTGCTTTCAATAACGGCTTAAGTTTTAGCAAGGGAAGGCATTCAATAATATGAGAACTGAAAAGTGCAAGAAATCATAAACAATCGTCAAAAAAGAAGATAAAAATCAAGGGCCGTCTTCAACGACAAGAGCCCCAACAACAAAGATGGTATCTTTGTTGGGGATAGAGCACACTCTCCGCTAATTCAATGTCCTCGCTGATTTATTTCCTTCCAGTCCTCTCCACTTTCTCCGAATGGAAAGGGAAATTAATCCTTGCTTCACCCCACCAACTCCATCGTCAGCCTCTTTCCCTCCATAAATATGACCCCGTTAGAGGGAGGGAGAGAGAGAGAAAGAGAGAGGGGACATGAAAATGGCTTCTGATTGTGTTGGTGCAATGACTGGCTTCTGGGTCGTGTTTCTCGTTCTGCTGAGGTTGAGTTGCTCGGAGGGGCAGATGGTGCCGGCGCTCTTCGTGTTCGGGGACTCGCTCATGGACGTGGGCAACAACAACGCCTTGCCGCTCTCGGTCGTGAAAGCCGTCCTCCCCTACTACGGCGTGGATTTCCCCACCAAGAAACCCACCGGAAGGTTCAGCAACGGCAAGAACTCCGCGGATTTTATCGGTACGCATGAACACTTCCGCATATGGCTTCGATTCTTCGTTCGTCTTGTCGTATGTCGAGAGCCGGATATCTCTCGTTCCATCCGCCCTCCCTCACTTGGCCTTATCACGTAATCTCAGTATGATATCGATTTGACCCTCGTACGTATAGACAAGCAATCTGCGTTCCCCAATTTAAGGATCGACGTCTCGAAAAAGGATGAAGTTCGGCACTGCTCGGCATGTGATGTCACGGGATAAATTTGACGTGGGAGCATACATTGAACGGTAGAAATCCGCCGCGGTTTTTAGTTTCCGCGGTATCATCTCGTTGTCATGGCGATGTAGCCACATACATGTGATAAACTATAGGGAGACGCACTTTCGGAAAGGCGAATCAACTTCACCCCCTTTAATGTTTAAGAACGACAGATATCTTCCCCATTTCTGCAATCTTCGCCCTTCTGTTGCCTTGCTATTTCTACGTAAATATTTACTGAAGTATTGCTGGGACCTGTCTGCTTTAGATCCAATGGCTAGATTATTATTGCTTTTCTTCCTACATAGATAGAAGCGAGAAAGGGTATATAAAGGGTTAATATTACGAAAAACTCTAAATTGGTACGTCCGTAACAAATTTACCAAAAATTAATTTTTTGACCATAAAATCCTCTAAATTGATGTACATGTGATAATAACACGAAAAACTATAGACTTGCGAACTTGTGCTTACCCCTGGCATAATTGTTAATTGTCACGTGTTGTTGTCGCTTAACCGTCACATGTTTACACCGTAATTGACTAATTTTTATGATTCTTTTGGACAGCTGAAAAATTGGGCTTGCCAACGTCGCCACCATATGTATCCCTCAACTCCAGCCAGAGCAATTCGTCATCACCCTTCCTAACGGGCGTCAGCTTCGCCTCCTCAGGTGCTGGCATTTTTGATAGCACTGATGAGAAACTTGTAAGTGACAAAAACTGCCTTTCCGATTTTTCGCGATCGAATTCGAACTTATTATTTAAGCGTCTCGTGACAAGTTCTTCATTCTAAATTATTTTAGTTCGATACAAATCAACTCTCCCAATGTAGTTTTGATGTAAGACCAATCAACCAAAGAAAAGAGAGAGAGAGAGAGATTAAAAGCGAAATAAAAAAGATGAAGAGTGCGGTGAGCGTGGATCGAACACGCGACCTTCAGATCTTCAGTCTGACGCTCTCCCAACTGAGCTATCCCCGCCCGGCCGAAAGACTCACTCAATTTTTTTACTTTACTGTACAGCAACAAGCGTTCCCTCTGAAGGACCAAGTGGAGTTCTACCGCCTGGTGCACGATGACCTGGTGAAGCACATGGGATCGTCCGGTGCCCAGAAGCACGTGGCCAAGTCCCTCTTCGTCGTCGGCATCGGAAGCAACGACATCTTCGACTACACCATGTCCTCTGATCTCCGCAATCAGTACACGCCGCAGCAATTCGTCGACCTCATGGTCTCTTTGCTGAAGGATAACATAAAGGTACCTACATTCCTTTAAAATCAGCCTTAATTACAGCGATGTTTTTAGGTGAACTTTGTTCTTGTTGACTGCCCAAGGTGGCGTTTTCTGATTTCTTTTTTTTCTTTTCTTTTTCTTTTCGGGAAACTCTGAATTCCCGTGGCAGCGTATCTACGGTTACGATGCGCGCAAGTTCGTGTTCTCGGGGCTCCCGCCGATCGGATGCACTCCCCAACAAAGGGTTGGGAACCAGAAGGAACGGGGCGAGTGCAACGAGGACACGAATTCCTGGAGTCGCATGTATAACGAGGCGCTCCTGGCGATGATGAAGGGGCTGAAGTCAGAGCTCGGCGACATCAGCTACAGCTACTTGGATGTCTACAACGTCGTGCTAGGCTTTATCCAGAATCCATCTGCTTACGGTAGGCCTTCAAGCGGGGACTCGTGAGGCCTTTTTGAATCTTCTGCATATCGGTCCGTTCTCTAGGCCTATCGACTGACGACTTAAGCTGTGCTATTTCTTCAGGTTTCACGGAGGTGAAAGCGGCTTGTTGCGGTCTCGGTTACCTGCGTGCACTTCCATGCTCACCGGTTTCGCAGTTGTGCCCCAACCGGACAGACCATCTGTTTTGGGATCTCGTCCATCCCACAGAAGCAACGGACCGCATTCTTATAGACACAGTCTTCCGCGGTTCACCACAGTACACATACCCGATGGGCGTGCAGCAGCTGGCCGCTGTCGAAACTTAAGCAAAACAAGCAAGACAAATTGGTTTTTTTTTTTCTCTTTTCGGACGGTAGGATTACATACTACATGTTGTCAATCGTGACAAAGCAATTCAGTGTTTGCGGATATGCTTGGGTTAATAAGAATCGTCGCTTTTAAAGATGGTATGTTGCCGGGAAGTTCAAAGCAGAACAGAAAATGTCGCAACTTCAGTGGACGATGATCAGTAGATGGGAGGGCCACTTACACTTCCTCAATTTTCATGGTCTCTCTACTTAAACTGTCGAGAGGGCGGGAGATGAGAGATTTAGTGGACATCAATAGGAAAATAGAGATAACTCTAATTAATGATGAAAGGAAAATTGCGATTATGAAGGAAATATGTCTTCGAAGAACGATGTGAGATCACCATCACGAGAATCGAATGCCAGCATCTTGTCTACCGCCTTCTGGATTTGCAGACAAATATATTATGACAGGAAAAGAAGCAACAGAGTATCTATGCAATCATGGAACCTGATAGGGCTGCGCCCCATACCTTGTACCGCTGATCTTGTGCTGATATGTTCTCATTGCACAGTCGATCAACAGGCTGGTTATTCCCCTTAACTTCTTGCAGCAGGGCAGCTCTTCTAATAACTTCTTTTGGAAGACCTGCAAAATCAAATGGCAGAGCTAATGAATCATTCATATAACCCGCGTTCTCTTGTTTGTTTCTAATTCTCTGCATGCGATATTAATTTCTTTCACTTGTTGCTAGATCGCAAGTGAAAATAATTGGGAACAGGTTCATCTTCCCAGTCCTTTTTAATAGGATAGGATAAGCATTAAAGAGCGCATCACCCCCTCCTATGGGACATAATTAAATATCCCACACTACAGGATAAGATTGCCAATAGATATTCGGATGTACCAGCCAGGAGAGCACAATGAAGCCCTGCAGGATTTTAAAAGACATGTTAGGAACCTAACATGTGGCCTCCAGGATGAACCTCCAGCTCAAACATTTATGTACTCACCATAGCTAAGAAGAGTGTGTCCTGGAACAAGGCTACACAAAAATTAGACACTTCAGAGTAGATCTGATGCCATAAATCCATGTAATTTCAGAAAGCCAGAGCTGCAGTCTTGTCACAAGAACTTTAAAAAATGGTAGCAGTACTGAAGGTCAGGCCACCTTGCCAACTCTGAGGACAAAATTACCTCAGGTTGATACTTTATGTTATAAATTAACCCTTTGATTTTGTATCAAGGTGCAACCCACTATTCTGTGATTGAAATTATGACTCTTATTTCTCTGTTTCATAATGCCTTTTCTCATTGGGCTGAGTAAGCAACTGAATATTGCTCAAGACAGTTTCACGTCTGATAAACTAGATTAAAAGAACTATAAATACCTACTTATCTAAATATAAAAAATTTAATGAACTATTTATAGATCTTGGTTATTCCCATACTCAAGGTACTCGATCCATAGTTTTTGCCATTCTCAGTGACCACAAAAGACAATCACTCATTGAACTCTTTCCCAGTGGAGTTCAAGCTACTTAAACTCTGCTAAAGCCACCAACAAAATAACCCCATGTAACTTCTAAGTAATTACCCCATATATCCTGACTCAAATATAGACAATTTGCTTACTGCAACATTCAAGAGATTGATGGCAAAGAAAATGAAGCAATACCGATATAGAAAAACAAGGTCTTCAACGTCTGCACTGTTGTCCTTGGACCTTAGAACGCTCATAGTGTAAAACTTGATCTGCTCACACTGATTTAGTAATAAAATATAGGTAACCAGTCACCAATTCTATTTGTTAGTCTAAATGCCAAATTCAACTCTAAAGCAATGCAATACCTTTGGTAAAAAATTCTCAGAAAGCAGCTCAGTCAAGTGAGTGCAGACCAGAACCTACAGATCATTGCAGCACGATTAAGTAGTCATTCAATATTTCTACTATTAGAAAGATATAAAATGTAACTGTGGGACTTCAGGTGTTTGTCATTCTTCTACTCTCTTTCCCTTGGCTAGGAATGACAGACTTAAGTTAGAATGACTAGCATAACATGGGCCGATTTTTCTTTCAATGATTGCCCTTTCTTTATTTTCTAGGGCAGCAAAGCAAACAATTAGTTGGAAAGCCTCATAATTAGAACATTGGGTGAGGACCACAACCGCATATAAAGAGGTTTGGACAGCCTAATATGGTCCTGGCGCCAATCATTGACAAATAGTTGTTTCCACAATATATTTCAACTGAATTTTTGAATCCCAAAAACAGCAGTCCTGATCGACGGAATAGGGAGGAAAAAAAGAGAATTAATGATATCCATTGGACTGACCAAGACAAGTATAAATTGTATACAGTGGCATATGATTAGAGATTGTAATGATTCACAAATCAGAAAAGTGTCCTATTAAAAGATATATCAGTAACTTTACAATGGTTTGTCACAATCCGAAAACTTGGCCTGCATAAAGTTTATATCTCTATAGAAGGATCAGATTAATACCAGGATGTCAATTGATTGTCTAAGCTAAGAAGATAGATTAGTGATCTGCCTCACGGATTTAAGTGCTAGGTGGCATTGTCTCAACTATTTTGAAAAGGAAATAAAGTAACAGACTTTTGGTGGTTCGTCCCACGTGACAAAGTGATTGATTGCTCCTCCAAGCAAACCAACTCCATCTGAAAAGAGCACCAAAAGAACATATCAATGACGTAATACGGTCTGCTGTTGCGATAGTAAAATTTTACAGGAGGCAGGTAAAAACCTTCATTTAGAGTGCCTTTTCCAAATTCATCTAACAGGCATAATGATTTTGAAGTTGCCTGCCTATGTAACATCCCAATGGGAGCATGTCAATACATATATATGTAAAATAGATCAAATAAATGCTGCAGCAGGGATATATTCCCCACAGTAAACTGTCTAGCTTTAGATTTTAAACTAGTATGCAATGATGGTATTTGAATTTCCCAGGTAAGAAATTGACGTTCAAGACAAGCATCGTAATGAAAACCGTTGTCAGATAGACATGCCTTAGCATCATTCCTACTTGATGGAGATCAATCATGAATGTCGATTGTTCCGCAGTCATAAGCTTGCTTCCCATTGCACAAAATATTCTGTGAAGAACTTCTAACATTATTGCAACTTCAATATAATGACAATCAAGATGATTGAAGAAAGTGTTAACTTCAAGACTCCAACCTATCTGTCAAACCCACGGTTGCTGATTCAGCAGGCACAAAACTTCCAATGTGAGAAAGAAAAACAATAAGAGCAACCTGGAAAACATCTTCAAGGTTATACACTAAATGATTTTCTTCAATTCGAAGCACGATTTAGAGAAACAGCAACAAAATAATAAGACAGAAGAGGTACCCGCATGAGAACGGTGGGAGCCATTTTACACAATATTTCAGATGCCTATTCTGAAGGGATCAATACTACGCCCAATAGTTTCTCACAAGTGAAAGCAGGTGTTCAGGCTATCAACTGAACGTATCATAGTAGCAGCAGGTGCCCGACATAACAATGACTACTCAGAATTAGGAAGAAAGAATAAATTCCACTAATCTACGCTGCCAACGGCTGAAGCCATGGAGTAATGGCCAAATCATGTCAGAATATTTGTTAGTGTGATTGGACACTGAACGAAGTGCAGTACATTATCTATGTGGCAGATTAACAACAAACTATCTATCTCTGACAACTCAAAGTGCATAAGTCCAAAAGGGATTCAAAATTCTATCTCAAAAGGAAATTCTTATCATCAGAACCTGCTTGACATAGATGCTTTTCCCTGAATAGTTAGGACCAGTGATGATATTAATATGCCCTGGAACCAACAAATACTAAGAGTGATTAGATCTTTTGGATTGAAATTGACAGAATTGATGATCAAGTGCAGTACATTGTCAAAATTACCGTCATTGAAAATTTTTGTATCATTCGGAATGAAAGTGTCTACTGTCATTTCCTGCAAAACATGTCTGAAAATTTGCAGGAAACTATCATTTTGAAAAACTCAAGGGCAGGAAAAATTAATTCCAGTTGACATGATAGGCATTTTCTAGACAGCTCCTACCTTCCATTTTGTATGTCAAGCAAGGTTTCTTCTGTGAGTGTAGGTCTGACATAATTGTTCTGACGAGCCACCAGTGCCAATGACAAGAAGCTTAGAAGCACAACAATAAGGTGATCATTATCGAATTATGAATAATGTACATGCATTCAAATTTGAGTTATAGGGCGGGAAAACAACTTAATTATCTGAAATAAAGAAATGAAAGCCGGATGTGTGCACCATATAAGCATTAGTGCATGTATGAGCACATCTCAAGCGTCTGTCACAGAAAGAGAGAGAGTCTCACCAATCTAGTTCAGCAGCAAAATTCACAGCTTCAAGCAGATGTGCTGAGAATGTCAGTATGTGTAAAATCAAGTCTCTGATGATTGCCCTCTCCATGTCTGTTATCCATGAAATGAGGA
Source organism: Eucalyptus marginata (assembly GCA_014182565.1). Taxonomy (NCBI): domain Eukaryota; kingdom Viridiplantae; phylum Streptophyta; class Magnoliopsida; order Myrtales; family Myrtaceae; genus Eucalyptus; species Eucalyptus marginata. The sequence goes on along the minus strand of CM024590.1, from coordinate 9,053,511 downwards.
AAGAAAAAATTTAGAATAAGAAAGATAATGCACTAATTTTTTAGGTGAGTTTACTTCTTGCTTGCAGCTAAATATTTACCAACTACACAAAAGTATGATCTGGCTGACTCTTCCCATATAAAAAGGTTCACTTCCTGTTTGCAATTTTAATTTTAATTTTTAGATATTTTTAATAAAGCATCTTTCTTTTTTTTTTTTTTGTGCGTGAGTTTGGGGGGGGCGGGGACAGTTTCACTGAAGCATCTTGAATAGGGGCCTTTCCTGTCTAAGCAGCAGTTTGCTTCATCTAATCATTCATCCATGAAAGGGCAGCGTGAATCCTCAACCATTTCTTTCATGTTGTGGTTGAGGAAATTAACTTTTTCCCTTGAACATATTGTCAAAAACTCCACATAGCTGAAAATATATGAAAATAAAAAAATAAAAAAGGGAAATGGAATCAAAAAGAAGTAGTTGATCTTGTGAACCTAAGATTTTATGATGAAGATCCCCAAGAAGGTCATCCAATTCTCTTGTCTTTGTGGTACGGTAGAAGAACCTCATCATCTCTCCATCATTGTCAGAGAACTGTAGATAATTTAAGAAGTCCTCTGTTATAAATGAATGACATTGTGCAATTGGATGACTTATGCATTTAATGGAGAATGAACTCACAACATATTCAAAATCTTCAAGCTTTGCTAAGGTCATTTCATCAAGTTTCTCTTCAAGAATGCACATCAAGTACCCTGAAAATAAAAATAGGAATAATTGACAGTTTTCAATTGACAAATCATATGAAAACTAATATGTAGGTCTAAAGAAAATTCTACAGTGATAAAGAGAGAATCAAGGGAAATTGGCATAATAATAAGGATAAAGTTTCCTAAAGTTTAACTCAGCCGAGGAATCTTCTATTGTTTCTGAAATTTCTTATTTTAATGTCAGGATACTTCATTTTCTAATCTGTAAATTTGTGACACCACTGTAGAATATATTGGTTTAGTTTTCAAAATCTGCAGCAACATGTCTAATCTTCCCAGCTGAAACTGGTACTACAAGGAGCTATCCTGATTCAGGTCTAACGATATTCCATTGATAAAGCTGCTGCATTCTTAACAATATATGCTGATGACATGATGGGATGATCTAAAGATACCCTTGAGGTGAAATCTTCATTAAGATTCTAGTATCAATCACAGTGCCTTGGGAAGTTAGAAAATTACAAACAAATGACAATTTTTTCATCCTTCAATCTGATTTGAGTAGTAGTTTTTTGCTTTGATCATAAGCTACAAGCCCAACGCATTAGCAATCAATTATGGTTTTGACCACCTCTACATATAGCATCTAAAGATAGTATACTTGAGACAGATGAATCAAAATAAAAAAAGAAATGACATAAAAAAATGTAGGTAAGACAAATAGAACTTAACAAGCACTATCTGGTCAAGAAAATGCAGGCATACCTACTTGTTGAATATAGACAATACATGGAACATGTTTGTCCTTAAACACGTCAGGAATATGCGCAAGCTCCAGAGATGTCACCTGGATGCACTACTTCAATCAAGACAAACATTTATGTGGACTCATTTCTCCTTACATTACAATTGATGTATCAGAGACTTCAAATTACAGGAACCTCCTCCAAAAATTCAGGCAGTTCCTCGTAAATTTGCCTTAGCTCGTCCAACTGTACGCAAATAGAAAGAATAATATTAACATATTCAATCTGAGCATTCAAAAATCCTAATTAAGAGCTCAAGATAGGAGGTCTTAACACATCACTTGGTTGGAAGCAAAGTTTCAACCAAGTGACCTAGACAGAAGAAGAGTAGCATTAACTGACCTCATCACAGAAACTCTCTTTCACCATTGTCTCATAACCCTTCTCCTTAGTTCTGCTGATATCAATGACCCCAATTACCTAAAGAAGAAAACAAAGTTAGAGAATGATGTAAAAGTAGCCTAAGAAGGTGATTAAGTGTAGACTGCATGATAATGAAAAAGTGGACTACTAAGAAAGGAGGAAATATTTAGGAAAGAGAGATCTTTCTCCTAAACAGAAAGACAAAGTTTCCAGATTAAAAAAAGCAAAGAAGATAATGGCAGAGCAAACAACCCAAAAAACTAGAAGGGGTTGTAAAGATGCCACTGTCCTCTTGTTTATAGGTATTGAACCACCAAAATGTGGACATTATCACATCAATTCAGAAACATCTTTGCAACATGTCTGAAACGAGCAAAAACAATCTGAGACCTTGAAAGAAAAATACTAAGATTTCCCGTGAGTCTTGCAGAAGATGATGGAATATCTTATACTGGTTTGCTTCTGATCCTAAACTTCCTATAGTAAATTCACCAGTAGAACCTCTCTCGACCAATTCCATTCAGGAAGTTAGAAAACATGAAGAAAGAGTCCACACTAGAGAAAAAACCTGACCAATTCATAAACATAAGCCAGCTCGGTTGTGATGCATGAACTAGCCTGTGTGGCAATGTTCCATAGACACGTCAGTTGAACAAGCCAAAAAAGGAGGACAACTGCTGAAGTTGTACTGTACCTTTTCAAGAATGTCAGTGCTCAAGTACTTCATTTGCTCATCTAGGGCTTCAGATATACCTACCTCAAGTATCTTTTTCAAATGCAAGAGAGAAGAAACACTCTGCAACATGCATACAGTAAAAGTTGGCGAAGTATATTTTAGATTGTCTGCTTGTAGCACTAACCATTAAAAAAAGCAATGCTTGAAGCAGGAAGATTAGCATATAACCCCATTTCCAGATACTTAAACATCTTCTCTAGCTTTTAACTTGCATTTATCCATGGAACAATTGGTTTTTGCATATTGTTGACCATGTTTTAAAACTCCTATGACACCATGCAGTTACCTCATAATTTTTGTGCATTAAAATAACTGCACGCTGCCTAAGAGTACCATGACACTACCCATAGCATAAAATTTATTCTACTGGATGAATCAAAGTGATCCAAACTAACTTCATGTCACAAGTTAATCAAGGTGCAGGAGCTGCCTAAAGAAAATCAGAACAAGCGAAGCACAATAATCATTAATCATTGTCATTAGAGCCAGTCTTGCATTCAAATTGAGAAAAAAATCTTTTGTCTTTTCTGATATCTCAAACATTCAAGGGCAAACATTTCTCTCGGAGACATCAATAACATGGACACTTTCTGACTGTACATGAAGGAATATGAAGGTTCATCGGATGTATGTACACTTGGCAAGTGCATGACCTTCCTCATTATTCTCCTGGCACAGTGAGAAGGCATTTGCATCAAAAGATGTACAAATTTCAGGATACAGAGGCCCTTTAAATTTGAGGTATCATAGGTTCATTGAATGTATTCACACTTAGCAAGTGCATGGTCCTCCTCTTAATTTTCTTGGCATGCCGAGAAGGCACTAACATCAAAAGATATGTACTGATTTCAGGATGTAGAGGCACTTTAAATTTGGGTTATCACAGAGAGAGAGAGAGAGAGAGAGAGAGAGAGAGAGAGAGAGAAACTTCCAAAAATGATTACTCAAGAAAAAACTCATAATTAAGAGAATCTATGATGTTAGTATATTGTACAAGCAATGATACAGAATCTACATAAATGAGACCACTTGTTTAATTAGTTGATAAAGGAAATCATTATGTAACCAATAGCTTAGTGATGTTATCACCACTTGACTTTAAAAAATAGGGGTTTAGAGGAGAATGCCTGCCGTGCCATGTAAGAAGAGATAAGTTGGATGCAAACAAGATGTCTGTTTACCTTCAGGAAGGCAGACCAATCACTGCTGGTACATATGGAGCTTGGGGAGTTGAATTTCTTTCAAAACAAAAAAGGAATTTTAAACCTCAGAACCCAACGAACAATTTATCAACAGATAATCAAGTGAATCTATGCCTATAGAACCTAACTTGGTGCCTAGAAAAGGCATGGATAAGAAGTCCTTTCTACAAGTATAAGAAATATGCTTTACAAGAATCACATTCATAGGAAGAGAGAACATGCGCTTCTGTACCTTGAGGATATATGGAATGTCCTTTACTGACTTTAGAGTTTCACGCAAAGAATCCATCAGTTCCTCAGAGCTAAGGAAAAATGAAATCTTCATTTTGTTAAAGAAACACCATCGGTCCTTTTAGCTGTGAATATATATCATTCAGGAACCATTTCCAAAGTGAAGCCTCCCTAGAATAAAAGTCTATTAGAACAGTTCCTGGCCCCAGATATAACGATACCATGTCTCAGTCAGTTGGCACCAACCAACCCCTTCCACGAGATACAGAGAGTAATGAATTAGCATCTCTTATACGGTTCACATATTAATGCAGGCCTTTTAGCTGAAGCATGTAAAAAAGCAATGCAGGATACAGCATTCAGACGATTGTTCAAATGCTCAACGTCAACTATAGGCCTCAGGAACCAACTTCTGAAGTGACAAGAGCCATTAGTCAAAACCTCAAGTCAGACATCGTTCATGAAAGAAGAGCGCTACAATCACATGAACAAAGTTTACCTCAAGAGTCGTCTACCAATTGGTGTCACACACTGGATCGAAAGTTTGGGTCAGTCCCATATTAAAATTTCCACTAAAGAAGACAGGCGACTTTCACTGACCTTGTTCATCATGCCAAAAACCGAGAACCTGTAATTGAAAAAATCAGCTCAGATCTTCAGACTTTGGCCAGTAAAATGACATATCAGGTATTTCTCCATTACCCTTCCTTTGCTCTACCAATGCCCATGTGGCTTGGATGTTTGTCTATTTGAAATATCTGCAATGCTTCATGGGCAGCTGCATCTAGTTTGAGAAAGTTGTTTCTGTTGAGGAAGTGAAGGAAATGCAAGTCTACTTCCATAAAACACCAGCAGGGGAGAAGGGGGGGGGGGGGTCCAAGAGGGTTTTTGAACTATATGGAAATAGATACAGTGAAATCTGAATGACAGAGTCAATGGTGATTGATGAATTCCCAGATTCCCTCTGCTCAAGGGTATCGACAATTCTTTCATTCTCCAAAATGGCAAGAAGTCCTCCACTTGCACGAACTTCAAGTTCACTTCCCATGTCCATCATGGAACTTAACTGGAAGTTCAAGTGCAAAAGAATGCTTTAAGTTCAATATTAGCACAACAAAAGTGAATGCATATTTTGCTTCACCAATAGAACAAAAGCATGGTCATTAGATCAAGTTGTGCAAAAGGAGTAGGTGACGCAGGACAAATGCAGGATGACAAAAAGAAAATAATGGAGAGGGGGAATTCAATAGAAGTTCAGGAAAGATAGTGGAAGATATGTAGAAGAAACAGAAATTCAATAGCTTCTTATTCTCAAGCATGCAAAAATTTTAATAGAATCCTAACTAAATAATTTAATTATTGTATCCATTTACCTCATCTAACTAAAATGGAAATTGGAAACAATAAAAATTCCCTCAGAAAGCTATCCCAAATCTATATATAAATATAGTTAAATAATACGGTCAATTAATCCATCCTTTGAGAAGAGAGAATTAGTCTTGACCCTCGACAGTGGAACCATTACGTGCTCCATCACAGATTGTAGAACAATGCCTTGACATAAACATCCAATTAGAAGGTGGGAAAAGGATATAGATCCTTACATAAGAGATTCTCTCCTTAATGCTCAAACCATTGTCCATTCCTGTTACTCGAAGGTACATCAATCTGCAGAAGAAATTTAAAAAAAAAAAAAAAAAAAAAAAATTCTAGAAGACAGAGGTATGTATCTTTTGCATTAGGTCAAGCAGGAAGTAAACTGTCTGTCTAACATATGCCTTTTTTTATTAGCCAACTTAATGCTGATTCTTGTGAACTACAAAGAACTTCTTTGAGTGGCATAGAGTGGAACCAGCTGTCTTAAGTTCTCTGCTCCTGGTTAGACCTAAAAAGCATGAACTACTTGCCAATCGAACACTTGTGGAATGTGCAAAAAAGGTTCTTCCAGAAGCTCAATTACGCAAGTAGATTGATTGAGATCAAGCCATTTCCGGAGTTGCTATTGATTGTATTACAAGAAGATCATAGACAGCTCTATTTTTCTGGAGGCCCTAATAGCATAAGATTGGGGAAAGCCATTTTAAACAAAAGGTGTTTGCAGAGTAATGTCTCCCCAACCTGTGCCATGCTTGCTCGTAGCTGAATACTGAACTTTTTACAAGCTTCACTGTAGGAGCCTCAGCTGTACCATCTGCATCATCTTAAAGAGTAAGCATGGAAAAACTAATGTGTGATAATTCAATAGAAAACTTAGCAGCGTACCACTTCTTTGTAAAGCAGATATTAAAGACTCTTCACTTTTAGTACTGGTATAAATGAAGAGAGGCATTGCTTGATATTTCACTGGACAAGAAGAGCAATTAATTAGATTCATCAAATTCATACATAAAAGATGATGTGATAAAATTTTGTCATCCTTCGACAGAACATTACAAAGAAGAAGATACAATAATACTGAAAAGGATTCAGCGGTCATATGATGGACAAAGAACTATCATGAGCTGACAAACCCCATTCAGAACCAACCTAAAGTTTGTCTTTCAAATTTCATACCCAAAGGACTATCTGCAATGTCTTGAATAATGATTGTTCCTCACTAGGAGATCATACCAAGTTCAATTAGGGGAAAATCTGGACTTCCATCTTCCCATACCTCCAGCACATGAAGTTGGCGAATGTTGGAATCATAGTAAGAAACTCCAATGCTGAGAAGAAATTGAAAATTCATCAGAGTAGTATGATCGTCCTAATAGATAAACAGAAATAATAATTTCTAAATAGAGGTCATTGTTGGCCACACTACCTAATCATGATATTTCCAACAAATTCCTAATCATTTTTAATTATCCAGTTCATGTTATAATATTCTTAAGCCTGCTTTCCTCATGTTACCAGCTTGCTTCTTGCATGATTGGACTTTCTTTCATTCATAATTAACATGCAGAACCTGTTTTAAACAGGATATTTAATGACAGTTAAAATTTTGTCGGGAAAAGTGCAAAATCCCTACTTGAATTCAGTGTATAGATCATTTGAGGACAACAAAGTCAGCTTTAGTAACTTAAAGATGGTGACAAAGTCATGAACCCCACAAGCAAAAGAGAGGAACACCATAGTGAGAATTTTCAAGACTAGACAAACTTGACTCCTCAAATTTGGAACTATAACCAGGCAGAGTTTAAAGCAAGATCCACCTTTCAGTTTTTATAATGCAGGCTAAAGGCACAGGCACTTGCTATATGAGTAGTCAAGCACCAGGGCATTTGGATAAATGCAGGTGCTTGAAGTAACTTGATCACAAAATATTCTTTCAAGCTAACTGTTAAAACGACCCTCAGACTACAATATCAATTTTATTTACCTCACTGTAGCTGTATTATATCAGAAGAGTTTGCTCACTTCATTACATGTATTAGCAACAACTACTGATGTTTTTAAAAAGTGAAAGGAACACTCAGTCATCTTCAGTTTTCCAGGTTTTTTTATATGAGGGTTATATGATAAATGAGTCATAAAAGATGTCGTCTAATTCATTGAAACACTAAAATCTGGTAAGATGAACTCATATTAGCATAATGTGCTGAACCAGTTGATGTACATCAGTAGTGAGACCTCTCCTTAAAGTGACAGCCGTTTGCTATTATTTTGCAGACAACTCGGATTTAATTTGGACTCGCCATAGAAATTAACAATATCAGACTAATTGGGCAAGAAAACTTACCGATTACCCTGGAGAATGCATGCCATATAAACCTGCATTTACATCAAAATCATCAGTTTATGAGATTTTTATCATTCCACGGAGATTCTGAGGACTCGCTCAAGAACAGAGGTGGATATCCCAATCCAAAATTTGCATTACGGAAGTGAAGAAAAATGCAGCACTGCATGAAAACATGATAGGGACATCATAGAACGAAACACAGCGATCACTTCCTTTTCTGGAGTCGAACTCAAAGCACCGTATAGTTAAATCAACAGGTACAGAGGGACAGGGATATATACGATGAGCCAAAATCCGCACCAATATGAAAACACAACGAATCACGTTCAATAAACGACAAAGAACTACGCAAACGTTAGCGAGAACTGCAAGCAATCACGATCCAAACTCAGTCCCGCATTTACAGCGTTCTACACCGTAAAAATCTCCCTATCCTGCTGAGACTGTAAGCTTCGCTCTGTCGAAACAAAAGAAGAATGTGATTGGATAACAACTTTCGTGTTCATCGATTTGCATATCTTTCACAACATCAAGCAACAGATACTGCAGTCAAATGAACGAAGTGACGGCAGATCATCCTAATCGACCAGAGGAATCTTCCATGAACAGAGACAAATCAAAGCCAACCGATAAACTTAAAACACTTCCTCGTACCAATGGCGATGGAAACCATCGACCGAAAGTAAGAATCCGCGAGTTCGTAGCTACTCGAATGCGGCGAAACTCGGCTCTCCTCTTAAACTGTTCCAGGTTCTCGAGAGACGCGATCGGACTACCTAATGGCGCTCTTCTTCTACTCCATTATCGTTGTTCTCGGCGGCGACGGACGGGAAGTAAAGAGACGAGATAGATAGGAAGGAACCGACCTGAGGTGTGGCTTCGGTCTCGTCCACTTCCTCCATTGTTGAGCTCTCGCAATGCCTGCAGAACTGCACTAGATAGAGAGAGAGAGAGAGAGAGAGAGAGAGAGAGATTGATGAGAATGAGCGCGCTGGTTTGAACCGAACGGTAATGCCTCCCGGCGTTCCCGCTGTGTTTAAATAGGAGAGTAATCTCTCCCCACGCTGGTTAAAATAGGAAAGTTTTTATTTAAGAAAGTAAATTTGGCCGTTGGGTTTTTATTTATTATTAATAATTAGAATACGCCTATGTCCTTTTTTCAATTGGTTAAAATTCCCGTTGAGTTTAAATAGGAGAGTAATCTCTCCCCTTCAGCTGGTTAAAATAGGAAAGTTTTTATTTAAGAAAGTAATTTTGGCCGTTGGGTTTTTTATTTATTATTATTAATTAGAATATGCCGATGTATTTTTTCTATTGGTTAAAATTCCCGCTGAGTTTAAATAGGAGAGTAATTTCTTCCCCCAGCTGGTTAAAATAGGAAAGTTTTTTTTAAGAATGTAAATTTGGCCGTGGGTTTTTTTATTTTTATTAATAATTAGAAGATGCCTATGCCGTTTCTTCAATTGCTTCAAATTCCCACCAGAACTTTAAAAGCAACCCGGGCCCAACTTTAGTTGACAGGCTTCTTTATGATGTATCGGGCAATTGGTTCGTCGGCTTCGTGCAAATCATGGGAGTCTGCTTTTCGCTCAAATAGAACTTTTGAGTACTTTTTTGATTTAATTTTTTTTTTAGGCATTTCCAAACTTATTGCGGAGGTGTAAAAAAAAAAAAATCAACTTCCTCTTTCAATTCTAATGCTCCTTTCTCAAATTGAGACTATTAGAAACAGGTTAAAATTACATGCACTTTTAGGAAAGGAAACTCTTTTATAGATTGACCGACACTCCAACATTAAATAGGCAAGCGAGAGGCTTAATTCCTTTGTTCATAGGAATGGATAAAGTTTTATTAGCAAAGTAACAGCATGATATTTGAGCTTTGCCTCATTTTCTTACCAGAAAATAAAAAAAAATATATAAGTTCTTATTTTTTAATGTTATGACAAAACGCATTGCTCATTTTAACGTCGATCGTTTATGACTAGTAGGATTTTAATTAGTCAAATAAAATGGAAGAGTTATAAGTAGCAGTTAGAAACAACAAAACATTGTTTTAATGAAAATAGTGTTAGGTAAACACCCATTATTAGGTGCAATCATGCATTCCTTTAAATTAAAAGAACATTTAAATAAATTGAAAACATTTTAAATGATTGTCTCACTATAAATTTAAACAAAAATAGATGCAACCATATCATCTCTTATACATATGCATAATTAGCAATTCCATAATAAACTTTGTTTAGTCAATAACTTACAACTTTTCGAGCTATAATTAGCAATTCCATACACAACCCATAACTCGAAAATCAGAAAAAAAAAAAAAAAACTACTCATGAGCATACGAGGTTTTTGTTTGGTTCGTCTCGAAATCAGATCCCTCAAAGAAGGAGGATCTTGATACCGGTATATCCAAATGCCATTGGCAATGAGGCGAACCAAACGAGGAGCATGAACAAAGCAAAAGTCATGCCGATTTGTATAATGATTTCACTTTTGGGCAAAGCAAAAGTCACCGCTAACGAACGAGAACGAAAGGAGATCGCCTTTGGGGAAGGGGTGGCGAATAAAGAAAGGCCGTCCGAACATCGATGGCGACGTCCTCAGCGCATTCGACGTGCACTTCCTTCTTCGGGCATTCCGCCAATCCCGCGCTGAATCGTTGGAGATGGATAAGGTCGGAGCACGTCGCTCGACATTTTCGTACGCTCCGAGCGCGAGGTTCCACCCGAACAAACGCTTCGACGTCGCTTTTCTCTCTCGCGCCATCCTCGCCGCATCGTGCCGTTTCCGAGGTGCGACGCGACCCTGGAAATTTCTCGTATCGATACTTCTGGAGCATGACCTTTTTGTTAAAGGTGATTGGGAAATGTCCCTTTGCATACTTCGTCGATCTTTTTAAGTCTGAACGAGAATGCGTTGACAGATTAGATGAATCCATTGCGCTCGAGTCGGCGTGACTGATGGGCTGGCTTTGAAGTATGTATGCATTCCCACCACAACTAAGGGTTTGCTTGTTAAGAGGAAAACTGTTTATGGACAATTATTTTCTGATTTTTTTTCGATATTTGGACGACGGAAAACTAATGGATTTACGAAAAACGTTTTATCATAGGCTGAAAATGAAGAAATTTAGATTAAGGAAAAACAACTCCCATTTTAGTAGAAAGGAAATCATTTTCCCTAAATTGTTTGATTACAACCATTTTCTCTTGGAAATAATTTGTATGGAAATATTTTCCTTATTATAAAGTTTTCAGATAAATCATTTTCCACTATTTGAAAATAATAATTTTCTCTTGAAAATACTTGGTATGGATATATTTTCCCTTATTATGAAGTTTTCAAAGAAGAAAATCTGTTTTCAAGAAATAATTTTCTTATTTTTGGATGATGGAAAACCGAGTGATTTATTGAAAATGTTTTTTATGCACTAAAAGCAATGGGCTTAAATAACCTTCCTTTCCTTAAAGCTACAAAGCAAATGAAAACTAACTATTTTCATTAAAAATTATTTTCATGAAAAACATTTTCCTTCGTTATGAACTTTTTAGTGAAATAAACACACCGTAAAAATGATGATACATTTTTTATGGACAGTAAAAATGTTTTTTTCCTGTTCATTTTTATAAGTGATAATTTTAGAAAAAAATATTTTTCCAAACAATTGCAACATTCCGTGTACCAGGGAAAAATCATGCCCGATTGCATATTTACAAGAAGTTAACAAATGCATAGTTATTTTCTTGCCGGTTAATAAAATGAAGAAACAAGCAATCAACTAGAAAGCAAGACAGTTTCAATTGATTTTCAATTAAACTCAATCTCAAATTCACATATGAGTCCAACACTTTCAAGATGGACGTTATGGAATTGAGTAGTCTATTTCTTCCTTTTTTTATGGACATTAAATTAAGCCATTTATATATCTAGACTCAATATAAACGACTATCCCAACATATTTATTAGGAAAAATAACAAATTTTCAAAGCATTTTCCATTTTCATTGGCGAGTCGTGATATTCATATATCTAAGCACTCGTCAACTAGCAAATATGCTTAGAGCATCTGTTCATAAGATCCCTTCCACCATGATTTGATTATAGACTATTCGAACGCCATTTTTATTATCTTAAACTATAAATAAAGTATAATAAAAGGGAAGATAAATAGTAGATTGCATTCACGTCACGGGTTAGGAAAATCAGAATCGCCGCACGAATACGCGTCATCCCACCAATCGAATCGCGTCAATAAAAAATTCTCTAAGCCAACAGAAGAACACGTTATAAATAAAAAAAAAAAACGAAACAAGAAACATTTCACCAGTAAATCAGTTTTAAAATTTTTTAAAAAACATTGGCGAAATCCGCCCGCTCCGTAGTCGTCCTCGGTACACACTTCCCCTGGTTCTTCTCCCATCGTCTTCCTCGCGCACTCGACTTTCTCTCTCTTCTTTCTCTCTCTAGGAGCAGCAGCTACGAACATGGCGGCATTTCCGTTCCCGATTTAGCGACCGCCCTCGATCGTCGCCCCCCCTCGCTTCCCGCCGGAAATGGAGGAGCACTCCTTCGTCTCCAAAGCGAGGACCGCCTTGCATTCCGCGGCGGCGAAAGCGGAGCGCGTGCTCGCCGACATCAAATCCGATCTCAAGCACGACCACCACCACCACCACCGAGGTCTCTTCTCTCATCCAGTCCCCGCCGAATCTCCCGCTTTCGCGCTCGTCCGCTGGTTTTTAGGACGCGTTTCAAAATTAGATTTGACCGTATTTAGCCGGGGATTTTTAAGTTCTCGTTTTCCCGAAGCGGAGGTCAAAGGTGTTTATCTAGTTGTTGTTGTTGTTGTTGTTGTTGTTGTTGTTGTGTGAGCAGATGGTGAGAGGAAATCGGCCGCGAGTTTGTCGACGGGAGATGAATCTCCGTGCGACTCGGCAGAGTCAAAGGTATTTGAAAATCGATTGACTTGTTGTTGGCTATTTATGTTTTCCTGTCGGACCATTCCCTCTTTGACTCGCGTATCGATTAAGCGGGAATCGTGAGATTGAGCTGTTTGGGCGTCGGTCGGGGGATCGTACATTCTCTGGTGTCTTCCTTGGATGCTGCGGCAATGGAGAAACCATGTATGAGTTGGACTTGAACTGGGAATGAATGGCTCTCCTTAATGGGGCATTTTGCCAGTTTACCTGAAATGATTATATCTTAGATCGAAGCACGAATTTTTTGTCTTTTTTGGGCACGGGGACGGATGGGAGGCTTTACAATTTGCACTCAAGATGCCTGATTTTCCAGTTCCGCAACGAGCATGATTTGTTGCAATAACCATTTCCTTTGCTTTGGTGTGAATTTGACCACTCAGGTATACCACGAGTCAAAGAACTTGAGGTGGAGACCACCGCCAATAACGTTAGGGACGAAGCAGGATTGGCAGGACAGATTGAAAAACATAAGAATAGGGAGAAAAGGAGCCGATGACACCGAGAAATCTGAGAATTCGAAGATGTCCTTCCCAATTTTCGACGAAAACCTGTACATAGTGAATGAGAAGAATGATTTTGAATCAAGGGTGAGAGTTTTTTTTTTGGTGCTTTTAACTCTTTTACACACTCAAAATGTTTATTTTCTGCGTGTGTTATAGTAATTGAGTTTGTTGACCTGCTGGCTAACTCATTGGTTGCTACTAGCTCGTATTATCATCAGTCATGGATGTCTTAGAAGTCATCGATGTGACAACTCGCTTACATGTATAAACATGTTGCATCAGATGTCCCTGAATGGCCAATAGCAAATGTCAATTCTGGGACAGCAGATTGATTAATTTTAAGCTGTGTTCTTGTTGTCTAAATATCTGCTATTACTCCAGCAAAATTTTTTTTGGCATAAAAAGAACCAGTGAAGCTTTTGCTATACGTCAAATATGTACAGTAGATAGAGAACAGTCCTCATTGTTTCGGCAAAATGATCAATGGAGAAGCCAACTGCCTGCTCACAGTACATTTACCATAATTTTTCATTGCAGTTCAGAGAAAATCTTGTACTTCAATCTCTCTTCAGCTTTCTCATATCCTAATCTGTCTGCTGCAATAATGCCTCGAGCTGTTCTTTTCATGTGAAAATCAGAAATGGCTGTAAATAGTTTATAGTTATGATGACAATTAATATCTTTTACTTCAGCAGGACATCAGACTTCAAGCTTTAAGATGACATGTTTATGGTTTTGCTGTCTAATTTGGATTAAAAATGTTTTGATAGGGTTCAGAGTCTATATCCATATTGGACGGTCTAATTGCTGGTAACACAGAGAAAATTCCTCCATCACCAGTTATCAAGCAACTGGCTGTGGCTGTAGAGTAAGTCTTTATTATCTACAAGATAGCCATTATAACTTTTGGCTCTATATATTTCTTCTATCACTTAGACATCCTTGGAAACTTTTCCCAGGAATGGGAAGAAATTTAGCTCAATGAAAGATTTTCTGGCAACAAACAAAGGTTCTTCTCCCATCAAGGAAAGGGCAGGACTAAGTCTCTCTGCTGTGAGGTCACTTGTGCTTCGTGAAAAGGAAGATAACATATCTGAGTTTCCAGATGAAGTGAAGCTCTATTCTTTGATTAGTTTGCTGTTTGATGCAGGTAAATCAATAATCAGATTATCAAATTTACTAGTCCATGAAATAATACTCATCCATTATAAAAAATTTATGGGTTCTTTTTTAAAATTATCCTATGATGATCTTTCACTTCTGTTGTAATATCTGCAAGATATTTGCAGAGGGAAAGTTTCTCAGAAGAAAGATCAATTCTGGTTCAAAAACCACTGCTGCAACATTGCCGAGAGATATTCATGCAGCTCCACCTGAAAGCTTTGTTACTAAATTTGCTGAAGTCATTGGAAGCTGTAAAACAATGAGGGATATGGCTTTATTTTGGTGCAGGGTTGTTGCTGAGGTAAGGCTGGCCAGAATCATGTGATGGCATAAACTAGATTACTAATCAGTAGAATACATTCTTCAATTATTGTAAAATGAACTCTTTATGTTGAAAATTATTTTGTCTAGATAAAAGGATTATTCCTGTGGCTATAAAATTATCAGTCTATTACATTATATGCATTTTACGCTATGAAATGGGCTGGAAATTTGTCTCACTCAAATATTGCAAAGCATTTTTTTTTCTGTTTCCTGACAATTTTTCTTAGTACGCTGATATTCAGTTTTCATTATCTTGAGATGGAAAAGTTGTCCATCCGTGCCATCTTTCATCTGTAGCTGATGATGTTCATTTTCAAATGCAGCTGCACAGAAGCTGGGACGAGGAGCAACATATAGCTGGCATTCCGGCAGACCATATTCCAGATCTTAATTGCTGTCTTCTATATCAGCAGCTGCAGGTCATCAACTGTTGCATATCCCGCAAACGGCGCCACATGGTTACGTCTGAATCATTAGACACCACAATAAGGGAAGCCAGTTCACAAGCTGAAAAACCCAATGTTCCCACAAATACAGTTTTGGACAGCCCTGCTTTGTATGCAAGATTAAATACAGGGGAGCTTGTTCTGCGTCTGGGGGCAGATCACCCTTGTGATGATCTATGCATGTTGGAGACTGGTGAACCCGTGTACTCTCCTGTGACCCAGGTTTGTAATGTTTCTATTTCTACTGAATGCGGATTGTTTTCCTTCTATCAAAATCCAATCATTTGTCCTTTGTTTACATGCAGGAAGGTCCTTTACTTACGGAAGATCTCATCAAAGAAACAGAAGAATTCATACTTCGGACAGGGAGGTTAGTAGCAACAAGAAAACACAATCTTTTCCTCTTGTAGACATGAGTTACTTGAAAAGGCCAATTTTTCTCTTTCCTAAGTTTGTTTGTGCTTATGGTTATTGGGTTAATTCTCCGTTGGAGTCTGTGAAGCTATTTGCTTTCGTATTAGGTCAGTTTTGTGTTACCATTTACTGGGTCACACGATGCACAAGATTACACATCTATCTTGTTAGGTTACTAGAACTGTTTAACTGATTAAGGAGGTATCTTCTTGGGCAACATGCATTTTCATACATGACCTGATGGCTACAATTACTACCTTCGTTTAGAATTTACAAAATAAATAGCTACTTTTAATTGTTGTTGCCTTACGAATGATGAACGATCAATTTCAATCTATTGACAATTTGTAATTAATGTTGTTTTATCAGTGTTGGTGCTGGGTGCTCTCAACTCCTCTCTGACATGCAAGCTTTCAAGGTAATGATGACAAAATATTCCTCATGTTATGGATGTGCCAGTTGCTTTTGTCAATAGGTTTAATGATCTTTCTTGTTGAACCAAGTCTTTTTCTGTCTTGCATCAGGCTGCTAATCCTGGTTGCATTCTAGAAGATTTTGTAAGATGGCATTCTCCTCCAGACTGGACTGAATCTGACCTAGGATATGAGAATGAGAATGCATCAACAAAAGGCCAATTAAGCAGTCGAATGCAAAAAGAAGGTAAAACCTATTTTGTTGTGGTCATTGTTAACCCAATCTCCAAACTGGCATCGATGCAAATAGGAAATCAAATGTTCAGCTACTTCAGGAAAAGCTTCTTCACACAATTTTTTGTCTCATATCCATATTTCTTCTGTTATATAGTCATTTAGTTAAACTCAAACATGCAAGCTGTGGTTTATACCTGGATCCACAGGGAAATTACTAGCCAAGTAATAGTAAGAGCTTTGCAGTTCAAGCCTGTACACACAGTTATCAAATTAATAAAAACCTTTGGTTGAAATAGTTACGGCTTTTGATGGACAATCGCACTAGCAGAGTCCATTCATAATGATGTCCTTCTCTTTTATCATTTGTTGTCATTGCATGTCCTTAAATATATCATGACAGTAAAAACTGAATATTTAACCGTGGAACTCTTAGTCACTTGCTGTCATTTTGTGGAGCCTTGAATTCTCATGACAAAGTCATTCCTTGGTGTTAGGTAATTTATGGCGTGAACTATGGGAAGCAGCAAAACCAGTTCCAGCAGTCAAGCAGGCGCCTCTATACGACGAGGATTTGGCAGTGTATGTCGAAAGATTTACTGATACGATTTCTGTCTTCTCTTCTGAAGTTGTATTTCTCTGAAAAGTTGGTGTCTTGGACAGAGAAGGAATTCTGGATTTCTTTGAGGACATTCCGCCTGTCGAGCTGTTTGAACAACTCTTTGTTTCCCTGGTAAGCTTTTCTGGTTATACCTTATGGCGTCACATACCTGCAATTAATTGTAATGAATATCTTACAATTACAGCAGTCATCCAAAAATAGAAACATCATAAGAGCCCCAACTTTGCACAACTGCGGCATCCCTGGAAACATTTATGGCAGAATTTTAATTTATCAATTGTCACTCCACCAGGGCTTGAAAGAGGGAGGGAAGGAGGGAGGGAGGGAGGAGGAGGGATGGAGGAAAATTTAAATTTCTGATTGTGTACTAATTGCAGAGAATATATGGGGAATTGAATATAAGACCTCTGGGATATAGGTTTGACCACCAGTAGTCCAACTCCAACTTCTATGTTTTACTATGAATTGTTGGAAAATTTGAAAAGTCTTGTTTTTGGAATGATGTGACAAATTTTAACTTGTCCTTGTTAGAGAGTAGTGTTAAACAATATAAGAAGCATTTGAAGACATGAGAAATCACGGTCTCTTTTCAGGCTTTGTTCATTGACTTTGGTAGAAATCACCTAGTAGTCACCTTCAAATGGTATTGGCTTTTGGATAAACATATTTTTTTACACTCTCCAATCTAAATCTGTTGGTCTTATGGGCACGTAACTATTGAATGGACATGTTTATCTGTTGTGTTGTCGTTATAGAAAATCTTTTGCATTATAAAGGATGCATCCGCCTGTTTCTGCTTTGTCAAGATTAATTTATTAGACTGGATGTGAGGTATGATATAAATTTTGTGGATACTATAGTCTCTTCAGTTATTTCAGGCAACATTAAGATTTATAATGTCATGTACACATAAAGGCCAATACCTGGAATGCTTATTTATCACGAGGCATCAATTTAACCAGTTTTATGCATTTGTCATTGGTCCTTGTATTTCTCTGAGAGATGAGATAATGAATTGATAAGAATATCTTATGTGGAACATATCTTCTGGATTTTAGCTTGCAGTGGGGTTTGTGATTGCTGAGGCTTCACTTTCAGCAGATCCTAATTTCTCAAGGCTGTTTTATGAGTGCAAAGATTATGTAACTTCCACTTGTCAAGGGAGGAGCATCAGGGAGAAAGTCGATGATCTTTGGCAGGTAAGAGTCAAGGACATTTCTGATGGTATCATGCTATTGCTGAAATTGGTTTGTAGATTACTGGAGCATCTATATATTCCGACTTGATGATCCTAAGATGGAGCGTACATTTCTCGATCTCTAATTGAGTTTTTCCTAATTTCTCGAAGGGGTCTATCTAGCCTTGTCATATGGTCAATGATAACTGAGCTAGATCAGATGTTAGGGTATGTAGGCCAAGCTTTTCAAATCCTATGAGATCATCTCATTTCCTTCACTTTTATAGGTAGCTTGCTGCATATGTTTCTGCATGCGCATGCGCGTGTGAACAGTTAATGAATATCAGTCGGCAATGCCTTTAGTTGTCGATCTAATTTTTGCTACCTGGGGTATGGACAGGCTTTGTGTTGGACACTTTGTTAGGGAGCCCAATCACTCACGAGCCTATTTTATTCCTTAGGTATATGAAACAATGGAGATGATGCTGCTCAAACCCGAGGAAGCTTTAAAAATGATGCAGCCTCCGGAAGATACAAGCGCCACACCAGGCGAACCAAGGCGCCGGTTCAAGAGACTGAGTCTCATCTTCGGTGGCAAGGACAGACAAACAAAAGAGCAAGAAACAAAGAACCAGAAGAATGCAGAAGATAACCCGGCTCGTCAATCATTTGCCAATTTCTTTGATAGCAAGTCATCTTTATTTTTGCGGAAGCCTCCGAAGCCCGGTAGCGCATCCTCGGCTGAAAAGCAGCCTTCATGTCCCGTCGAAAATGACTGGACAATTGTGTAGATATTCTGTATACACCTTTTTTGTGTTTTCACACCCCTTAATTTATGGGGCTGTTTATTACATCGTTTGGTTGATAAATGTAAATTATCTTGAATATCTAGCCAAGGGATCTTCATTATAAGGAAGCATCAATTATCAATTATTTTTTATTCCTTGAGAGTTTCACTGCAATTTAAATGAGCAGTTCGCATGAGAATTAAAACTCTTCGTTGGCTTGTTGAAATGCGTACGATGTCGTTTCGGTTTAGTCAAGTACGAAGCACTCGGTTGAATTCATGTCAGAAGTATTTTTTTGCTGATGATGGTAAAATTTCAAATACGTTGGCGAGTTCTATATTTTGTTAGTGATTTTACAAGCGTATCAGAAAATTTTTTATTGTCTCAATTTGGTACAATCTGCCAGTTATTAAGTGCAATATGTGTTTGAGAGTAAATACACCCAATTTCTTAAAGATCCTTGAAGGAAAATTTCTCAGAACGGCAAATTTTTGAAAGAACGATCACTTGTATCCTGAAAAAACTACTTATTGTATCAAGGGGGAGATTTATAGTGATCCAGCATTTCACTATACCATGTTTATCATATTTTGTATTATTTGGATAATGTATACTTTGCTGACTCATCCATTTTCTAAGAGTGTAGTTGTGCATGAACATTAATAAATATGATCTTATCTCTACTTGCCTGTACTTGTAGCCCCGTATTATTAATGGGGTTTGTAGAATACAGCAATCCGTCTCCATCACTCCTTAAATTAAGTAATTAAAGGGCCCATTTCTTTGACTTACAAGGCAATATTCATTACATTGAACGAAAAAATAAAAGGGAAATTGCAATCTGTGGAGCCAAAACAACTGAGGTCAATGCTCCGAATCAATCAATCAATCGATTAATTAATGTATTTTAAACGTGAATCTGCAGGAAATGCGACTACTTGGTCAACGACTATACTTTATATCCTATGTACATGCAAACGCAACTCATCTTGTCTACATCCTATGTTTGCAATGTTTGATTGAGCCCTCCGGGAGCTGAAATTATATTTAATCTGTAATTTTTTTATCCATAAATGAGATATCTTTCTAAACGTGTTATATAGTCTTCATGCTTTGCAAACTGGCTATGAGACTGGAGGGGTATGTTATTATCCTAGGGATCATTAAATCTCTATATCAGAAAATCTTTCGCAGACTACCCGATGATTTAGAAAGTAATCCCAAATGGCTTTTTTATCCTGTTCATTGATGAAATCGTGTGGGAAGTTCTCTTTAAATCTTGCTTGTACAATAAGAGGAAATATTGAATGTCTCTTCTAAAGTAATATATACATTGAATTGGGAGCCCCAAAGGACATCTCCCCAACTTCTAGCTTAGGACAATTAATATCTGATGCTTAGACCAAGTAATGTTCAGACCAAGTACCGTTCAGTATATTATTAGCCTGTCGTGACGTAATAAAGCCACCTAAAATTCCTTTTGCATCCCCTTATTTAGACGGCGCTTAGAGGCCTCTTAGCTGCCGATCAAGCTTGCTACATGGAGTAGCGTTCAATTACTTTTATAAGTAAAAGAGTTTCAAGAACATGAATAATTTCAACTAGCTGCCTTGATTGAGATATTATAACATGCTCCCTGACCACCAACATGGAATTAAGGATGCCATGTGATTGTCAGAGCAGTAAAGTTGCTTCAAAGATAATCTTACTGGGTATCATTTATCTCGTTTTTATATAGATCATCTTTTTGCTTGTAGCTAGCAATTATATCATGTCATCGAGAGGCAATTATATACGACCGACATTTTTTTTTTCTTTTTTTCAGTTCAGAGATACAGGCACATAACTACTAACTTTGACTACTTCGCAAGCGGCATTGAATTGATAATTTCAAGCTCCCGAACTGGAAAGTTCTAGTACCATAAACAACGTCAAACTTGAGGTTTTTATAAATTTATTCTTAATGTGCATTTTCCATGAAAAGACTTTTTAGTAAATTCATTCTACACCAGCATTGATGATTGAGAATTAGACAGTCTGAATTTTCATATAGCCTCGAACTTTGGTTGTTTTGGGAATCTGCAATTATTTTCTAATGAAAAAGATAAACAAACTTTATGTAGGCAAATCTCGGACCCATGAGATTTGCCACGGCTTATCATTTAATAATTTTCGTTATCTCGCTGCATTTGAAATAACATGGGGGGAGCTAGGAGATGAAACTCTAAAGATGGAGATGAATACAGCTCATATCCATGCAACGTCGAAGCAAAAGTCCATGCAAATTGAGCTAATAGTCTTCCATGTCAGAAGCTAGTGGGCAGATGCACGAAAGATGGAAGGCCTTTACTTTTCTTCTTTTTCAGACTTACACAGTTGGAGAGCGCATTTAAGTGGGTCGACACGGTTTTCAGACGAGAAGATGGGCCAAATTTAAGAACCTCCTCCATCTCTAGACTCATGCTTACTCCTATATAAACCCCTCTCTCTTCCCTCTACTTCTCACCAAACAAATCAAGATCTCTCAAAGAAGTTTCACATTGAAGATGATTACTTCTAAATTGCTTCTTCTTGCGCTGCTAGGTGCTCTAGTTTGCACCTCTGCCTACGCTAGGGTGCTTTCGGGTGAGAAGGCGTCTTTTGACGAGGAGAAAACCTTCTTTGGCCATCCCAGATACGGTGGCGGCCTGGGTGGTGGAGGGGGTGGTGGCTTTGGAGGCGGTGGAGGAGGAGGATTGGGTGGCGGTGCTGGTGCTGGTGCAGGCGGGGGAGCTGGCTATGGTGGAGGAGCTGGTGCAGGTGGGGGACTTGGAGGCGGAGGCGGTCTAGGGGGAGGTGGTGGAGGAGGTTATGGAGGCGGCGGTGGTGGAGGATTAGGTGGTGGTTATGGTGGGGGAGTCGGTGGTGGATATGGTGGTGGGGTTGGTGCTGGCGGTGGGATAGGTGGTGGAGCTGGAGGAGGTGGCGGGGAGGGTTTGGTGGAGGCGGCGGTGGCGGGCTTGGTGGCGGAGCTGGAGGAGGGTTTGGCGGAGGAGCTGGTGCTGGTGGAGGGTATGGTGGTGGGTTGCCTTGAAGATTGAGAACCAAATATAAAGATGTGTCCTTCCAAATGATTACTCTATGTTTGCCTTATCTAATGCTTAAAATGTTAAGGCACGTGCGGCCAGAGAGAAGTGTGTTTTGCTCTCTGTTGCACCTAAAGTTTGATATTTATGTCTCAATAAGCTTTTTCCGGCAAATCAATGTACAAGACGTGCATTTCGTAGCAATCATATGTTTTGTTTATGCAGATATCTCTCTCTCTCATGCATAAAATTTTCTTGGCGGACTCGTTCTTGGGCATGCATATATCTAGTATTTTTCTTTTTCTTTTTTAGAATGGTAAAATAGTGTCACAGCCCAAGGGGTTGACATAGTTCGATAAGCAACGGGTTCAAACGTATATTGTCACATCACGAGTTCGATCACCCCTTATGACCATGTAAGGTGTTCATGGACGTTGAGAAAATTACTGAGCAAAGTTCGGGTACCATTGTCTTGTTTTGAAATCGTAATCGCAACAATGTACTTATTATCATACATCATATGTATGAAAGAAAGAGACAATAGTTCTGCCAAGTGGCTAATGATTGCATCTCGGTGACATTCGTATCACTTGGTAGATCTAAGTCCATGACCGATTTTGGGTTCACTCGGAGCTTCGTCTAAATATGTAGCATGCCCATGGGAACATTCTGTGAATTTGAGTCGTCAATGCCCCGGGTAGTCCATTCAGTTTTTGATACCTGGCGTACGGATGTGCTTGTGAGCTTATATCCTTCCTTAGGTGTACGAAACAGTGGAGATGTTGCTGCTCAGCCCCGAGGAAGATTAGAAAAATGATGCAGCCACCCGGAAAGACACAAGCACCACACCGGGTGAATTGCAGCGCCGGTTCAAGAGACTGGTTCTCATCGTCGGCGGCAAGGATGGACCGTTAAAAGAACAAGAAACGAAGAACCAGAAGAATGCAGAAGATAACCCGTCTTCCCAATCGTCTGCGAGGTTCTTCGATGGCAGGCCATCTTTATTTTCCCCAGACCCTGGCTGAAAAGCCTTCATGGAGAATGTTCAAAGAGACGTTTTTCGCTAAGAGAACAGGTTTTTCTGGATAAGGTATTGTCCAGATGAAAAACGATTGGACAAATGTGCAGACGTACCATCTACACCTTTTGTGTTTTTACCCCCCTTAATACATGGGGTTGTTTATAATATCATTTAGATGATAAACGTAAATTTTCTGGAATGTCTAGTCAAGGGATCTTCATTAGAGAGAAGCATCGATTCTTTTCATTCACTGTAATTTAATAGGGCAGTTAGCCTAAGAGTTAAAAATTTTCCCTCACCCTTGTTGAACCGTCTACGATAATGTATCAATTTAGTCGAATACAAATCTCTAAACTGAAATCACGTGAAAGTTTCTTGTAGACAATGTTATGATTTCAAACACGTTGGTGAGTTTTATCATTTTATTAGTATTTTCATGAATGTATTAGTAAATTCTAAATTCATAGAATTTGTTTCAATTTGGCCCGATAAGTTTTGTGCAACCGCTGCGAGACTATAATAACAAACATGAAATACACTTTTTGTTTTGAACTCTCGAATCAAATAATACCCAAAAGAAATTTATCAAAAGAACTAAAATGGAGAACGATAAGATTATATAGACATTGCAATCTTTCTATGAATTTTCGGAACAAGTCTGGTGCATGGGACTAGAGGCGAGGAGGAGAGAAATTATTGTCATTATTTCTGGCCTTTGTTCATGGTTGAAAGGACAAACAGTACTGGCTCTGCTAGAAAGCCTCTCGCAGTTCACAAAAAGGAAAATTTTCACTCTCTGTAAAAAATTTTGCTTCACATTTTCTGTTTTTCCCACTCTAACTTCATTTTCGCCATCTTTAAATCCAATTAGTGTTACTCTGTTAAAAGCCTCGAAAAGATAACCTTATTTCTCGAAAAAAATCAATGATTTAGAAAATATATTTTTTAAAAATAATCTTTTGTATCATTTATAAAGATGAATGTTGGCATAGATTTTTGTTGATAATAAAAAGATTTTCTATCAAATGACTTTTCTAAGTGGCAAAATAATCAATTTATGAAAAAATTATCCCAAATCATCATTTCTTGCAAAGCAAGTGCACCCAAAATCAACCAATACGCCTCCTATAGTCCTACTTATACGTCTAGGGGAGACTCGGTTATCCTA
Source organism: Eucalyptus marginata (assembly GCA_014182565.1). Taxonomy (NCBI): domain Eukaryota; kingdom Viridiplantae; phylum Streptophyta; class Magnoliopsida; order Myrtales; family Myrtaceae; genus Eucalyptus; species Eucalyptus marginata. The sequence goes on along the minus strand of CM024590.1, from coordinate 9,029,447 downwards.
AAGTTCGAGATACATTTGTTTTTGGTATTTTTGTAAGGGAAAATGTCACAAATGGTCCTTATACTTTTATTTAATGTGCAATTTCGTCTCTGAACTTTCGATTTGCTCAATTTGATCCATGAACTATTGATAAATGTTTGATTTAGTCCATGAACTTTCGATTTGCTCAATTTGGTTCATGAACTATTGATAAATGTCCGATCTAGTTCTTCGTTACTGTTTTTCCTTTTTTTTTTTTTTTGCTTCTCTCTTCCCTCCGTCGAGCTAGCGGAGGAAGCCGCATTGGGCGAGGGTGAGGGCTGTCCTCGTCGGACGCAGGTGAGGGGCTCCCTCGCAGATCTGGGCAGCGAGGGAGCCCCTCGCCCGACGCCGGGTGCTCCCTCGCCGAGAGCGAGGGAGCCCCTCGCCCGACGCCGGCGAGGGCGACCCTTGCCGAACGCTGGCTTCCCTCCATTGGAGCTGTCGAAGGGAAAGAGAAGAAGCAAAAAAAAAAAAAAAAAAAAAAAAAAAAAAAAGGAAAAATAGTAACGAAGGACTAGATCGGACATTTATCAATAGTTCAAGGACCAAATTGAGCAGATCGAAAGTTCAAGGACTAGATCGGACATTTATCAATAGTTAGGGACTAGATCGGACATTTATCAATAGTTCATGGACTAAATTGAGCAAATCGAAAGTTCAGGGACAAGATTGCACATTAAATAAAAGTATAGGGACCATTTGTGACATTTTCCCTTTTTGTAATGATGTACACTATGTTTTTTTTTTTTTTTTTTGCACATTAATCCTACTCTATCTTCTTCCCCACCCCAATCCCCCCGAGAAGGTGGGGATTTGAACCCCCAACCTCCCCCTTCCAAGTGTAATGATGTACACTATGTTTACTTGTCTACTTTTAGTTGTGCACGGACATTAATTAATATGATCATATCTCTACTAGCTTCTATTTGCAGCCCTGTAGTAATGGGGGTGGTAGAATACAGCACTCCGTCTTTATCAGTCCTTAAATTAGAAAGATGCTCCCAATTGAAGAAAAAGATAATGGTGAGGCCATATTTCTTTCACTTTCAAAGCGATATATATTACTTTAAACAGATAAAAAAAGGAAAATTGCAATTTGTGGAGCTAAAACAATTGATGGACACGTTTTGGGTCTGCAAATAGTGGTATCTCATTTATTTCTCCCTGATTAATCTAATAATTAATGGATTTTAACGTGAATCTGCAGGAAACGCTACTACATTTTGCCTATATCCTATGCTTGCAATGTTTGATTGAGCCCTCGTATTAGGTTGCTTGGCTTATGAAGCCAAATATGACCTCTAAAATCTAAGAACTTTATTTGTTTCGTGAAAAAATAAATAATTTATATTTATTCCTAAAAATGATCACTTATATATTTTAATGAATGAATGATAAATATGTTTATCATTTATGAAAATGTTTGGACATAAATTGCTATTGATAATGAAAAGATTTTCCATTGGCTAGTTCTTTCAAACAATATAACTTATCATTTTAAAAAAATATTTCTTAAATAATTCATTTTCCACGAAACAAACGAAATCTAAAATCATATTTATTATTTGCAATTTGTCACTTTTATAAACTCGTTATAATCTTCATGTCTGGCGAACCAGCTACCAAGCTAGCGGGATATTTCATTGTACTAGGGTTTATTAAATCTTTATATCAGAAAATATTTTTTGTCGTCTGAAAATCTTTCGCGAACTTGCCAATACTGAAGAAATTATTCACGAACGGCTTTTTTTTTTTTTTTTTTATGCTTTCTATTCATGAACTCACGCGGGATTCTCTGTAATTCTTGGAAGCTTTAAAAGACATCTAATAAATTCTAGCTTAGGACAATGATGTTTGATCCTTAGAACAACTAAAACGCAGTAGTTCGTGGTATAAAAATGCCACTTACTCATGCCCTTAGTTAAACGACGCGCGCGTACAGCCCTACAAACTAACAAATTGCGTCCAAAATAATGGGTGTCACGAAAGCAATAAACTTGCACCGAAGAACTGCATTTAACAGTTTTGTTTTGCGTGTAGCTAGCAATTTTATTATGTCATCAAGAGGGGAATTGTGTGTGATTTACTGTTTACCTTTAATTGTGGGTTATGGGTAGTGGGCACATAGCTACTTGAAGATTCATGAAATACTTTGAAAACCCCATGAACAAGTTAAATCGAGATCTTTGTCTTGTGTAACGTGATTCTCACCTAAAGTAGTTTGCACGCAATTGATGAGATTTGAAATGAGTGATTAGAAGTTCTTAAATTAGAAGTTTCTTAATGACCAGTTGAACTATGCCAAACCTACAAGTTATATGATTTAATTTTAGTGTACATTTGACATGAAAAAACTGTACACTAAATTTATTCTACACCACTATTGATCGAGAAATAGACACTATCTAAAACGTGTTTTCTGAAATTTCAAAGGGCCTTGAACTTCGGTTGTTATAGGAACTTGTGCAATTTTTTTATATAAAAAAGACAAGCAAACTTTAGGTAGGTAAATGTCGGACTCGAGAAATTTACTCCCTTAGATAAGTTCTGGTACGAAAAAATTAAGTAACGGTTCATAATTTTCTTTATCTCGCTGCCTTGAAATAAAGTAGGCAGAGCGAGATGAAAACCCTAAAGGTGCAGATGAACACAGCTCGAATCAATGCAACGTGGAAGCACAAGTCCATGCAAATTGAGCTGTAGTCTTCAATGTCAGAAGCTAGAGGGCGCATGCACGCAAGATGAAGGCCTCTTCTTTTCTTCCTTTCCAAAGGCACACAGTTGGAGTGGCCATTTAAGTGCCTCAACGTGGTTTTCAGATGAGTAGATGGGCCAAATTTAAGAACCCTCCTCAATCTTTAGACTCATGCTCGCTCCTATATAAACCCCTCTCTCGTCCCTCTACTTCTCACCAAAAAATCAAAAGATCTCTCAAAGAATATGATTAAACAGCTTCACATTGAAGATGATCACTTCCAAGTTGCTTCTTCTTGGGCTCCTCGGTGCTCTAGTTTGCACCTCTGCCTACTCTAGGGTGCTATTGGGTGAGAAGGGGTCCTTTGAGGAGGAGAAAAACTTCTTCCCCCGTCCTGGATACGGTGGTGGCCTGGGTGGTGGAGGTGGCAGTGACGGTGCTGGTGCTGGTGGTGGACTTGGAGGTGGTGGCGGTCTAGGGGGAGGTGATGGCGGAGGTTATGGAGGCGGTGGCAGTCCAGGGGGAGGTGACGGCGGAGTTATGGAGGTCGCGGCAGTGGAGAAATAGGTGGTGGTTATTTGGTGGGGGAGCCGGTGGTGGATATGGTGGTGGGGCTGGTGCTGGCGGTGGGATAGGTGATGGAGCTGGAAGAGGCGACGGTGGCATGCTTGGTGGCAGAGCTGGAGCTGGAGGAGGGTTTGGTGGAGGAGCTGGTGCTGGTGCTGGTGCTGGTGCTGGTGGAGGGTATGGTGGTGGTGGTGGTGGTGGTGGTGGATACCCTTGAAGAGTGAGAACCAAATTTAAGGACGTGTCTTGAAATCTTACTTTAGAAGTGCTTGAAATGTTAAGGCAAGTGCGGCCAAAGAGAAGTGTGCCTTGGTCTCTTTGCACCTAAAGTTTGGTTTTCATGTTTCAATAAGCTTTTTCCAGCAGATTAATGTACAAGACATGCATTTCATAGTAATGGCATGTTTCGTCTATGCATCTCTCTCTCTCTCAGTGGGCGTATTTTTCTTCTTCCCTTTCTGTTCGGAAAGTAAAACATAGGCCCACGACCCAAGGGATTGGTGAGGATGTAAAAGCGACGGGCTCGGACATGTGTCGTCACATCACGAGTTCCATCCTCTCCAGTTTGCTGCATGCTACGCCAACTCCTCGTGGGTCGCATGAACTGGTGGAGTTCGTAATCGTGACCTTGCTGGTGGGTTTTCACACATCTCGAGGAGATTATCAAGCGAAGCTCGAGCATCCCTCGTCTCGTTTTGGCATCATAAGGCGCAATTTATCATGCATTGTACATACAAGAGAAAGAAACAATAGTTTGTTGTGGTATAATCCAATCGAGACAACTATTGAGACATTTTGTGGCTCCAAGTTTCGGCTTTCTCTTTGTTAAAAAAATAAAATAAAATGAAACTGAGTTTTGATGGAAATAGTCACTGAATTCCATGTAAAATATACGTACTAAAGACTAATAATTATGTTGGGATTTGATAAAATGAAACTGAGTTTTGATGGAAATAGTCACTGAATTCCATGTAAAATATACGTACTAAAGACTAATAATTATGTTGGGATTTGAGCGACATTAATCGCTTCTGAACCTAGAGGAATTATTCGAACCAAAAAAAGAAAAAGAAAATAGGAACCATCACGTCAGGATGACGTCAGAGTAGCGTGAGATGAAGTGGTAAGTGACGTCAGCAAGCGGTCACGTGAGCGGCATGTGGGTTCGTAGATCTCATGAGCAGAAGGTATGGGCGGCGCATGCGGGTGTATATAGAGGCTTTTTACGACATCGGCATTTGGTCGGTTGAACTCGTCGTCGGAGTGTGAACTTGGTGGTGGCGTTTGTTTATGAAAATAACTGACGAAAGACATTGGAAAAGCACTTATAGGCGAAGGGCTTCAGTGAATTCGAGATGTGGTCGTGCACGGCGACGCGTGATAGTGTATTTCGGGATCTGGTTCATTCAAGGGCAGCGGGTCCAATTTGTTTTTCAAGATGAGCGGCGGAACCGTGCGGGAAACAAGGCTGGTATGGCTGGTGTTGCTACAACAGCCATGGAAATAAGATTACAATAATGAAGAGTTTGTATATATTTCAATGATGAAGAGTACTTGAACCTAGCTTTGCATGATTACTATATATAACAAAAAAATATTACAATATTAATTATTGTCAATTATGGTCAAATAAGGAAAATAACGCACAATCTCAAGAGATACTGAAAATCAATTAGATTATTATAATATTAATTTCTCAAATCTGTTTATGAGTGCAAAGATTATGTAACATCCAATCGTCAATAGAGCATCGGGGAGAAAGTCGATGATCTTTGGCAGGTGATAATCAAGGACTATTCTAACTGGAGTATCATCAAGTAGGCATCGAACTTGATGGTACTAAGGTGGAGCATGTAGTTCTCTATTTGTGCTTGAGGTTTTCCAAAGGGTTAATATCCTGAAAAATTCCAAACCGGTACACGTGATAAATTTATCAAAAACTAAATTTTTTGACCTTGAAATACTTCAAACTAGTACACCTATGACAAATTTACCTCAACCGACTATAAAAAAAAAAACTCTAAACTTATGATAAATTTACCCAAAACTAATTTATTCAATATTCAAAAACCCTAAAGTGGTACATTTGTGACAAATATACCATTCATTAAATCGGATTAATAGTACAAAAAATCACAAAAATTATATAATCATGACAAACAGAGAGTAAAATCGCAAATTGGTATATCAGTTAACTATCACGTGTTATTCAACTTAGTATTTTGAAAGTAAAATTTAATAAAAAATAACATATAGTAAATTAATCACAAATGTATTAATTTTGGGTAAATTTATCAAAGGTATACCGATTTATGATTTTTTGTAATAAAAAAATTAATTTGGGGTAAATTTGTCACAAGTATACCAGGTTGGAGTTTTTCAGGGCATTAATCATTTTCCAAATGCATGTCTTTCCTTGGAGTATTTGGAGGAAGGTGTTCTTGAGTAAGCCTCTCAAATCAATGCATGCACTTAGGGCAAACTTTCTAGATGGAGTTTATCTATCATTTTTAATAGAGAAATGATTGTGTAACGGTCTTTAATCTACTACGAGAAAATCAGTTTATTTTGGATTGTAAAAAAATAACAAATAATTATAATTTATTATAGAAAAAATCAAAAATAACAAATAATTATAATTTATTATAGAGCTCACTCTTACAAGAATTTGTGACTCACAACAACTGTTATTCTCACAATAATTCAAAGATTATTATGCTAGCAAAACCCCTTTTTATATGGTAAATAATATCCAGAAGTAGATGTCATAGGCCAAACTCTCAAATCCTATGGGATCATCTCATTTCCTTTAACTTCCGGTGGTAGCCAGCAACATATGTCTTGCATGCGCATGTGAAGAGTTTGTGAATTTCAGTTATTATTGCCTTTAGTTTGTTGATTTAATTTTTGATGCCTGGCTTGTAGATGTGCTTTGGACACTTCGCTAAGAGAGCCCAATCAATCTATTGCCTTTCTTAGGTATATGAAATAGTGGAGATGATGCTGCTAAAATTGAGGAAGCTTTAAAAATGACGCAACTTTTGAGATGCATGTATGAATTGTGTTAGAAAAGTTCTCACATCAAAAAATTGATATGGTGTGAAGTAATTTAATATTAATGGGCCCTTTACTTACTAGCTTAAACTTTGAGTGAATATGTATATATCTAGATATGTTGACGAACTTGAACTTGGACTTAAGCTTCCTCTTAATTATATCTCCAGATGAAGGTACTGACTTTTGTTGTATTGGAGCCAATGGTTGATTAGTGGCCCTCTTCTAATATGTATTGATATCCGATGAATATCTCAAAGAAAGAATCTCATTATCTGACCAAATAGACTTGGAGTGAAGGTGGGAGTTGTGGCGCATCAACATGGTCTTGATAGTAGCTTTCATGGTTCAATCTGGAGAAAGACACCAAGGATAAGGGTGGGCTTTGCTGTTGTGGTCATCACAAAGCAACAAAGCGAAGTTTCAATTTGAGATATATTGATGTAGAACGAAACCGGGATTACAGAGGAGCAAATCTAATATAAAGCTTACATGTAAGAGACAGATTGTTGATATACATGCAAGACGTGTTCAAAAACTCCCACATTGGAAAATTAATGTAGTTTAGAACAGTTAATAATCTCAATTCACTCTTAACTTTTTAGTTTAAATTTTTACAAATGTAGTCTGAGTGGATATATTGATCGGATTGAATTTGAGTTCTTTCTTGACATTCTTATGTATGGGGTCCTGCCTCCTTCGACAAAGACAAGTACTGCACCGCGTGTACCAATGCACCGGCTCGAGTCGGTGGCAAGGACAGACCATTAAAAGAAGAAGAAACGAGGCACCAAGAGACTGCAGAAGATAACCTATCTCGTCAATCATTTGCCAGTTTTTTTTTTTCTTTTTTTTTTTGGGTATATAGCAAGGCATCTTTATTTTCGCGGAAGCCTCTGTACCCTGGAAGCGTGTCGGCTGAAGAGCCTGTCTCCAGATGAAAATAATCGGACAATTGTGTAGATTTTCGATTTACACTTTCTGTGTTTTCACAGCCCTTAATTTGTCGGGTTGTTTATCACATCGTTTAGGTGACAAATGTAACTTATCTTGAATATCTAGTCAAGGGATCTTCACTAGAAAGAAGCATCAATTTTTTTTATATTTCCTTGAGAGTTTCACTGCAACTTAAAAGTGCATTTCACCCGAGAGTTAAAACTTGTTCTTACCTTGGTCAACCGTGCACGATATTGTCTCAATTTAGTTGAGTACGACTCTTTTAACCGTAATCACTTGGAAAGACAATAGTATGATTTCAAATATGTTAGTGAGTTTCATTATTTTGTTAGTAACTTTATGAATGTATTAGTAAATTACAAATTTGCAGAAAAGTGTCTAAATTTAGCATGATGAAGTTCCCTGTTAGGGCTGCCGGATCATTGCTGGCATCAAACATGAAACCCATGCTTGGGTTCGAACTCTCGAATAATTAATACCAAAAAAAAAAAAAATCTTGAGAGAAATTATTGTATGCCAAAATGGACAACGCTATGCATACAAGACGTGTTTGTTTCTCCGAAAATCATTGATTTTAAGAATATTTTTCCAAAATCAATATAAACATAGATTTTGTTGGTAATGAAAAAAAATTCTATTAAATAACTTTTGTAAGTGATAAAGTAATTATATTTTTTAAAAAAATTTCAAATTATTTATTTTTACAAAACAAATACATTCAAAATCAGTCAAGGCAAGTTGTACCTGTAAGCCAAGGGGTCCTAAAGCTCACTATACCAATTTTATCTCTTCTTCTTTTTTGTATTATTTGGATAATGCATACTATGCTACTCATCTGCATTGTAAGGCTGTAGTTATACATGAACAAATTAATATAATCTTATCTTTCCTTGCCCTGTAGCAGTGGGGGGTGGTACAATACAGCATTCCGTCTTTATCACTCGTTAAATTATATTAATGTTCCCTATTGAAGAAAGAGATTGTCATAGGCCCCATTTCTCTGACTTACAAAGCAATCTTTATTACTTATAAAGGAAAGAAAAGAAAATTGCATTTGGTGGAGCTATAACGATTGAGGTCGACGGTCACATGTTGGGTCTGCAGATGGTAGCATCTCATTTATTTCTCCCGGATTAATGATTGAATTTAAAACGTGAATCTTTAGGAAATGCGACTACTCGGTCAACAAAAATACTTATACTAAACCGGTGGCGTTATATATGATTTACATTTTCATTATAAGTTAGTGAAAGTCCTAAAATTTATTAGTATAATTGAGTTATAAAATCTTTTAAAAAGTATAATTAAGTCTTGAATCTTGTTACGAAATTGCAATCGAGTCCTAAAACTTTCAAAAAGTGCAATCAAATTCTAAAATTTATTACAAAAGTGCAATTGAGCCTTAGAATTTTCAAAAAGTGCAATCATATTAAGGACTTGATTGGACCTTTAACAGGTGATTTCTTACTTAGAGTAGTTTATAGAAAGTTAGTGAAATTCAAATAGGCGATCTAAAGTTCTTAAATTGTAAATCTTCCAATGCTCTAACTAATTGCGCCAAAATCTAGGGGTCACGTGTTTTACTCTTAGGGATGGAAAAACTTAATATTATATTTCTTCTACGCCAGTATTGATGATGATGGAGAATTAGGCACCGTCTAAAATTTACGTCGTGATTTCATAATTTTCTTTATCTCGCTTCCTCGAAATAGAGGGAGGGAGGGACAGAGAGACAGATATGAATATCCTGAGATGATGAAGACAGCTCGGATCCATGCAACGTCGAAGCAAAAGTCCATGCAGACAGAGGTTTGGTCTTCCATGTCAGAAGTTAGTAGGGACATGCACGAAACAGGAAGGCCTTTTCCGTTCTTTTTCAAAGTTACATGGTTGGAGAGTGCATTTAAGTGCCTCAACACGTTTTCAGTTGAGGAGATGAGCCAAATTTAAGACCCCTCCTCAAGCTGTAGACTCGTGCTCACTTCTATATAATTCCCCTCTCTCGTCCCTCCACTTCTCACCAAACAAATCAAGATCTCTCAAAGAATTTGATTAAACAGCTTCACATTGAAGATGATCACTTCCAAGTTGCTTCTCCTTGTGCTTCTTGGTGCTCTAGTTTGCACCTCTGGCTACTCTAGGGTGCTTTTGGGTGAGAAGGGGTCCTTCGAGGAGGAGAAAACCTTCTCCCACGGTCCTGGCTATGGTGGCGGCGGCCTGGGTGGTGGAGGGGGTGGTGGCTTGGGAGGCGGTGGTGGAGGAGGATTGGGTGGTGGTGCTGGTGCTGGCGGCGGTGCTGGCGGTGGAGCTGGTGCTGGTGGGGGACTTGGAAAAGGCGGCGGTCTAGGTGGAGGGGGTGGAGGAGGATTGGGTGGTGGTGGTGGTGCCGGCGGTGGAGCTGGCGGTGGAGCTGGTGCTGGTGGGGGACTTGGAAAAGGTGGCGGTCTAGGTGGAGGGGGTGGAGGAGGATTGGGTGGTGGTGGTGGTGCTGGCGCTGGCGCTGGTGGGGGAGCTGGCTATGGTGGAGGAGCTGGTGCTGGTGGGGGAATTGGAAAAGGCGGAGGGGGTGGAGGAGGATTGGGTGGCGGTGGTGGTAAAGGTGGGGGAGCTGGCTTTGGTGGAGGAGCTGGTGCCGGTGGGGGGTTGGAAAGGGCGGCGGTGTAGGCGGAGGGGCTGGAGGAGGTTTTGGAGGTGGCGGCGGTGGAGGAGTAGGTGGTGGTGCTGGTGGGGGAGCCGGTGGTGGGGCTGGTGCTGGCGGTGGGATAGGTGGTGGAGCTGGAGGAGGCGGTGGTGGAGGGTTTGGAGGAGGCGGCGGCGGCGGCCTTGGTGGAGGAGCTGGTGCTGGCGGAGGGTATGGTGGAGGAGCTGGTGCCGGTGGAGGGTATGGTGGTGGATCCCCTTGAAGATTGAGAACCAAGTAGAAAGATGCATCTTTCCAAATTATTACTCTATGTTTTCCTTTATTAGTGCTTAAAATGTTAAGGCAAGTCTGGCCAGGGAGAAGCGTGCCTAGGTCTCTCATTGACCTTACGTTTAATTTCTGTCCCAATAAGCTTTTTACAGCAAATTAATGGACAGGACATGCACCTCGTAGAAATATCTCTCTCTCTCTCTCTCTCTCTCTGAACATGCATAAAATCTTGTTGGTGGACTCGGTCGTGTGCATGTGTATATGTAGTGTTTTTCTTTGATATTAGGAAAGCATGGTATAACCTCAAAATCCAAGAGGCTAGTGTAGCTGGATAAACTACGCTACCCTGGCGTGTGTCGTGGCGTCATGAGTTCAATCCCTTTGTTCTCTACGAGCTAAGCCAATACCTTTGGGCCGCCTACACGAGCAGAGTTTGAATTTAATTGGTCATGATTTTACTGGATGATTGTGAATGTCGAGGAGATTCTCCAACGAATCTGGGATACCCCTCGTGATATTTTGACATCATAATTGCAATAAGGTGGATAATTATAGAAAAAAGTGTTAGCAAAGTTCTAATCTTAAACCTTTTAATTGATAATTTAATCATAGACTTTTTGCCTAGTGTCAGTTCAGTCATTCTAACTAAATTTAGTAGGATATTGTTGATGTGGAAGCCGATCGGCTAACGTAGCATGATCGGCGCTAATATAAACAACTTTTAATAATATTTTCATATTTTTTTAAATTTTTCTTTTATTTTTCTTTCTTTTTATTTTTCCTTCCTCTCCCTCTATTTGGCGGACCTTGGCGACTGGCCAAAAGTGAGGGACTTTGCCAACCTTTGGCCTGTCTCACTCAACCATGGCGAGCCTAGGTCCCTCACTGGCACTTGCCTTTGGTTGGTCGCTGAGCCGGCAACCAGGTTGGAGGAAGAGGAAGGAAAAAAAAAAAAAAAAAAAAAGAAAGAGAAAGAAAAGAAAAAAAAAAAAAAAAGGAAAAGAAACAAGAAAAAATAATTCAAAAAATATTAAAATAATATTAAAGTTGTCCATGTTAATCAACCGACATTCACGTCAGCGATATCTGGTCAAAATTAGCCGAATGACTAAATTGATATTAAGTCAAAAGGTTTATGATTGAATTAGCACTAGATTAAAATATTTAGAACTAAATTGATACAAATGCAATAGATTTAAGATTTTTATGGAGACTTTTCTCAATAATCACACATCAAAGGTACAAGAGAAAGAAATTTGTATAATCCGATCCGTTACTGAGATATTACGTGGCTTCAAGTTTACGTACTTAAGATTGGTTTTATCGTTGTAAAAAATGAAAATGAATTTCGATGGAAATAGTCGTTTAATTCCACGTAACATGCAAGCACTAAAGACCGAAAACTATGTTGGGGTTTGAGCGGCTTTAATCGCTTCCAAACCTAGAGGAATCTCTCGCAGTCAGCCAGCTTTCTTTACGAAACTCTGAGCTAATTTTTTAGAGAATTTTATTTTTTCATTGGTTTGCTATCAGAGCTGTAACTTGCCCGAAAAATAATAGCATTATTTCTAACTAATACGTGCCTAAGTTTCACCTAAAACTATTGTCATTGGTCCCCGAGCATAAACGATGTCCGCAGTAAAAGATTATTATTTTGACATGTACCATGTCCATATAGAGTTTTTTTATCTGCTAGTTACAAATTCCATCTGGTTCATTTGATCAATTAAACGAACTACGAGGATCTAACCGACGAAATCGGTGTTTTCTATTTATTTTAGATATTGTATTGATTAATATCAAAAGCAATAAAAAAAAAAAAAAAAAAGAAACAAACACTTGTACAAACTTAGTAGTTGCTATGTGTATGCCCCAATTTATTTGATTATGTATAACCTAATTAGAGTCTACTAATTACAACGATGGTCGATGATTAATCACATAAATGGTAATAGTGAGTTTTAAGTGGTTTTTAAGGGTGCGTTTGTTTCACGGAAAATCCAATAATAAATAAAAATGTTTTCCGGGAAAGCATTTTCCAATAATATGGTTTGTTTTTCTTTGTTTTGTGATGTATAATTGAAAATGTTTTCTGCCGTTTGGATCCCATTAAAAATAATTTTGCACTTCATCACAGGAAAAAAAAAAGAATTTTTAATTTTAAAAATTGAATTTTTTATATTGTTGTTTTTTATTTACTTTTATTTCTATTTTTTCTTTTCTTTCTTTTTATTTCCTTTTTCCCTTTTCCTTCTTCTTGTCCTTCACTCCTTAGCTTCCTCACGCTATCCTTCTGCTTCATCTGGCAATTCGTTCCTATTTGGCTTACAAAGGGTGAGCTCTAGCTATCATCGAAGGTGACAAGCTCATCAGCTGGCCGCTAAAGGCTACAAGCTTGCCTAATCTGGCGAAGCTTGAGCCTCATTGGATGGAGGCCACGAGCTCACCTGATCTGGCAAGGCTTGAGGCTCATCGACCTCCGACAAGTTTAAGCCTTGTTGTCGAAGGCCATAAGATCGTCTAACTGGTGAGGCCAGAACTCACTAGCCATCCTTGTGGTCGGTGACGGGTGGAAAAGAAAACAAAAAGAAAAAGGACGAAAAGAAAAGAAGGAAATTCGAATTTTTTATTTTTATTTTTATTTTTAAAACGTTTTCCAAATTTTAATTTATTTAAAAAATAAAAATTCAAATTCAATTTTTTTTAAACATATTTTTATTATAATAATTGTTTGTAAACCAAGCATCAAATCTAAGTTTTGGTAGATTCGGAAAATGTTTTTCGTTGACTCATTTTCCTAAGTGAACTAAACGCCAAAAATGAGGAAAATGTTTTCCCCGAAAATGTATTCCGCGAAACAAACACACCCTAAGTGTTCATGCCATAAGCTAAGCAAAAGGCGACGAGAAAAATAACCATTTTGCTGGATATGATGCAAGAGTTCAGTCAATCAGCCATTCATCTAACAATGTTTCTCTGTTGAACATCAAGCGAGAATCCAAAGGAAATGATGTAACATAAGACTGATAAGTGATAATCTAGATGGGTTTTTCTCCAACTATGATTCCGCCCGAGCAAAAATCTCGCCGCCTGCCTGCGACTGATTGGCGATTCTTCCTCTAGATTCTTACTTCTATGCCTTCCTTTCGCAAGTGCTCCTTCACAGACTGAATCGGCACCTGCAACCACAAGATCAAAGCAGTGTGAAGACATGAAAAACTGACAATCAAAGTGAAATATACATGAAATTCTAGGCTATCATCTCAATCTGGATACAAATGGGAACATTTTTCACGAGGTTACCTCCTTCCGGTGGAATATCCCTGCAGCAAGCGCAGCGGATGCATTGGTCTTCTCAAATACCTCTGTAAAGTGCTCCACACAGCCTGCACCGCTACTTGCTATCACCGGGATGCTCACGGCATCAGAAATCAGCTTCACTAAATCGACATCGAATCCTTTTCCTTGACCTGAGAAGGATGCAGATTGGGCATTTGTATCACGAGCACAACACAACATGCAATGTTGCAAGAGAAACTAACAAAGGACTTAAAGTACAAATGCGCAAATAAGACCGATAACCAAGGAAACACCTCTACTGCTTGTTAGTCCAGCTTCTGAAAGGATCTAAATAACATATGGAATAGAGCACAGATTTCTCACCGTCACAGTCAATGCAGTTAAGCAATATCTCTCCAGCACCCAACTCTTCAACAGCCTTTGCAAGCTCGTAAGCTCCAATTGGCCGACCTTCTCGTCCGCCATTGACCTTCAGGAAAACAATGAAAACTCGCTCAATTGATCCTATGAGTGGCCCTTTTTTTACCAAATAATGCAAATGAGAATTTAATTATCTAGAGAATAACAGTAAGCAAACATCTTTAGATATCACTCGAAGGATTGCTAACCCTTGGCAGGATACTTGCCTTTAACTTATTTAAGATGTTCATAAATATCAAAATAAATTCAAATTTACATCTGTTCCAAGCTCACCCATATTTCGTCGCATCTGTTTTCGACCGCTTTCTTGCCAGTTTTAACTTATTTAAGATGTTCACAAAATATCAAAGAAATTCAAATTTACATCTGTTCCAAGCTTTACCCATATTTCGCAGCATCTGTTTTCAACCACTTTCTTGCCAGTGCTGCTTTGGTCATCACATCTTACATTAATGTGCATATTTTGAAATTGCAAACATTTTCCCACTAAATCTTCAAAGTCAATTGTTCTAGTTCAGTATATGATGACAGAAGTAAACAGAAAAATGTGATTCAAACTAATAGCTAAATATTAACAAGTGACAATAAAGTAGCAAAAACAAAGCTTACCGTGCACTGGTACCAAGCATATTCTTCTCCATCTGGACCTAAGACAACATTGAAGTACCAAGAAATTCATATAGAGGTAACAACAAACATAATATGAGCATGAACATTCCCACTCCCTCTAAATGCAGCCCTATGGTAGCCCCATGCACAGAAAGAGAACCGATTAACACAAAATGTTTCTTTACTGCGTAGGGGGAATAAAAAGTTCATCCAATCTCGGCCAACCTTGAAAGAGTTGATGAAGACACAATTCCATTATTGGGTGATTCCAGGTTACTCCAAGACACGGAAAGATATCCTAATTAACTATCAGGCAAAATATCTTATAGGGTGGATGGGGTTTTGTGTAACCAAATGACTTGCCTATTCAAAAGTCGACAATAGACAAGGTGCATTACAAAGTTGGTGTCTACCTGGATTTGTTACCCTTGTAGATCTGAACTCCACATCTTCGGGACTCTTGATGTACATCCTACGAGGATCTATGCTTACTACCACTGCCTGGCAAAAAAGAACAAGATATAAAATTACTTCATATACATGTGTCCATGCTCAAATGCTTTAAAACTTGATAAACTGTCAATTGCCAAATTTTTTTCTCCCTTAGCAAGAACAAGGGACAAAATGGCAGGCTCTTAGTGGTAGACAACAATAGAATCCACCATCAGACCATCCTATTTGATCATATTGAAACATTTTAAGTAGAAGAAGATTCTTGAGCATGTCTTTTAACAGATGTTGGTAATTCAATGACAATCTACTGCTGCAGTAACTAACCAATAAATAAAAAAAGCTGGTAGGAGTTAACTGATCAATTGTAAAATAAAACCCAACATGAGCTCATAGGCAAAAATGTAAAATCAGTTCAACATTGGTTGCCCTATAAAATGACTTTCCAGTGCACTCAAAAAATGCCATCAACATGAGGCTTTCCAATTTCATGAGTCATACATATTGAGATCATCATGCTGCACCATTGAGTAATCCTTAGTGGATTCAGTCACAACACTGGTGCTTGTCAGTCAAAGTATTAATCACAAATTTATGACCACAAACAGAATCTCCTGGAATTCATGGTAGTGATCCCAAGCATTTGTACACAAACCAAGGCCAAATACAAAACTGTTTTGAGAATACACATAACTACGTGTGTAATTAAGCAAAGAAATTACCTGATTCCCATAGACTCTAGATATCTGTTCCAAGCTGCTCTTTCCACTCTTCACCTATGAAAGGTGGTCCACAAAGTATCAGCAGAGGAGGAAACATGCTTATGTATCTACCAAGAATGCTCATGGTAAGAGAACTTAGAAAATGTCACATACTCCGGTTCTTAGATATTCTTCAGCAGCATAAACCGCATCACTGCCTATAGAAACCTTATCCGCCCCAGATCTAAAATATTCTGAAGCCACTTCTAGACTGGAATAGTACCTGAGAAGTTGTCGAAATGTCATATAACTGTCATATTTTCTGTAACTACAGTAAAACTGAAACATGCCCGGATCAGGGGCCCAAAATTCAGAAGATATGGAATTCATGCAAAGTTAAAAGTGTATATTACTCTTGGAACACCTCCAAGTAAATGCCTACCTGCCATTTGCATCTGTGAAATCTCTAATTCCACCTCCAACGGTTAGTGGTACAAAAACATTTTCTGATGTGTATCTCAATACCTAAAGTCCATTGTGAAAACAAAGAAGAAAATGACGATATCAGAGAGGGGAAAACAAGAAATCTGCCATGCATTCCATATGAATACTGCAACCAAGAGTCATATCATAAAGAATTGGACCTGCAGCATCGGTAAGTCGCCCAGGGGGAAGTCGCGGAAACCAGTAATATTCAGAAAACTGACCTGCCACCAATATTCAAATGGAATTACTAGTCAACCAATGGACTTTAAGCATCAAAATGCATCTTCAGTTCGGAAATCATACTTCATCTGCTCCATCCTTGTAATACTGCCCAGCTAGGTCCACAGGCTTACCGAGGTTCCTCACCTGTAAGAAAATTTAATATGAATACCTAAAAGTAGCTAACTGTGACCTTTCCGCCACATAAAATTCCATCAAAAGTACCATGAACATATAATTCAGCAAAGTGAGACTTTCTGCTAAAATCCCAGGCTATTATATAGGACAGCAAATTGCCTTGCAGTTCATATCCCCATTTGAAGGAGTAATGTAACTTTTAGCATAGGCACAGAAATATAGAGAATACTAATCTTTCTTTGGTGAACTGGGCTTCTGAATATGTCTTAGTTCTTATTTTCTTTTAATTATTATCTCTCCTCAAAATCTTTCAAGCAAGAATTTACCCCCTTATGTTTAGTGATATGTATTTCAACCAACAGAAAGGAGAGCTGATTAGTTTTCACACCTCATTCTCTTCTGTGCGCTCTCTCACATCGTATTGGTCGCCTTTGGTAACAACAAGATCTCCCTTGTCGTTTCCCCTCACATCAAGACAAGCAATTACCTGAAAAAAATCGTCACTAAAAAGTTTCAATCCCAGATTAGAGAATTAATCAAAAGCAATACAATGCTCAACACCCACACAATTTGCAACAAACTAAGGTGACAGCAAGTTGAATAGTTCAAGGGTCGTTTTCAAAGAGGGAAAAGAAAAGCCATTCAGAAATCCTCAAGTCAAAGAATGTTACCCTTTTTGCAAGCTTTGAGGCATTCCCTTGTGTAGGCTTCTGTCTTCACAAAATTATTCAGTTGTTAGATAGTTGGACAGATAAGCTCAATACATTAGATGAGCAAATTTCATAGGCAAAAATATACCTTTGTTACGTGTGACTTTGGCGACAAGAATCTTCTCAATACTGTCAGACCCACATCTGAATATTCAATATCAAAGTAATAGGGTAAGTCCACATGCGATTGCCTTACCATATCATGTTCTTGCATCAGGGAAACTAAAATTGTCAATGCTGGTTTGATAAGAAAAATTAAGGAAAACTTCTATTTGCTGATACAGCTACCACGACGGATGCAGCCAGTACTGGAAGAATAAGTCATTTACATAGCTTAGTAAGAGAATTTCACAAATTAGCCATATAGTTCTGTCCATGCACATCAATTAGTCCAAGAATACAAACCAAAGATAAAGATCCTAATATTGAGTTTCCTGCACATTCCTAGGAGAAAGATTGCAGCATAGAACATTCCCTCATAGTAAATACAGACAATATAAAATAGAGATTGAAGTGAAGCAACTAAAGACCAATGACAATTTACCTCCACTTTTTTCTGGGTGAAATTGTACTGCATGCACATTTCCCTTCCCTACAGAGGCTATGAAATTGTCGCCATAATTGCAGGTAGAGGAAACCCAATCCATGTTGTCGTTTGACTACCCACCAAAACCATAAAAGAGAAGATGGAGAAAAGGAAATAAGTCAGACAATCTGACGTAATAAACCTTTAAGAATTGGCAACATACACCATTAAAAAAAAAAAAAAAATCAGATAATAAAGAGGAGCGTACTGGTATGGCACGGTAGGAGTGAACAAAATAGACATGGCGATTTCCAATATCATCCAAAATTTCAGAGCCTTCTCTAACTTTCAAGGCATTCCAGCCAATGTGAGGCACTCTCAAACCACTGGATGCATCAAAGCGACCAACCACTCCAGGGATTATTCCAAGACCACGGACTGTTGTAAAAAGAGCCATCGTCAAGATGGGTATTGACAGATGATGCCATAAAAATAATACGCAAGTTAGAATTAGGAACTTTCAGATTTAGTTATATAATCATATCTATACTCAATTCATTTATCTGAGACATTTTCCAGAGCTGTTCGATTTTCATCCTCACCATTTACCCTGTTCCTTGAACTATGAGCTGGTATGCTCTTAGTTATCATGGTTTATGCAATGCAACTCAAGGATGAAACTATATTCTAGTGTTGGCCATGCTGCTCTCAATCTTAAAGTCCAAAATCACTCAAGTTAGTCTAAGAAAAAAATCCGCCAAGACATAGTTGCAGAAATAACAAAAGCACTATCTTCTGACCTGGGCCATTCTCCTCACTTGACTCAAAGAGTAGTTGCAGTCCAAGACATATGCCTAGGAAGGGGCGATCTTCCATAATATAAGTACAGAGAGCTTCAACCATCCTGGAATTGAAGTTCTCAAATGTTAAAAAGTTATCTGGTCTTAACGCCTGAGTCACATGATTTTATGTCATATTGCATTGAATTTGGGAAGACTCTTGCGCAATAATCAAGACAGAGAACTCCAGAAAGAATACACAAAATGGCCCACAGTTCAAGATAATGTTGCTAGCAGTCTTTCAACTTCCAAAGTTTACTATGTCTATTGCAACGTACAAATGAAATTTTGTGAACCATTTTTTATCAATCTTAAAGATTAAACTCATAGATCACAGTAGTGGGGATGGTGCATTTTAATATTTATATGCTCTTACAAAGAACACAAGCTCCCTGGACTATACCTCCAAAATACGAAAAAAGAATGGTGGTCCTTCAAACCTTCAATGTGTAACAATTAGGAGATAAGGCGAAAATAGGTGCATACCCTTTCTTATTCAACACATCCATGGCGGAAGCAAATGCCCCGACGCCCGGGAAGATGAGGCGATTTGCACCCAAAATATCTTCAGGAGTTTGCACCTATACATGTATAAAGGATAAGAAAGTCTCAGAATACTGACTATATCAATATGAAAGCCACGATTTAGCACCGGCGTAATCCTCGAATTAGAAGCAAAACTAGAATCCTAACAATGCAGCCCGACATTACACAGGAAAAAAAGGTTGAAGAGAACGAGAAAGATTAAATCTTTGGCCACCCATCACGACCCGTTTCACTTTAATTGCGGCACATAACGTCAAGCGATGGCCGGGTCGGGCGCTGTACTTGAAAAATCGCAAGTTCCCAGACTCCATCAAATGAAAAGACTAAAACAGAGAAGACGAGAAAGATTACATCTTTAATGTCGAAGCCGAGGTAGCGAATAGCATTCCGGACGCTACGGACGTTGCCGGCGCCATAATCAAGCAGAGTCACCACTGCAACAACACCAACGCAAGCATAAAACACAAAGAACCATATAGTCACAGACAGAGAGATAGAGAGAGATGGGTTGTGCGCTACCAGAATCTCCTCCCCGAGCGGCGGCGGCGGCGCGAACGGCGAAGGTTCTGGGGGATTTGAGCTTGAGGCGGGCCTTGTTGAAGCGGAAGCAAAGGAGGGATTGCGAGGTGGAAGACGATGAAGAGGGTGGCGAGAGCGATCTAGATGCGAATGCTGAGCCGAACGGCGCCGCCTCCATTTCGCAAGAAAAAAACCTGTCTGTAGTCTCTCTCTCTCTTTCCCTGAGCAGCTGCTTGGTTTGATTTTGCTGCGAGTTAGACTGGAAAGAGAAGAAGAACAGTTGACGTTGGACTCTGCAAAACAGATTTGGTCCGAAGGGCACTGTACATTTTGCTCCTCTCCTGTCCCCATTAGGAAGAAAAAAAAGAGTGCGATCTTCCTAATGGGAAAAGCAGCATTTTTCATTTGCGGGAAAGAATTCACTTGTTTTTTCTTTTTCTCGTACTTTTGCTTGAATAAAATTCTAGTTCTTGTAACATTCTCTGATGACATTTTTTAAATGAATTCATCAAAATTTTCATTTGAACTCATCGGAAAATTACCGATTCAGCACCTACTAGTACCACGTGGGTTTTACGTGTACGGACTTTTATGCAAAAATTACATTCCTAATTTTGTATTTTTGAAATTTCAAATCCGATTCACATACTTCTTTTTTATGATAATATGAAACGTGGTATCATTTGTTAGTGTGAATATAAGACAATTTTGACACTTTTACATTCCAAATAAGACTTTAAATACTGACCAAGATATGTTTGAATATAAATCCTTTTAGATCTCTTGAGCGGAGATATTTCAATCGAGTCTTTGTATGGATGCATATTAGGCTTTATCAATAACGATGCTTACTTATGTTATTATTTCTTTCAATGCGACATTAAAATACTTTATGCTAGTATTTTGTATCAGATTTTCTTCTTGGTAAGGATGGAAAAAAATTAGGATGGATAATTCATGTTCATGCAATATGATCGAATATTACAATCATGTGATCATATTAAGTCGTACCATTGAAAAATGTTATATTTATGTATGTTAAACTTTCGGATCAATTCATGTCACCTTTTGAGTTTGCGATATAATCATGTATAAACACATTAATTCAACACCTTTCTCCCGCCTCTAACTGGATATAGATTCAACAGGTGCTCCGATTATAGCATTGGTTGAATCTCTCTTGGTCCCTCGCAAATAAATTATTGCATTGTCAATCCGGTCCCAACTCAACACCACCAAAAGAAGAGAAAAAGTTAACAGGCGAAAGTCCTCGAGATAGTGTACCCACGGTGTCCAATATGTACATCACTTATTTGGAACATCAGGTTAAAAGTACCCAGAAAGAAAACCAGATCCTTATGCAGCTTTGGCAAATCCAACCCTCAGGTTGCCATAGTCGAAGACGGTATGGTACTGACCCATGAAAACATCGCCCAGGATCCTGCATCAAATGCAATTAGCCAGTGAGGGAAAATCTATTAAAAGAGTACATAAGATTTGCCGGGTCTATCGTCATCCCGAAACTATTCGTCGGAAACCACACGCACCAGAGAGGCCCTCTAGGAGGAGGGACATCCAAAGCTGTGAATCCGCTAATGCATTGAGCCGAGTCTCCATCTCCTACCTTCAAAATGTACTGATGGCCCGAAAGCAGAAGTCAAATACAGGAATAACAGAGTAAAAGGAGAAAGGAGAAAGAAAAAACAAATTTTGTGTTCCCTGCTGAGTAGAAACTCTGCTCGAGAGCATGACCCGAGCAAGCTACTAAAAGTGCAGGGAAGAAAACAACTACCAACTTCAAGGCTGTTACTGCATTTTCTATGAGCAAACAGTTACTTGCATGCAATGCTTCTGCTACTCCCATGGTCTATAACACTCCAATAGCCCATTGTTCAATAGATAGACAATCGTAAACTGGACAACCTAATTTCTAAGTGCAAACAACTCAAAAGTTCCCTGCTCTCTCCACATAGGTCTCTCCATACTGAGTGCATTTTCCATTTGATATGTCAAATTTGTGTATTTTTCAGAAAACCAAACATCAAATGAGCCCTATCAAGTTGATATGCCAGCCCCTGCCTGATTATGCCAGGAAAGCATCCCCAAGGGTATGTGTCGATTATAAATTAACACCCACCACTATATAGCATCTACATGAAATTTGCCTTCACATTAACTTTCTGGAAGTGGGGGATTTACCTGCCCATAGCTATTCAGAAAAGGAACTAGAAATAACGGAATGCATAATGGTCCATGGTCTCTCACTTTATACCACACAAAAAATTAAAGAAAAATACCTAAACAACGTAAATAAGAAACCACAAAATACGTCGGGTTGGTGACAAAGAAAGACCAAGAACAATCAACAGATTGCACTATACCTGCTCAGGAGAGAGATCAAATACCCTTCCTCCAATTGTAAATGAGACATTAGGCATGGAAGACAAGCCAGCACAATCAACGGCAGATTCGCCCATTGGACTAGGCAATCGACTGCAAAGCTGCACAAATAAATGCAGGAATAAATGAAAAGAAGAGAGAAACTCACAGATGGAAAATGAAAAATTAAGTCACATCACCTCATTCACATAGCTGAGTATTCGATCCTGTGTCTCATTCAGTCGAAGTTGGTTCTGCATCCACACAACAGTCATCTCACATGTAGAGCACATCGCATCATTCAGACGACCAGAGACTTTCTCATTTTTCCCATCCACAACACTCTCAATGCCCATGCTGAAAATTTCCACAGTAATGAAACAATAAACAAGCAATTAAAATCAGAATAAACATACTGGAAGGAATTACAACAGCAGATTGTGAGTAAAAACAAAACAAAACAAAACAGGTGTCTAAACCAACCTAACCCCTCGAGTACCATCAAACGTACATAATCCAATCTCAGAGCATATTTTATGTGGCTTTTCCTGCCACAATATGAAGCTATGTGTCAGAAATTCAACAAGAGGATCCAGAATCATATAAACTTTTCTAGATCTCATTCAAAGGACTGGCATAGAAACTTTGCAAGAACCTTCGCTAAAAGCATTTGAATAATGGTCTCCCCATACTGCGCAACTACAGCCTTGCATTCTTCACTCACAACACCAGCTGCTCCAATAGCATGGTTGACTTCGGTGATGATGGTCTACTCGTAAAAGAATATGAACAACAGATTAAAAGCAAGAAAATTCACAAACTAGATTAAAAGACATAACCTCAAGTTGCAAAAATTCAAATTTCCAGAAACCGAATTCAATGAACAGATCACCATAGAAGTTGGCCAAAGACAAAGAAGACAGACTACCAAAAAAATATATCTAAATATAAAATAAAATAAAATAAAATAATATAATATAGCATAACATAACATATGGTCATATCTGCCTTTTATGTTGTCTAGTAGTCAATTCAAAAAAAAAAAAAAAAAACTAATGCTATGTTGGCGAGGGGAGGGGTTAGATGAAAATTTGCATAGAAAATGCCTAATTTTAAATTTTTACTCCTCTCCTTGCTCACAAAATTTTAATTTTTTGACCATTTTCTACTCACACTTTTATTCCCCCCATTTCCCTCTTTCCCAAACAATAAACATAGTATTAGAACATTTAAATAATAAACCACGCATTCATCTAACAGCTGAGTTTGAACCTTCCAAACTCCTATTTACCTCCCCAATCGAATATTTCCATGCCTTAGGCTAAGGCCAAAGCCCAACCTATGCGAGAGGGGGAATGTTCGAATAATTAAATAATAAATACGCATTCATCTAACAGCTTAACCTTTTATAATAGTTGATAGTAGTCCCACAAAATTTCACACATAGCATAGAGGATACTCAAGATAGACAAAGGAGGAAAGGACTATCAGGTTTCATCTCCATGTGAGTGGTGAACATCTTAGGTAAATCATCTGGAAATAAAAGGCAATTAACAGACACCAAAGACACCACACACCACACGCATAAAAAATGATACGCACTGTTGGACCAGCCATTAGAGAGGTCCCTGAATCTGCAATTGCTGAACAGCCACCAGCACAAAATCCTGAAAATTCACATCAGAAAGTAAATAAAGTAATCTCATAAGAAATCATTCACTCAAGAAAAAAAAAACACAGAATGCAATAGCAATGTTACACTCACCAGTTGTTTTACCATCAATCAGAACATCGCCCATATCAAACTGCCAGTGCAAACAAACAGTAAGACAATTTTAGAAATAAAAGAAAGATATGTCTCATGCCAGTAGTGCTACTAATTGGAGCAATGCTACTGCATACTGACCTGCCAATACCCTTTTCGGGTCACAGGAACATATGTGTGCTCCCCTTCATAGTGAGTGGGATCCACCCCACCAAACACAATTTCACCTCCCTCTTCCTCCTCAGCATTACGATTAAACCAAAATGAGAAACTGAGTCTTTAACAAGCCCTTGATTGACCATGTTATACCTAGAACAGAAAGTATGAGGTTCAGAATTCTTCTGCCAGTGAAGTTTACAACATGTTTCAACAATGAATATCTAGAGATATGTGTTTAGCAATGATGCACCAAATAGGCACTGCATTCCCCACTGAGATTTCTTGGAACCCAAGACCAAGGATGCCATCAAACTTGGCTAACAAGAAAGTGATGCCAGGTTCCTTGGTTGCCTCGATAAATTCCTAGATAAGAGCAGACCAACTGATGTGAACAAATCTGGCAACAAGGAGGGAGCCACCATGAATTAAATTGAAGAACAGAGGCATGAGATACCTGATCCTCCACTATAAGATCACCAACTTTCACATGGTCTTGACTAAAGAACCCAGAAATTGATCCAGTGCCATAATGTATATCAGCTGGTTTCCCTACATGATGGACAAGAGCGAAGGAATCATTTAAAAATGCTGCTTCAGGATTTTTTTTTGCATTAGCAGTTCCACACCATTTAAGTAACATGAGGAATGAAGGATTTATATTCATCAGCAGTTCATCAACATCATTTATAACATGAGGAATCATGTAAACTAATTGCGCAACAATAATATTAATCATTTTCCAGTCATCCAATACTGAAATAAACAAGGTCAAATCTTTGGCCAGGCTGGACAAGCAGTAATGGAAGAATGTCGTCAGATATCACATGATTATACAAGTCATTTTGATCAAGGAGCTGTCAACAGAGTATCCAGCTCATCCACTTGAGTGGCTACACTGCTCTTTGAGCAAATGTACCACTTACGTGGAGATATCACCTAAGACCATGCACTAAAAGTTGTTTGAAATGCATGCACCATGAATAGACAAACATGTGTGACATCTGACGACCTAAGATAATCCATTCCAACACTCTAGAACATCTGAATTACAATAGAGAGGACAGTGCAAAGTGAATAAGAGCCAGAACAAACCATTTTTCTTGTAAGTACTTGAATGGCTCGAC
The DNA here is from genome assembly GCA_014182565.1 of Eucalyptus marginata. Taxonomy (NCBI): domain Eukaryota; kingdom Viridiplantae; phylum Streptophyta; class Magnoliopsida; order Myrtales; family Myrtaceae; genus Eucalyptus; species Eucalyptus marginata. The sequence continues at coordinate 9,004,352 of CM024590.1, read as the reverse complement.
TTGTATCTTGGATGCATATAGCAAGCAATCTGCAGCAGGTTCAGGTAATATGATACATCTTCAAAACCAATGGTAATTAAGATAATTTATAAGGTTGATTGGCTTGGAGTGAAGAAATGGGACTCAAAAGGCAAAACTCACAGAGAGATGGCACTTTGCAGAGGGCACCCACAAATTTGAACTGCCCGTGTCGAAAATCACCGTGAAGTTCTGTGGGGGAGTACCTACACCAATCTCACCAAAATATTGAGCATCCATGTAATTCTTTAGTGCTACAACATCAGAATCCCCTGAGTCTCGGAGGTTCCCATTGAGATGATGCATCCCAGCAGAAGGCCTCATTAATAGCTTCCCTTCATTAAGATCAAGCCTAGCAGCATTCCAGCTGTTCTTATCAAGTCTCCTCCTTTTGAGACCAATGCGCATTAATCCATCATCGGATGCAGAAAGCACCAGAGGGAACAAGAGGAAGCAACCCAAAAAGGTTACCGCGACTGGATTTAGTTTAGTACCCATATCTCAAACACTGCAAGAGGAAAATAAAAAAAATAACTTTTACTAAGATGAAACATATATAAAATCCCCCCAGAATTGCAACGAGATAATTGAGGTCGAGATCAAACAAGACGAAACATCGGATACACGGCTGCCTGTGTCACCAAACACTCATCAAGAACCGATGACTACCTTTCTCCTGGTCGGGAAAAAAAAACACGGGTATCATTGAAATTGAGCTAGCAAAGCAATTTCTTTAAGCCGACACTCTAGGAGTCGACGATTCTAGCAGCAACAGACACACTCATATCAACAAGACGCATGAATTTCACGTCAACATCGTATTCCGCGGCAGTTATGCCGATGGGGAGACTCCAGACCTCCGAAAAATCCAACGAAAAACATAGTTTTTCGAAAACCAAGTTATGAATTCTCCGATCGCAAACCGACACCGAAATCGCGAGCCAGCCCTCGATCACCCACAATCGGAAGACGAGAAATTCCAACACCAACCCACATTCCCGTGACGGTGCGCATAATTCGCAACACCGGACCCGTCACCGGTCAGCAACGGACGACACGCGACACTCGAAGACAGGAGACGATGCTAGTTCCAGGGGAGGATCAGCGAACGTACACAATCAAATTTCAGCAGCAGCGATCGATGCCGAGAACTGGGTTACGATTCGCTTTACGGTTTCGAGGGCGGAAAATGGGATTGGCGAGGAGAATCCAGCACGGCGGGGGGGACTTTCGCGCACCGAAGCTCTGCGAAAGTGCGCTTTTTTAAGGAAGGAGGAAGGTCCTCGGTTTGCCGGGAACTTCGGAGAATCGGGGCCGTCCGCGTGTCCCTGACGTGGCCGTCGGATTGCCACGATGGCCTGAAATGGGACACTGGCTGGCTCTTTTCTTTTCGGATTATTCTTTTTTTAACTTCTTTTTCTTACTCGCGAAGGAAAAAATTTCATTTTTTTTTTTTTTTGGTTTTTCTGCCTTTGGCTCTTGGAAAAATCGCGTTTTTTTTTTGGGTGCTTCCGACTGTTCAGCCATAGAAATCATCGCAGTCAAATTTAAATCATTGAAGATGACTGGATTGATTCCACCGAATATTTGGGTTCAAACTTAAATTAGACGTTATGTTCAGTTGACTTGTCATAAAAAAGAGTTACACTATTTTCCAGGTCATTATACTTTCACAATAATTGTGTCTCAAATCATTACAAAGGCCCACTAATTATCCTCCCCCGTACTTTTACTCATTAAAAGAAATTTAAGTTTTGTCGATTATCTTTGTCTCTTTTCTCAATCGATCAAAATGAAAAATGGTATGCGATATGATAATAAAAAAAAGTCAGCATCAACATGCTCAAAGTCATATGGGTAATTGATTGAACCCATTGGATTGGTTGATTCCATTAGGTTTTCAAAATTTCACCTTTATCTTAGAATGTGAGGCAAATTCGGATGTCCCAAAGCCTAATGTACTAAAATATTGAATAATCTAAAGTAATTTCTTCAATTTTTTGGTTGAAATAATTTCTTCAATTTGATGATAATGTGTTGTCTAGTTCTGTAAGAATACCTTTTAAATTATTTTGTCATGTTCTAGTAAAAAAATCTTGAGATATATTTAGGTGAGGTCTAAGTTTATTTTTTTACTTACAGCTTAAACGTTAAGAGCTTATAGTTTATTTTCATTTAAGACACCTCCAATAATTTACACAAACATATTAACAATAAGTGTATTGAAAATCCTAAAATTTGTTAAGAAAGTGCAATTAAATCCTACAATTTTCAAAAAGTACAATTAAGTTTCAAAACTTACCAAATTGGTGTAATCAAATATTTGTATAAATTTCATCTAACTTGGCTAATGTAATATGCCATGGCTTATTATTATTATTATTATTATTATTATTATTATTATTATTATTATTATTATTATTATTATTATTATTATTATTATTATTATTATTATTATTATTATTATTAGTAGTAGTAGTTTCTCTCTTCTATGTGGCAATTATGTGCCTAAAATATGAAATATAAAGCTAAAATAATAAGGTTAATACTCGAAAAACCCCAAATTGCAGTACACCCGTGACAAATTTACCCCGATCGACTATAAAAAACCATAAACCTGGGTACATTTATGACAAATTTATCCCAAACTAATTTATTCGACCGCAAAAAACTTCAAACTAGTAAATTTGAGACAAATATACCCTCCGCTAAATTGGATTAATACCACAAAAAAATCAAAAAAATTGTAAATTATAATAAACGGATCATAAAATCCCAAATTGATATACCAGTCAACTGTCAAGTGTCATTTAACTTAATAATTTGACTAGAAAATTTAACGAAAACTAACGAAGGTAAATTTATTACAAGTGTACTAATTTGGGGTAAATTTGTCAAAAGTATACCGGTTTGGGGTTTTTAGTGGTCAAAAAATAAGTTGGAGTAAATTTGCCACGTGTGTACCGGTTTAGGGTTTTTTAGGGTATTAACCCAAAATAATATGGCGATAATGTGCCTAAAATATGAACATGAGGCTAAAATGATGCCATTTTAACCCAAACTCAAGTGAAGGCTAGCCCTTGTCATCGCTGCCCCCACCATTCGCTAGGGGAATAGTTGACAAGGGTTGCAAGTCCTCGGAGAGCCTCGCCAAGTCGTGGTCTTCCCCTAAATCTAGCAACGATTGTCGCTTATTCCTAGGTTTGGTTGAGGGTCGCCATGGGCAGACTAGTAGCCCATTGATCCTAGGAGACATGACCAGTGTCTGTTTGCAGCGAAGAATCCATGCATAATTTTATTCTTTTGGCTTAGGCCAATTTTTATACTCCATAAATATTTTTGCTATTTTGAGTAAATAAAAAATCAAGTAACGAGAGCTTTATGATACGATAAAATCCTAATTTTTGTAACCTTCGAAAAAATAGTTCCCCTAACCCTAACACCATTTCTTTTATCATTAGCCTCAATCAGCGCAAGAACTTTAAAAAATAAGAAATTTTTTAGAATTTCTGCAAACGTGAGTGAAAGGCAAATAGGAAAGTTGCATGAGATAAATCGTTTTATCCTTGGACGAGAACAAAAAACAAGAGAGAACCAAACGGGGGCTTTCAAACAAAATTAGTTCTTTATATCATGTATTCTCATTGATGCGACTTCTTGTGATGACATCGTCACTAGCACCGCCATGGTTCGGATGAATGCCGCCCACAACTGAGGCAATAGCCGCCACGAGAGCTGCCGTGAAGTTCGGATCTGATGTGATGGCTGCCGTCGTGCCAACCGTGTTGGCCATGTCAGACGGGGCTTGGTTCATCTGATTGCTCAACACTTGAAGAAGTTCAGACTGGTTTAAGGCGTAACCTACTTGGCTTTGCATGGCGGAACCCAAGAACAACGGCCTTTGAAGCTTCATGGGGTTGGTAATGGTATCATTAGTGGGAGCGGTGTGTGTGAGGTCCAATGTGACAGTAGGAAACGGTGCAGTCGCGGAGAGCGTGGCCAGGCTTGGCAGTGAACCGGGAAACGCTGCTGTTCCGGTGATGTAATGCGAGTTGGCCATTATCCCATCTGAACTTGCCATTGAACCCGAGAGAATCATCGATGCAGCCGATGAAGTGGTTGATGCCATGGCCACTGCAGCTTGGGGGAGCGGGTGGTTGTGCTGTCCTTCGTATGTTGTCACTAGGATTGTTTTGTCTTCTGCACATCTTTGTACCTGCCAATTTTAGATGTTAATACTAAAGACACAAGGCAGCTTTCTCTGCATTCTTTTCCCAAATTGAGCGGGAGGCTCTAGCAATAAGTGAGAGAACCCAATGACACAATAATGTTTTGTATATAGACTCGTTCTGCAATATTGACATGATAGACCCAAATATAAACAAAAAATACAGAAACATATGGATTTCATGTCTTTTTCTATGAGATCTAATGTAAGCTGAACCTGGGAGAGTATTTCGAAAAAAAAAAGTTGATTAGACTATTAGAGAATTTCATTAATCATATATCTTATAGGGCCTGTGCTATGCTCCAATGAGGAGTGAGCAAAAAGAACTGAAGTAGGACTGTTCAAATCGGTTGATTTTGGGCAGTTTTCACGGCAACCGGTCCGGTTTCCAGTAAAGGTGAGCAGTTCTAGCTTCCGTATAAGTTCTATGTAATACTTGAAACCTACCCACTGGAATAGGTTTCTTATTTTGGAACTGGAAACCTATCCTACATACTTTGGAACTTGGAATCTCCGAAATCAGTTCCAAGTTCTACTCAAGCTCCACATGTAATATTAATTGAACAATTGTAATGAATCATCACATTTAATAACCACCACTTGTTACTATAATCCACTGATTATAATTTATATTTAGACATGAAAAATATGAAAAATTAACAAAGTAGCAGTCTTAGTCATAAAATGAAAACTCAAATTAGTGGTTTCAAAGTATACACTTATCATCGAATATCATGGATTATTGCAAAATTATGTAAAGGCGTAGTCCAAAAAAAAAAGACAAAAACTTATTTTAAGTTCTAGGTTTCACTTACCTAGAACTTGGAATCTACTCATTGAAATATGTTTCCCAATTTTTGGAACCTGGGACCTATCCTGCTTACCTTAGAATCTGGAATCGGATAGGTTCCCATCGGTCCAGTTCTTTGGTTTCGGGTTCTACCCTAGAAACATGCTCACCTCTAGTTCTTGATTCCTAAAAATTGGAACAAGTGAATTTATGTTTGGTTCTCAGTGTTAGGTGTGGACCCACCCACTCGGACTAGATTGATATATATTTTCTTATTATTACAAAACTAAAAACCCTAATTACTATTCTTGTGACCCATTCTTCTCACAAAAGTGAAAGATATGACCAAAGTACTCATAAATATGACGAAGATACTAAAAAAGTATAAGAAATGAGAAATTGGGAATGAGGCAAAGATATGACCAAAGTACTCATTGCCAATTCCTTGATCCATTTGGGAATCGGATGGGACCGTACGGTCCACAAATTCAAGGTGGGAACCATCCCACCTTGAAGTTGATCACTCCTAACTTTAGGCTCGTCCAATAAATCTGCCCAAACACAGACCAAATGCACTAAATCCTCACAAAATGTGAAGAATTAGCTGGTCCGACTTTTGTGAGCTTACCTAAAATGTGTACATAAGCACAACCGAACCCAGTTTATGAAGCATATATGTCATTTGCACATTCCTTGTGGATTTCAAGAATTATGAATATGTTGAAGCTAGCTTATGACATTATATTTCAAGAATACTTTGGACATTGGACATCATGAATTCAAGAACACGCTACCTGCTTGCGAACTGGACAGCCGATCGCCATAGAACAGCGATAATAAGCTCGAGGGCATGGGTTTCCTTTCGCCATCTTTTGCCCATACTTCCTCCACTGACAGCCGTCTGCAATCTGGGTAGATATACACATATGTTAGGACATTGACCATAATTATTAGCTTCACAAGGACTTGAAAACCTAACGAGACGGTGCGGCTAATGTCTGAAAGCAAAGCATTAAAAACCTTCTGCATAGATGATGAGTCAAACGGCACGTAGTATGGACAGGTTTTCATTGTGATCAGCCTTTCTCCTGGACTTTTCCGAAAGGCATGGGTTCGATTTTGTCCTAAATCTTGATCTGCAAGATTGCTACTTTTCTTTTGACTTTGCTATGAAAGACACCGACAAAAGAAAAAGAACATTGTGTGCTTTGTCCAATAAAGTGTTACCGAGGGAAACTGGAAAAGTCGTGCCCACAGGGATGGCTAAAAGTCTCTACTTTATGTGCATTGCACCGATCACGAATTGCATGCTTCGGTTGTTGGCGTGGCTATTTTCATGCGCTTCTTTATATGGTCTTCTAAAGTCGTTTCACATTGCTTGAGTACTCTCTAGATGGTGCTCTCGAGTTTTAATTTCAGAGAGATTTATGATGCGCACGGTATCAAATTTATCAATGAAAAATGAGAAAACGAATGTGCATCTACTACCTACAATGACCTTGTAAGACATAGCATAATGTGACCGAGCTAGTAGAAAGCAAGACATTCATTTCATGACTGCTTCAAGCGAGAGCAAACTTAGTATGTACTTCTAATTGAATAAGTTTCTCCATCATATCCCGATCATGAGAAACTTATGTAGTGTATGTATTATTCTAGCACGCATTGCATATGCTAAAAAATTGATGAAAATGTAATAATTCAATGACAAAAGCTTTTACTCACCATGGCTGCCTCCGAGCGTGCTCGAACCGACACCCGGGCTTTCTTAATCATGGCCATGGTTTCAGCTGCTTGATCGCCGGAGGAACCGATTTTCTGCACTTTAGTCGGAGACCATGGAGCATCATCCCTCCTCTGTCTATGATCAATGGATTCACTTTTGTTAGGATCTCGGAACGGCGTGACTTCGTTCGCAGAGCTTTCCCTTGGCGTCTTGAAGTACTCCATCGACTCCACTATATTGTTATGAGGCGACCCCAAGCCATCCCGTGGTTTATCTCCAGACAATGATTGTGAATTCTCATCCTTTCCGGTGAATTTCTCGCGATCCTCTAGCGTTCTTCCAATCTCGTTGACAAATACCTATGTTCCCAGGTAAGATAATTAAGACACAATTATCCTCAAAAAGAAATTTGTAATAGTAATTAGGGTCTACATACGGATACATTTATGTTGTAAGTGTTATTTACAGTATGGTACAATAGCTGGCATTAATTAATACCATTTTAATTTTCACCAACCTCATTCCATGAACATTAGATCATATTGGTCAAACAAATCAATTTCTCAATTTTTCCACAAAAAATAATGTGAAAAAAAAAACAACAAAAGAGAAATGTTAACCCCCAAAGTAATTTAGTTACCTTGTCAGAATCAGCGGTCTCGGCTGGAGGATTCGCCCCATGCCTTTGCATTAATGAAAGGAGGTGGACTTGCAAGGCATGGCAGTTGCTGTTGACCTGATAAATCATGCTCTTCAGGCGTTGATTTTCCTTGTTCATCTTGTCTAATTCAGCTTTCAAGACTGCCAACTGAAATAAATAAAAACCAAGAAAAGAAATCTTTATGTTGACAAATCATTAACGTAGGTATATACGAATGTAAATTGCCCCTAATAATCAGACGAGGCCTATAGTTCAATGAATCGATCAAGAACATAGCTTTGTACCTCAGTTAAGTTCAGGCACCTATGTTCATTGCCCGGTGCTTCTTCATCAACAAGCGATTTGTCGCTACCGATATTCTCTGTGAGAAGATTCAATCCCGTCTACATGTTCATATAAATAAAATTGAGAAATAAGATTAATACGTTGTTATATAAGATTTAGACTAACAGTAGCGATGATATATAACATGATATGACCGCAATCAGTGCCGGGGAAAGCTTCTAACAATATCAAAAGCACCAGTTTTCAATTGATGCAAAGAGTGAGTATATATCAAAAAAAAATTTCTTTGGTCAAAAGTATATATCAACTTCAAGGGTGTGATTCAGAATAGCTTTTTGAGTACTTGCAAACTTACATTGAGTTTCATCTCCTTATCCTCCTCTACACTCTCCTCCACGTTCTCGCTCTTGACTGCGGATGCGGAGCTTGCTTCTTCTCTCGAGCTTCTGTCAATGGCGAAGAAGTTCAACTCGTTAACCACTCTATCTTCACGTCCGGCAGCCGATGCCGCTGCCGCCGCTGCAGAGACGGCGCCATGCCGGCTCCCATCCATCTCGGCTTCCATCATTTCATGCTTCCGTATAGTCGACCTCCGGATCAATGGCTCTTTCGCAGATCGGTTGTCGCTCAAATTGAATTTGGTAGCTAGAAGGTCAATATTGATGAAGTGGCCATTTCCACTTTTGTCCATGAACTGAGATAATGAGAGAAAGAGAGAGAGAGAGAGAGAGAGAGAGAGAGAGAGAGAGAGTTGGTTGGTGTGGGGGAAGAAGAAGAAAGTCTTCCCAGAGATGCAATGGACTCGGCATTTAAAAAGGGTTTGGACTAAGACCAAGTGTGAAAACAAAGCTTTTTATTCCTGGCATGAAGAAATCGGAGAGAATGAGGTAAGGTGGTGCGTCAATTGACACGTGGCACCCATATACAGAGAGAGAGAGAGAGAGAGAGAGAGAGAGAGAGAGAATTTATATAAGAATATACATTTATCTATATTTTGTTATATTTTTCCGCCCTCTTTGGCTTCTCTGATCTGTTAACCTTTCTTGCGGATCTATACCGCGTCATCATTATCTTTTCTAGAATGGTGTGAAAAGGACCCTGAAATTTCTCTGCAAAGCGAATGAACAGAAGCATATCTTCCTTCTGTAATCCATTTAACATGCGAAATCCTAGGTCTAAATCCTGGCTGCAGGAGCTGACCATGAAGCTCCCTGCGCCATGTGAGTGCAAACCCTAGAAACGTGTATACAGCCGCAACAGAGTGAGTTGCCAAACCAGATCTTGCCTAGCTAAGTCGGCTGTTTTTAAACTTTTGTGGAGTTCCAAGTGGGACTATAGTCATGACTTTAAAGCGTTTTGCATTCCATTTTATTTAACAATTATTTCGTCTGTCTAGATGAATTATGGATTTCTAAATGGAAAGAGAGAGGAAATGAGAGGAGGAGAGAGTTTGTTCAGGCCGTGAGATCGCCCCTTGATAATAGTTTATTTAGAGCTGTACAGGGAGACGCGTAGGTGTGGAAACTAGGGGTTTGTCCGTACTCGAAACGATACAAGGACTCCGCACCTTGGTTTGTAGTAGACACTACTAGACATGATGGAGAACGATCGAAAGGGAGAGTTTGACTAAAATGGCAAATACGCCAATTTGCGCTCTCTCAACAAAACAATGATGCAATAAAGATGATAGATGATACTATTCTTACAAAATCAAACGCCGATCCCAAAAGAATACCGCAAACAAATAATCAACCAGACAGAATATAATAATAAAAAAACGGAATCAGAAAAACACGTTAGAAAATTTGTTATTGAAATTCATCCGAGCCTTAGTTATGTTTCCGCATAGAGGCACTTTGTGAATTCATTAGGTTTCGAAAAAAGTTGAATATAATAATGATATTCTCTCAAAATTAAGGTATAAAGAGATTGAGAATATTCAAAAACAAAAAAACTCACTTTTTTCTTTTCTTATTTTCTTTTCTCTCTATTTTCTTTTTCAGTTGTCTAACTATCGCTAATATAAAAGTATAGTTTTTAACCTAAAAGCAAATCTAATAAAAAAGACAAAAAAAGCCCTTAAAAGAGATTTGGCTTCATCTACCAACATAAATAAAAATGCAATATATACGATGGCGCAATACACTTGTAGGCGCCATTAAGAGAAAATTCTCTTGATCTATAATTCGTAAAGTTATGCTTGGAAAAGAATAAATATATATCCTGGAAAGAAGTTTGGAAAAATAAGAAAGCGCCTCAAAGACTCTAAACGCTAATATCTTTTCTCTTTTCTCTTTTTGATTTACATATTTTAATTTAAGATTCGTTTATTTAAAGAAAAATGTTTTCAGAAAATTTTTTTTTGATTTTCTAGAGTTTAGAAGATGGAAAATCAATTGGTTTACGGAATGTTTTTCATAAACTGGAAAACAACGGGCTTAAATCGCGGGAGAACAACTTACCTTTTTGGCGACAAGGAAATCACTTTCCCTAAATCAATAAACGAATGGAATCTAACTATTTTCGTTATAAATGATTTTTATGGAAAAATATTTTCTTTATTATGAAATTTTTTATGAAACCAACGTACCCTTAATATGCTTATTACCGACAAAGAGAATCATCGGCTTGGAACAAGTTCTCCTCTAGTCTTCCTTTACCTCAATTTTTGTCAAAAGGGAAACTTTAACTTTGCAATCCAATCGGGACTATTATTGACTATAGTTTAGTACGTTCCCATTGATACCAAATTCACTTGACCCAGCAGTCATAATCCAGTAAGTGTTCCTTTTCAATGACAAAGATGTGCCCGTGTTTCCACTAGCTTGCTCCTTTTTATGGGTTAGTTTGATTTTAGGTTATATAAGACAACGAGACACGTTTTCTTCTGCTTAGCCTATTATCAATGTCCACACTGACGTGATTATATGGGATGTATCCAGTTTGCTCAACTGGAATAAAATCCTCTATCGTTCATACACTAAAAGGTGCACTTGGGCATACGCGACAAGGTCGCTATGTCGGAAAGATGTCATGGACTTTTGCGAGGGTCATTATCATATGCATTGTAAAATCGTCGAGAACTAAAGATGATGATAAATCTAAACAGTCACGTCTTTGACAATGTTGCGTCGACCCCCGAAAGGTCTAAAACATTATCAACCTCTATTGCTCACTTAACATCATTGGAGAGGGAGACGAATGGTCAGTTATGTTGCTCAAGATGGCTCCTTTCAGTAACATAATCGGCCATTTTTTCTGCTTTCTTAGCACATGCTAGGATTCTACTGATTAAATTTAATGAGACTGATCTCATGAATTAATCCTCAACTTACGTTCCTGTTTGCTAGCTTAATCTTATTCATATTCGAGCTTTTTAATAGACAGGAAGTGTTATTGAATTCCGTTTTCTCTCTAGTTATATCAACACATGAACGATATCTCATTCAACAGCACATTTCCTATATATATATCAAATTGATTTACGTAGGCATACAATGAAGAATTTTAGGTTTATGGGATCAAGATTTGACTAGTTCTCCTATGCTGTCTTCTTGTCTTTCCTCCTCTTTTCATTGAATAGGTCATACTAACTTATACATCAACTTGGAACGTAAAAATTCAAACGCTTTTCTGCAACCATTATAATCATCTGTCAAACATCACCGGAAAAACCACATATTTCTCTGAACTTGGAGGGAGGAAGCGCTGTCATTACTTATTACGTTGTCGATGGAACTGGGTACACTCGTACGAGTCTCAAAGATCAAAGTAATTGGAAGAACTTTGAAGAATCTTAATCGAGGACAGTTTGTTGCAGATCACGATCCCTTATCACTGTAGTAATGAGCAGTCGAAGTTATGTCACAAAATTTCTGGTCAAATCGTAGTAAAAGAAGACGTCTCTTTTCTCGTATTGAAATGAAACGATACTTATTTTCGCAGAAATTAGATCGTTTAGTTTACACTTGATCTGCCCTCATATCAAGGGCGGATAGGAGTGCGTTATACTTACTCTTATTTTCGCCGTTTCATTTTTTCGGGTCTTTGTTTGAGAATACTGGGCAAACTATATGAATGAACCCTCAAACAAAATGGCTAGCCACTACTGATCTGCACATCTTCTCTTGGGTTATATCAGAGCTTGGGTTATTTAAATGCATGTGGGTTTAGACACTAGTCGAGCAATGGAGAGATTCCAAGAGCCTTGTTTTGTACTTTAGTAAAATGGAGTGGGGGAGTCCCCATGACCGTAATTATTTACCACTGACTTTAAATGAAGGAAGGGTATCGGTCAATCCACATATCGAGAGCACATGCACGTCTTATTACGCCATAAACACAGGGTGGACGTCCGAATTTGACCGCCCTTTGCGATTCGGTCAATACGCAAGGTTGGAATAATTGAGCTGGAACTCAATCATAAATTTGCACACAGAAACAGGATGTCCTTCGCAACGTGAGGCTGAAGGTGGAAAAGTCTTTGATCCGTAAAAGTAGATTGAAGACTGAAACTAGAAGAAGACATGGGACTGACTATGGCATATTGTGTTTTTTAGGGTTTTAGTTAGGGTTTGGCTGGACAAATCTTTGCTTAAAGTCATCGATTTGTGTGGAAATCTAAAGTTATGAATGTTTCAAATGGGTAGACAATAAAATATCCTCTAATGAAATATATTGGTAATCATCACACTAATATAATATGTCAATTTCAATGTGAGGCATAGTAGAAAAGTCTCTGATTCGTGCCAGATAGATTGATGATTGAAACTGGAGGAGGGTATGGGACTAACTATGGCGTACGGTATTTTTTTAGGGTTTTAGTTAGGGTTTTCGCTGGACAAATCTTTGCTTATAGGTCGTCGATTAATGGAGAAACCTAAAGTTATGAATGTTTAAAGGGCATAGACAATCAAAGAGCCCCCAATGAAATCTATTGCTAATAATCACATGGACAAGATGTTCATCACGACGTGAGGCTGATAGTAGAAAAGTCTCTGATCCATGCTAGATAGATTGGAGACTGAAATTGGAGGAGAGTATGAGACTAACTATGGCATACTATGTATTTGAGGGTTTTAGCTGGACAAATCTTTGCTTAAAGTCGTTGATTATCGTAGAAACCTAAAGCTATGAATGTGTCAAGATTGTAGTTAGTCAAAGACCCTCTAATGAAATCTGTTGGTGATTACCGAATTTGCATTGACGTACTCTTTATTTTTTCCGTTGAATGAGTCGTCTATGCTGTCGTGTCGATATATTGTGATAGTATCCATTGGTGATTTTCTTGACATGTATTGGTAATTAAACTGGAGTGTTGGAAAGTTTTTTGTTATTGAGTCAATAGCTTTAACTTGTAAGCAAACCAGTTAATAATTTAAGGGACCATGAATATAACATCCATACCAACTGCTTACATTAAAGAATTCCTCATCTTCGGGAAACCTTAGGAATACAGGCATTTTCCTTTATCTTGGTTTCGAGTAATTATTACCTAAGAACATGTATAAACAACTATACATGACATATACATGCACATAGAAATGAAAGAAGAACCGGAAAAATCATGTCGTGCTTCTTCTCTTATATGGCCATGCAAGAAAAAATAAAAAAATATAAGGTCGATACATATTATAAATACATGATATAATTATTATATTATATAATTTGATGTATAACACGCGGCAACATTGAAGTCCAGTAGTTCTTTATCTGGTATAAAACCAGTTTATTGAAACTGTCGACAGCACTTGACAAGAGTGGCTACGAATTTGACGAGCTTTTGTCCTCTTTCCTGTATTATTGTCATTTAATGCGGAAGTTTGGAAACTGATTTCATTTCATTTCATTTCTCAGCCTTCCAAAGTCCAGATGGTTTTAATTATCGAACCAACTTCTTAGATCATAACGTTGAAACTTAAGACCATACCGTATCCAAACGCAATCGAAGGGAAAAGTCACATTTCGTGCCGATTGCGTGCCGCCATTTTTCTTGATTTTTTTTTTTTTTTTTTTTGCCTTTTCCATCTCTTTATTTATTTATTCTTTTGGGTGGGATTTTGTTTTTTCTTGCTTTTCGATGGCTTTCGAGTCTCCATATAGCTGGCTAAGCGGCATGAATGTGCACGTGTCGCTTGTAATGACTTTTTAAGCATCTCTTACGTGGTTACGTGAAAGAAAAGGTTATAAAGTCTAGGGGGGAAAGGAAAAACACTGGTTCGACCATTTTATGCCATGAGCCCGACATTTTCCTCGACTAAAGGGTAAAGACAAAGAAGATGTAGGTTGTTTCCATGAGGCAACAGTTCAAATTCAGAAAGCGTCCACAAACTGGTGCCTTGCCAGAGTGGCTTGGCTCAACGGGTGAGAATCGAACACTTCGCATATCATACCCAGGCTCGATTCTCGCCACCAACAATCCCACGGTCTGTAAATCCATTACAAAACCTCATAGACCTGTGATATGCCTTCTCTACATGCTTAATGGAGATCGTATAAAAACCACTAGGTGCACGTAATAATTTTCACTAAGTTCGAACTCGATGCGTAAAGTTTCTATTCGGAAACTAAATAATGTTCTTTTTTTAAACTTCAGTGGAAGAAATTGAATAAATTTCTAAGATCTTATGTTGAACTTCACACTATACTAGCTATTCAAACACCTTTAAAGTATATGTCGACGTGTTAGATGTGTGCGGGAATGGGCCAAATGCCAATCCAATAAAACAACCCGCGTGTAAAATGCATTTGGCTGACTTTGCCCTGCCAAACTCGCATACGATAAAAATTGAAACCATGGGACCATCATAGCACTCGAAGCCATCTTTTAAGGTTAAATTAACCAAATGGCTTTTCAGAAGGTCCGCCGACTCTGCAGCTGTACATGCACGATGCCGAACAAACGTTTGTCCTCTCGCAGATTGTCCCGCATGCATTTTTCATATGACCAAATCAACTTTTTATCACACTGACTAGGATGCATTTACATAGCCACCTACTTATCTCTGCTGACCCACAAGCCACAAGCAGATGCGGCTGGTTGTAATCTGTCGTGTAATCAAGAAGAGAAGTTGCACTACAACTCGTGAGACAGTGATCATCTTTTGGATCCTGGTTAACTTTGTTTTTTTCGATCATTAGGGACAAGTAGAAACAACGTTTCAGTTCACACGACCTCGTCCTAGGAAATCTCTCGATTACAATAGACGAGAGAACTCACGGAATTCGAATCAGCCGGATGCTTTAGAATAGGAATCTAACGAAGTTTATGTACACCAGAACAGTATGTCGCGTAACAATCCATCATCAAGGTCGCAAACAGACTGCTAACATCTGATAGAAGAAACACAATCTGCTAACTTATTTCATCGGTCTTCTTCATATTATAGTTCTAACTATTAAAAAAATCGATCAAGCTGCAGAATCCAGCCATTCCTATCAGCCTACGGTTCGTCTAGTTAACAAGTTTCCCAGAAGAAAGAAATCGAAGCCAGCTCTCTCTTGGGCTGGCGTTGTCGCATCACAATTCTCCAAGCCCATTTCATGAGGTAGGATGGGATCATTTCACGCACCAATTAACAGATCCCTAATTTGTTTCAATTAATAGTGATACAAACTGATTGAAAAGATTACAAACAATTTCGATAAAAGAAAGAAGGCTAAGTAAATCTCACGACATATGACAGATGATGATGATCTCCCTTAATTTGCTTAATTTACATCCAGGCGTGCGAATGCGTTGGAAGAGTCGAGATCCTGAGAATTTACATGGTTGCCATCAACATAGCTCGAATCTTTGCTCTAAGATCATTGGGAACCTCAGAGGCCTCAGGGGGCTGAGATGGTGCCCTCGGTGCTTGGGACGTATTTGATAAACCCGCTGATGCTTCTCTCGCAATTCCATCAGTCCCAGGCGCTTTCGACTCGCCCGATCCTGCACTTATCTCCCCTTCCTCCAACTCCTTCCTTCCTGAGTGAGATTTCCTATGCTTCCTGGATTTATTACGGTCTGTCTCGTTGTCGGAGTAGTCACGATGTCTGCGGCTATTCCTGCGGTGCCGCTCCTCGTCGTCCGAAGAGCCATTGTGCTTGTGCCGACGATGGGGCTTATGCTTATTGTCATCAGATGATCCATCATGCTTATCATCAAAGCTGTCATGTCTATTCTGACGACGGCTATGCCGCCACCTGTCATCAGAAGAGCCATCATGCTTATCATCAATGCTGTCACGTCTATTCCGATGACGGCTATCCTGCTGCTCTTCATCAGAGGTATCATGTCTATGCTGGTGACGGTGATGCCGCTGCTCGTTATCAAAGCTATCGTGTCGATGCTGATGGTGTTTGTCATCTGAGCTATCATCTTGCCTATGCCAAGACTCTTTGTCCTTAGAAGAAGAATGTCCTTTCCGGTGCCCATGCCTCTCTTTACTGCGGTGTGAACCGTGAGATCGTCTCTTCTTCCTTGAGTGCTTGTGATCCCTCTCTTCATTTTTATCTCCCCTCTCTTCTTGTTCTTCTTCTTCCTCCTCCTCTTGCCCTTCCTCATCTCCCTCTTCTTTGTGTCTTTCTGCTCTTGAACGGTACTTTCTCTTTGAACGTCGTTCATTTTGCTCATTCCCTGATGCTTTTCTTTCAGACTTCTGACTGATATCTGAGCTGCCAAAGTCAGCTGGAAAGGAAACGCCCTCTCTTTCCTGGCCGGAAGTATTTGGAACCCCAGCTGAACCAGAAACTCCAGAGTCAGGTGGCTCAACCGACAAGCCTCGTGATAGTTGAGTCTTTGATGGTGCAGCTCCACTTTTCAACAAGGCTGCAAACATCTTTGCACGTTTCAACCTTTCAGCCTTTAGCTTCTGTTCATTAGTCAAGCATGCTTCAGAGGAGTCCGCCTCACTCGCAGCCACAACAGCTGCAGTCCTTGCAATATCCTCGTCAGACGGGAGAGAAATACTATTTTCAGCTTTCTTATCCGAATTTTCGAGAGGGGCAAAGCTTGAAGCCTCTGCACTCTCACTGCCTTGTGCATGACTGTTAGCATCTAATGACGTTTTTGGGAAGCCACCCAGAGTGGGATTCTTAATTCCCCGTCTAGCGGCTTGAAGTATAGCGACAGCCGCAGCTGCATCAACACTTACCCCCATTTGCTGTTGGTGGTCTTTGGAAGGTTGATCCTGACCGTCCTTCTTACTCTTGCCAATTACCATCTTAAACTTCCCTTTGCGGTCTGACTCGTACGGTATGTCTGATCCAATTGATTGACTATCACTGTCCTTTAAGAGTGAAGCATTCTTTTCCACCTCATGACCTGCTGCATCAATCTTCTCCGGACTCAATTTCTTTCCTGGTAACTTTGACTGTAATTGAGAACAAAATTTAGAATATAAGAAAGATAAGAACAGGATGAGTTGATGAAGATCATTGAACGATTCAAAGATATGAACATTGTGGTCATGACCTTTTTATATACCATAGGTTTAAGGCCACAAAAAGCCAATTGCAAAATCTAAGTTTGCACAGATAGCAACAATTGTATCAGCACATCTCAGAAACAAATCAAAATAATAGAAATTGAGTTTACCAGCATTTCAACACTTAATAAATTAGAAAACTTATTGAGGCCAAAAGGCTTTCAAATATCTACATTTTTCTAACACCGGCAGCCCAATATAATAGTGTATCTTACTGGAAATATTGAATTTTACAATGACTTTTGCATTTATTCTTTAGCTTATACTTCTGTCTTAGCATTCAAAAATTTGACTTCTAATTGAATCACGGAGAGTTTTTTCGTAAACATTCGTAAAATTTCCTTTTCTTTTTTGGTTGAAGGCCTCATGATACACACACACACACACACACACACACACACACACACACACATATATATGTAGATACACACACACACACACACACACACACACACACACACACACACACACACACACACATATATATGTCTAAAAGTTGAATCAAACATTGGCTTACTTCAATGGGATACAATCTACACTTACGTATGCAGAAACATCTAATGGATATAAAGGCTCTTTCGCTGGAGATATTTATATATATGTGTCTAAAAGTTGAATCAAACATTGGCTTACTTCAATAGGATACAATCTACACTTACATATGCAGAAACATCTAATGGATATAAAGGCTCTTTCACTGGAGATATTTATATATAAAAAAAAAAAAACCATAAAAAGACAGTACAAGTTCAATCCTCATAAATTTCTAGGCAACCATGTAGGATCTTCAAATCACCAGTTGAAGTACTTCACAGTTTATACAAAAACTGCAGTCAAAACATTGAATACAATCAACAAAATTAAAACAATAACATACCTGTTGAGCTTTTCGAAGCACTTTCAAGTAGTAAGGATAATACTGATTAGACGGCAGAAGAAAGGGAAACCTGCCTTGGTTTTTATCTTGCTCAATTAGAACAGACCCAAATGCCTCTCCATTTTTCACAATGAACTCCACTATTTTATCGACCAATCGCTTCACATCAGATGGAGGCTCCAAAAGAGGTTGCTCAACCTTCTTTGAACTTGGTAAAGAAGTCTTCATAACAGCAGTATTGGACAAGGTTGCGCCACCTTTTTTTGTTGCACATTCAGCTCCAGCTTTAACTGTAGAAGCAGAGCGATTCTTTTTAACTGCAGAAGCTTTTTCTTTTGTAGATGAATGTGGTGGATGTTTCGAAATTGGTTTTTCCTTCCCAGCTACATCAGTGGTTGACTCTTTACAGTCCAATCCATCAGAACTGGGCTCAGTAACAACATTGACTTCCTTAGGCTTGTCTTCTTCCAGTTCAGGCCTCAGCTCAGTTGTTTCGTCTTCATCCTCTCCAGATCCATATGTAGCACCGAGCAAAGACAGTGCACCACCAGTATCCTCCTGCCCACCATCCACTGTATTCTCACCTTCTATAGATTTTTCTTCCGCATCGGAGTTAAGAAGTTCTTGGTGATCAACAAGAAACCGGAAGTATGCATGAAGATGATGATCCGGCATCAAGAACCCAAACGATGGGTTGTCACCCTGTTTCACCCTCAAAACAATCTCTGATTGCCCACCATGTTTACCAACAAACATAGCAGTTCTTGCAATGATCTGATGTACCTTCTCAGTTGGAGGCTGGACAAAAAAACAAAAAGATTCCTCAAAAACAGAAGCAAACGAAGTCCCAAGTACCCAAAAAAATAAAAATAAATTAATAAACAATACCAAGTTATACCACTGAATTTCACATAATGTTGGGTTACCATAAAAGAGCAAGAAATAAAACTCTACGAAGATGCGCTTCATGAGATAAGCTCCAAAGTGGGTAAGATTCCAGATAATGCAGGAAAAACACTATCATTCTAAGCCCACCTGCGAGGCCCTTTGGTCATGACATCATAAGAAAACAAGGTGCCCAAGAATGGCAACCTTGGCTCAGATGAACTCCAGCCTTGCTCCAAGCATCTGAAACTTAGACATCGTAAGCCTTAGAATGACACATGCACTTCATTCAACTATCATTTGACCACAGTGAGTGATAGCAACACGGTCAAGAAACGGTATCAAGATCACATTATATATGGGGCACGTCAGAGGATAAAAAATTCACATACCAGGTTCTGAAGCAAATATTCCGGAACTGGGAATGGAGGACAGTATCCAGAATCAGCATCTGTTGTCTTCTGATCCATGGCATCATCAGGATTTCCATATGAGAATGCCACAGCACGATATCCACCATCATTCGCTGTTTCTGTCCCAGTTTCTGCATGTGGCTCTGCATGTAGAGGAAAGAATATTTACAAAGGGAATTCTAGTAAAAATTCACATAGAAAACTTGCTATAGAGCTAAGGTTAAAATGACAGAAATTGCAGTTTGAGTAATGAAACTCAAGAGCAGGAAGAACATATTCTTACTTGACATTCTGAAAGAAGGAACTGTCGCTTACTACATTCGATCCTGCAAACTTGGAAATGAATGCAGAAAATATAACAATTTGAACAAAGAAAAAACAGAAAACATCAAATGTCATCCGTTTATTTGGTGATGAAGAAATTACTCTAAGGATGTCCATGCTTAACCAGTCACTACTAGAGTTTTCTCCTTTTTTTTAGGATAAGTGCAAAATAGGTCCTAAAATTTGTCATGAAAGTGCAATCAAGCCCTAAAATTTTCACAAAGCACAAAAAAGTTTGGTTCAATCAAGTCCTTCCATTGATTGCACTTGTTCAAAGTTTTAAGTCTCGATTGCATTTTTTGAAAGTTTTAGGGCCTGACTATGCTTTTATGACAAGTTTTAGGACTTTATTGCACTTTTTAAAAATTTTATGAATCAATTTTATTTTCATGACAAGTTTTAAGACTTCTAGTGCACTTATCTCTTCTTTTTAATTATAGGCAACGCCAAAAGGTTGAAGTCGGAATCTAGTCCAAGAAGTCTTCGTATTAATAAGGATGTTACCACTGCTAGAACTTAATGGAAAAGTTCTATTACTGCAATAGGCAGCCCTACATTGACTAAAAGAAATGGCACCCTCAAGGAGCAACTTAGAGATTAAAAGGAATCCCCAATCATACATGGATGGTTGAGAGAAGGAAATGAGCTGTGGACAGGATAATCCATCAGAGACCAGATGTTTGAGCTAGAGACTGTACAATGAAGGCTGAAAGCAAATGCATCTCACTTATATAAATCCAGGAAAGAGCACATGAAGCTCGGTTCACACAGGAAAAATACCAGTATTTCTCTAAGCGCACTTGGAATTCCTTTATTGCCGAACACATTGCCAATGTAACCATGTTCTCAGGCTCAATCCATTCGCTGACCCAATACAAAAAAAATCTAGGACAGCCAAATCTAGTTTTTGCTAACCGTGAACAACTAAGTCTTTTCCAATTTTCAAGTCATGACTGCAAGCACGTGGATAGATTCACATGCCAACAGCTACAAGCTCCATGTACATGCAAGTTTTCAGCAAAAACGCTAGAAAAAGGTGCGAGCAGCAGCTGTAGCTAGCTTAATGCTACTTCATGGTGACACGACGGCGTTGATTTCAGAAGCCATGGCTCTTAGAAAAACCTCTTGATTTGTCAATCGAGAAAGAGAGAGAGAGAGAGAGAGAGAGAGAGAGAGAGAGAGAGAGAGACTCATCAGAGAAAGAGCAATTAAACACAGCTAACTCAAATCCTCATCTAAATCGATGCACAACAAGCCACAACACCTCCTCCGCCGTCACTAACGAATCAATCACCATCTCCCAAAGTAGATAAGGCTCCTATTGCCGATCATCCAACAACGATTCATGATAATCGCAACTCTGAACCGGAAAAAAATGGAAACCGAAAGTGGAGATTCTTTTCTCGCCAATACCTTGCTCATCGGCCGTCGGCGGCGGCGGCAGATCCAGGTACCTCTCGCGGTCGAGCTCCGCCTCCATCGAGGAGTCCGCCGCCGCCGGGGGCGGGGGGCGGCGCGCCTTGCGAGGCGGCGGCGGGGCGGAGAGGAGGTGGCGCACGTCGTAGCGGTCGATGGAGAGGGAGTGCCAGTCGACGAGGGCGTCCGGCGAGTTCACGAACGCCGCCATGGGGTCGTCGTCGAAGAGGAGCGCGTGGCGCCCGACGACCTCCAGATCCATGACCGGCGCCTTCTCGGCCGTCGGATTCGGGTGGAGAGAGAGAAGGAGAGAAGAGGGAGAGAGAGATCGCGTCGGAGGAAGGAGGATTTATTGCTCTCCCACGGTTCGGGCGTCGAGCGCATCTGCAAAGCGCGATGGGGCTGGAGCTGGCCGATTAGGGTTTATATCCGCCCCGAAAATAATCGAATCGGATTTTTTTTTTGGGGGGCATGTCGAAGTTCATGGGTTTGGGTTTGGGTTTTGGGTCGGTCAAGCTCGAGACGTAAATCCTTTGGGCTTGGAGGGCTTGAATGTACGTCGGGCTTTTGTTTTCGGACAGAATATTTATTGCCGAGTGGATGACGCACTTTTTTTTTGGTCATTATTAAAAACGGTCCCTGAATTTTTGGCCCACTATGAAATGTAGTCCGTGAAATTTAACTCAACATGTAATATTATCTCTTGACTTTTAATTTGTTTGACGTGGGTCTCTGAAATTTTAGTAAATATTCAAATTTGTCCTTGGATTAATATCATCTTTCCATTAATTTAAGTTCGGGGACAACGTTAAATATTTTCATAATATAGTACTTAGTTTTGACATGTACAAAAATTCATGAATCGTATCGAACAAATTAAAAGTTTAAGGATAATATTATATTTGGGTTAAAGTTTATGGATCGTATTGAATAAATTAAAAGTTTATGAGTCACAATGCATATTGAATCACAATTTAAGGATTATTTGTGTCATTTTTTATTATTTCTTTTTTGTTTCGTCGGTATCCGAGACTCATAGAATACTTGATCATTCTGCCGGGTTCGGGCAGTCCTTCGGCCCCACTGCAAGTCTGCAATTAGGTAAAAATGGAGGCAAGAGTAATTTAGAGGCGTGGCCTTATACGAAAAATCTTGACTTAAATTCAAAATTATAGCAAAAATTGTTTAAAGTTGATACATCAGACTGCTCTTATTTTGATCTCGATTTTAACTGAGTAATCTTTAGACTTCTTCTAATGCTTGTTTACATATAGGAGAAAGCAAGGGGTCAAAGAATCTACATGTTTCAAAGGATCTGACATATGACCGGCTCTTTCGACTAACCTTGATGGATAATGTTTGATAGCTTCGCTTGGAGTGACCCAAAAAAGGCACGAGAATTTCGGTTTGTTGCTCTGGGAGATGCCTAAATACCCGTTTATTAAAGGCATGGTTCGAGGAAAATATGACCCCGGAAAATATCTGGACAAGGTGAGCCACTGAGCTAAAATTAATCCAAGCTCGTCCGATGGTCGTCCCGTTTAGCCGTCCAGTTACATCTCCATCCTCCATACGCGTTTGATAGACCACGCTTGGTGTGAATAGTGACTATGGATGCTGGTGGTGAAGAACCAAAACCAGCAATGTAATCGTGGACTTCTCACACCAGAAGAAATCGAAAGCAGGCAGGGTCAACGGACCCAGGTGGAATAGTTGACTTTATCGAATGAAACCCCGTTCGAGGAAACTGAAGTGCCTTCAAAAGCTTCTATTCTATTTGCAATTTCGGTGCCTATTTCGGCGCCGGTCGCATCAACGATTTTCGTCCGCTCTTTGCTCTGTAATTAGGCGTAACGCCGGGGACAGAAATAAAAGACGAGGGCAGGTCGTATTTCCTATTTAAGATTGGTTTAGTGGCCAACCCTTGGATTTAAGGGCAATTGGTGTGTTTTTGTATTCACATTATGCCAATAACCCCTTTGCATGTTAATTTTCAGTAAGTCCACCTTATATAAAACATCAAACTGGAATGAGAGTTACAGAGACTGCTAAGAAATGTTCGAAAAGTGAAAACTTAGAAAATGAAAAGAACGATGGAAAGATTGGATTTACTTAATTTTGAACATTTATAGGCCTCAAACGAAATCAAAGGAAATTCAATCAAATTTCCATATTGTGCATCTAGATACAAATCTGACCACGTACAAGATATACAGAGTATGCTGAGTATCTAGTGGTTTGTAGAATGTATAACGTATAGTGATATCCCTATAATATTTAAAAGGGAAAAATTACTTTAAAAAGTCATAAATTAATTGCACTTGTATTAATTTAGTTCTAAATTTTTCAATTCGACCAATTTAGTCTTAACCTTTTGACAGTTTGTTGATGTAGTTCATCCAACCAATTTTGGCTAAAAACCGATGACGTGAATAATGACTGTTTTTATGTTAACATGAAATATTTTGAAATATTTTAAATTTTGTTAAATTATTAATCTTTTATATTTTTATTGTTAAGGGCCGGCAATGGGATGTTGGTCACCGGCTAAGGCCCACAACTCCCATTGGCCATTGAGCGAGGGTAGTGACCCTTGCCCAAATCTGAGCAAGGGTTGCGAGTCCTCGCCAGCCGCGGCGAAAGTCATAAGCCTCGTCCTAGTTGGGCGGTGAGGGCTTGTTGGCCTTGCCTAAATTTGTGTGAGGGCTGTGAGCCCTTATTGGCCATTGGGCAAGGGCTGCAAGTCCCGCCAGCCAAGCAAAGGCTCGTGGCCCTCGTACATAGTGGGTGAGGGCTCACACCCCTTGTCAACTAGAGCAAGGGTTGTGGCCCTTTGGCCCTTTGGCAGCTTAAGTTGCCCTTAACAATAAAAAAAAAAAAAAAAAAAAAAAAAGGAGAGAAAAGGATAAAATTCAAAAAAAAAATTAAAAAAATTTCACATTAGTGTTGGCCATACCATGTAGGATGTCTAATGTCTAAGTCATTAGTTTTTGGCCAAAATTGGCCAAATGAACTACATTAGTCAAGTGTCAAAAGGTTTGGAAATTTTGCTAATGTAGTTCATCTGGTCAAAGTAGGCAATCTAGATTAACCTGAATTTGGAGAATCACCAACATTTGCAAACTTTACCACTTACTCAAATGCCGCCTCGTGTGGAGTGCAGATGTATTCTTTGATAGTGGATCCAACCAAAAATCTTATATTTTAAGTTGCTATAATGAGAAGACCACTACACACACATATATATATAATTTGCAAACGAGTGTTCCTCGATCGTCATCTACCAAAGCTGCGCACACGAATCATTTGGAAAAAATAAGGAGTAGGACTCTAGATGAATCTGTGCTATTTCTATGTCTAAATGTAGATCTATCTAGCTAGGAAAGACATAGCAATCTAGTCTTCTTGAGCTCTCCCAAAATTCCTAATGACATAATTAAAGCATAAACTAAAAGAGTCGTATTTCTTAAATCCCTGCATGCTGACATAGTACTACACGTCGACTCCCTTAGGGTTTCTCGTGCGCTGTTTCCTCCTTGCCTTCTCTTTTTGCTTGCACCTCACATAAATTATCACAAGGAAAATATATATACAAAAAGGAAAACGAGAACTAAGAAAGCAACATAAACAGATTAACTTTGGTTGTAAAGTGTATAGTGATATCATGAATCAATCTGTCGATCCCGCACGTTCCTCGCTCCTGAATTCGATGCATGTTTCGTGCTGCAGACAAGCTACGTGTAGTCATATGGTAATAATCCTTGAGCGACAGTTAACTTACGAGAGATTTCATGGGGGTGTAGAGTCAGAGAAACGAGGCTGCACACGGCAAACCCTAAGTCCGTTGTATTAGTCTGACTTTGTACTCGTTTTCTGGTTTACGAATCAAGTCGCTTAGCCAGAGGTTTTCTTGATTAAACAAGCCTTGATTTTTTATTTTTTATTTCTTTTCTTTGTTAAACGCTCACCGCCTTTACTTGGCCTCGCAGCATGCCTCAGAACTTCCCGGCGTCGCCTGTTCGACACGCTAAATTTATTAGTCTTTGGGCCTCCTGCTTTGAAAGGAAGATATCGACTTCAGATGCCCATATTGCCCTTTTTCGACTTTGGTATCGTTGGTCAAACTAGCCGTGTTTCTTCTCAAGAAGGGGGGTAAACTTTCACCGACCATTGCTAGAAGTTTTGGAGGTTAATCACCACCAGATCACACGAGTTGTAATTTGACACATCAAAGAGAGGTTCCTATGCTAACTATGTCATCTTTGTTCTTGTTTGGGGGCAAGTTAATGTCATTTGATCAATACAAAGAACGGGAGTTTGGCTGTATTATCTTCCTTAGTTGCCAATGCATCTTTCGTTTCAACTTTGTGAAAAATCGACTTTTTGCTAACTCAAGTTTCAACTTTCGATCTGTTTCTTTTAAAAAGTATGTGATGTGCCTTCGGTGAATCGAAGTAAACAATATGAATTCAAAGTGCACAATCAAAATAAAAAAGTCGAGTGTATTGTTTTGTCAAGATATAGACTCTTATTTAGGTCTTAATGTTCACTCAATAAACTCATGTATTGCCCGTATTTAATAAGCCCCCGCGAAAGGTGAATTGCTCTTAAATCAATGCGAAGTTCTTGCATTTGGCATTGGCCCCAATTATGGGTTGTTTCGTCTTTTCGTAGGAAAGAAAGCTTGACACCTAAAATTATTGAAATTACTCAAATAAAATAAGTTAGCCTTCCCACATAAAAGAAATAAAATGACCTTGAAGACACTCATTGTTGGCACATCCCAAGAGAAAACCCCTTTTTACCACCTTTCCCGCGTCAACTCCCCCCTCGAAGTCCCCTATAAACCCCTCCCCTCCTATTTTCAAATTCTCCTTAGGACAGCCATCCTTCACAATCTAGAATAGCAAGGGAAAAAAAAAAAAAGAACACCTCTCTTGTCTCCCTCTCTTTCCCTAACTTCTCAAAGCCATGGCACCAACCATGAAGGTGATCTTGGTGATTGCCTTGACCATGGCTTTGAGCGTCGCCATCACCATGCGAACCTTTGTCGAAGAAACGGAGGAGAAGCAACCATTCGAGCGCATGGACGCCTCGAAGACGTCTGACGCGTCTGCCGAGATCGTCCTGCCTTCTAAGAGAGTGAGCCGCTTCCTCGCTGACACCCCGAACCCGAGAGCTGCGGACCACTGCAATAAGGACGGTGAGATCTGCTCCGGCCTGGGCGAAAACTTCACCTGCTGCAACAACAAATGCGTCGACATGTCCAACGACAAGAACAACTGCGGCCAATGCAAGAGCAAGTGCAAGTACACGAGCTCGTGCTGCAGCGGAAAGTGCGTGGACTTGACCTACGACAAGAGGAACTGCGGAAGCTGCGGCAACCGGTGCCCTACAGGTGACTTCTGTTTCTACGGAATGTGTAATTACAATGGCTAGGGTGGTGGTCCTTTTTGGGTCCGTTATGTGAGGGTTGGCTCATCATATTATTCTTATTGCAATAAAAGAACCACATCGGTTTGTGGTTAAGGTTTATACGTATGGAAAAAAAAAGAAAAAGAAGAAGCACAAACATGCTTTTTACTTCTTTGCAAACGTTCTCTTCAATTGTAATGCTATCCTGATTGCTTAACTTTAAGTAATGTGTATGTCTATGTATCCTCTGTTGCTTGTGGTTATCCATTATTTAACTTCGAGTCCTTTCTTTGTGAGTAAAGGGATACGTATCATTTTTGGCAAGGGTTATCGTATCTATGTGTTTGCTCAATTACCTTTGCCCCTTTAAATATCGAATTTATGTTAGAGTCGGTTTTAAAAAAAAAAAAAAAATTATGTGGGGGTCAAAGCTAATTGTCATCCAATGTTAAGTGCATTTTTAGTATATAGTTGAAAGGCCAAGCAAAATAATGAGCATCCTTATAATTGCTTGTCTCCATTCTACGCATGCAATATGTAATTATGTTCTGCTTTTGGTCCTATTGGGGTTCAATTTCGATCCATGCTTTCCTATCGGAGAGATCCTGTTAAATAATCCCTACGCCAGCTAAATTTTAAAGTTGCATCTGGCAAGACTTTTAAGGAAATTTTATGGGAAAATGCAAATAACTTTAAATAAAATGATTTTTACAAAATGCAAATAGTGTATGATAAAATATAACTTAAAAACACATTCGGAAGCAAGTTTAACCTAAAATCGTCTTGAAAAAACTACACTCCGTAAAAGGCTTTTGCTTCTTCTACTTTAAAAAAAAAAAAAAAAAAAAAAAAAATCTCAAACCTTTATTGACGGAATTCAATAGTCGGACGCCCAAAATTGACCTCTAGCCAGCCTCGCTTAAGGTCGCTTGACCTCAAGTGACGCCCAAGTTGTGCTACCAAGTGATGGTTGCCAGGGTTCAAGCGACTCAAGTGGGCCAGAGGTCGTGGGACTTCAGGCCAAGTTGGTTGGTGCCAGATTGGCTTGCTAGTAGCTAGATCTGGCCTTGCCAACCTCTCACCAACGGCTTGAACCCTCGTCGGCGTCATCGAGTGAAGTGGGGTAAAGTCAAAATTATGAAAGTTTAGCAACGGCAAATTTAGAAGGAAAAAAAAATATTTACATTCAATAAATGCTCAAAACATCTCTAGACTTATCATGAGCCAAAGGTCTGGAGGCCTTTGACCAACATAATTACATCTCCCAAAAATCACTTTATATAATTGGTGAAACGGTATTTGCATTTGCGAAATGATTTTAGAGCAAAACAGGCTTTGAGAAAGTGGCTCTGGAACGCGCCCCAAGTCTATCCCATCTGTCAAAGTGTTTCAGACGTATAAACCAAACTATTCGAGCACATCAAAACAGCCATCTTGTTAATTCTTATCATGCTATACACCTTATGAAACCATATCATAATCTCCACGTTCGGCTTAAAGTAGACATTCACGCTCTGGTTTGCAAACCTACCTACAAAAATAATAGCAGAAGTCATTATAAAGTTAATTTTAATGACCGGTAACATGGATACTTAAGAAACTCAACAAAACATGTGAAGGAGAGGACCCATGAAAATTTTATGCCCCATCTCTACTCAATCAAGAATGGATTCGTCATTAAACAATTTTCTCAGGGTATGCCCTTGGATTCTCAGGTGCGGAATGTTTGAACAAGAAGCAAATCCCCATTTGCGAACGAAGTGTTGAACGTTAATCTAATAAAAAAATTGCCAAGAATTGGAGACTAGAGAGCTGGCTATCGATAGGATGCTTCCTTTCTAAAAAGGGTTTACTTCATCAACACACACCCCCTCATGTTATAAAGAGACTTAGACAGGTCATGCATGTTCTTACACAGAAAGGGTCAGCTCAAGGGCGGTTCCTTAAAGAATTAAACACCCCCCATGAAGGTCGCATAGAATCACATGATCTGTTGCGTAAACATAGGAACAAGCTCTACATGGAGGAGAGAGGTTAAAATTTGACTTTAGTAATGATTATTATCATTCATCACCTGCGGAATAGGGAAAATAAATCATGGGAAAAATTTCAAGCTACGCGCCCTCTTTAAATACATCTGCTGCCTGTTTTTTTTTTCCGCTAGAGAAGAAAATACAGTAAAAATTAGAGCAGGGATTTTTCAAATAAAACCAGATTAGCATGAAAGCAACTTTCTGAGCCGATCTTGATTTTAAACGCTACTTGAGCTTATAAGATAGGCGACGTGCTCAGTTAACTAAAATCCCATGAAAGTGCTTTGAGTGATGGTCTGTTTTGTCAAGATAAAATCCCAAAATCATGGGTGGTTTGCCGGCGGATGATATCACGAGAAGTCCACTGGATCTTATCATTTTGAGGAAAGAGAAATCAAAACAAAGTTTTCATAGGTGAACCTGCGAAAGGATCATTATCGAATCTTGCCTAGGAAAATAATCAGATAATTAGTAACGAACTCAATAGCGATTCTGAGTTCTTTGCCCAGCGCTCCTCAATACATGGATTGCATGAGTCCTAGTGTGGTTAGGCCTTGTTGGCAGCATAAGGAACCCAGCGTGGAATGTGCCAGGGAACTTGAATAAGAGAACAATGCCTCCGTCAACCAAGATATGGTACATGCGGGGATACCATGTAATCTCCCATCGTTTAAGATGACTCTCACCAACAGATATCTTGACTCTTACATTGATGAACAACATGACGAACTACGAAACTTAATGTGAATTGTAGAATTCCGTAAACATGGAACCTTTGACCGCAAGTTGCGCTCAAAACTAGTTGATCAAGAGCACGTTTGTTAGGTGTCACACGTTGCGTTGCCCTTAATCCATTTCCTTGTATTGGGCAGGTAGGACTTCGGTTAAATCAATCTCAAACTTGCCATATAGATCTACTAGCATACTTTAAAAAAAAAAAACATTTTATTTTTTTTCACTTAGTATTTTAGAAGAATATCGACTGCCATATAGAAAATAATATGCCCAAAAAAAAAAACATTTAGTGTGCGAAATAAAGGATTCATGAGCTTAGCGTAACTTTTTTCATTATGTATATATTGAATTTTGCGACATTTATGAAATGGACTTCTCCCCTTATGTTTCTCAAGTTAATTTAAAGCATATGGAGTCTTTATTAGTACTTTTAGACAATAGTCTAGGAATAAGAATCAGTGAACCTTGAAAATAGAAAATGATTTTCGGGAGCGACGCATGAACATATTCCGAGTAACAAGAAACATTCTTTTTTTTTGGGGGTGGGTGGTGGTCCGGAAGGAACGGGCTACATTCGTCGAATCGAATGCATTGAGAAGTTTGTACCCGGCTCCTCAAAATACCCACCAAAAAGAAAAAGAAAAAAAAGGAGCGTAACTCTCCATCTTGGGTAAATTGGCAATTTTGAAATTGATATAATACGCGAAGGCCTAAGGTTTAATCTAACAACCTCTCTCCGTACATAAAAAAGAATCAAAATGAAACTCATACAATATGCGCATGCATATATAATTAGGGGTGTCAAAAGCTTGAACAAACTGAATCAAACCGATCTTGCAGGTCGGTTCTCCCTTCGATTTGGGTATGTGTATAAAAATCAGGTATCATGACAGTTCAATTCGATTCAAGTTTGAGCAGTGAATATACTAAATTATCTAGCTCAAAAAGTGCTTTTGGGTTTCTCTTTTTTACCCTCAATCAATCTTGCCATCGAAGGGAGCTTCTCCTCTTCTGTTCTCGCATGCACTCTTAATTTTAGTTCGGATCTCCTTCCCAGTTCGTCACCAATCATAGAGATTATACTGCTTTTCAGAGTCCCACATGGTTCGTTGCAAAGAAGTTCGATGGTTGTCAACAGTGTCTCGCGTCAATAGCAACCCCGATGACAAAGACGAAGTCTTGAGCGTGTTTCCTAATCCATGAAAATCTGCACGTTCCCTTTGTACCCTACAAAGATAGAGTAAGAATTTTCTTGATATAAGTTATATTAATTGATATTAGAATTTACCGTTTTTACGTAGTTAATCCAATAAGGTAGGATATAAAGTTTCTTAACAGTCAAATATGGGTTTGGCTTGTGTGGGCCAAGTTGGGCCCGGCCCGTGATAAGAGAATTGGTCCAAAACTCTATAAATAGGCTAAGGTCTCTCCTTTAACCCTCACTTTTGTGATTCTAAACACACACACCCACTTTCTCACATAAGGGACACTCGTGAGGGGTGGTCTCATCAAGCCAGGGTATCGAGGGTC
This sequence comes from Eucalyptus marginata, assembly GCA_014182565.1. Classification (NCBI taxonomy): domain Eukaryota; kingdom Viridiplantae; phylum Streptophyta; class Magnoliopsida; order Myrtales; family Myrtaceae; genus Eucalyptus; species Eucalyptus marginata. Next base: position 8,973,546 of record CM024590.1, on the reverse strand, counting down.
ATAGAGGAAAAGACCTTCAACGTCAAAGGCTCGGATTGCTGTTGTTTTGCTCCAAGAACCATGGATTCAAAATCAAGTATGCAAATCTTCGTCTTCCCCTTAGGACGTTCGAGTTTCTAACTATGTCGATCATCACATTGAAATGAGCAAAGTACACCCACTAAAATCATTATATGAATTATCCGACACCGAAATGAACGGGTGGTTCTAGTTGAGTTCTTCCCTTGTACGCGAACTTATCTTAATGGGCAAATATTTCCTACTAAAGTGGAGGTTTAAGTTTAGTTTTTCAAAAATAACTCTCATTTACCAAAATCATTCCCAAACAGAGAAAACTTATTTTTCTCGGAAGTTTATTGCGAGTTGACGCATTTAAATTTGAAATTGAAACAACCATTCTCTCCCTCCTTTTCTTGAAATAATTTCTATATTGAATTCTTGAACCTCTCGGAGAATCGACGCACCACCGGACCTATTCCTCACTAAGGTAACTCAACCCATTCAAGAGCAACTCTTTCGTGGGTAATCCAAGATCGTGCAGATTTCCATTGGCAGAGACATGCACAAACAGTTCATGAGAAATTATACCAGTAAACCTCTTTCAGGAAAATGATACAGAGCATGGAGGCTGGTCTTGAAGGGTTAAGGGGGGGGTATGGAATTGTAGTTGGACTCTCTCTAGGATACGTTATTCTCGAATCCAGAAAACTTAGATGGGTTATGGAATTGTTTGCAAGGAATGGAGCTAAAATGAGAAAGAAGTCGAGAGGAATGCTCGTAGATCCTATCAAAGACGAGAATCCCCACGCTTTATTGATTGCATGGTAAGATGAACAAATTTGCGGAACTGACATGGACAGATGATATGCTTATAATTTTGGCCAAAGACATAGTCAGGTTTAATAATTTCCTCATTCGCAGGATTTTGAAATCCTTAGTTGACTGGATGCCTTAATTTTATTGTTGGAGAGCACACTTATAACTTATCCAATGGGAAAGTGTTCTCAGAGGATCCCGTCCTTGGGATTTGGATCGCGACTATAAAAAGTTTATGGCATCGTTTAACAAATCAAATGCATAAATGACATACCAAATTCATGTGTTACTGACCTTATACTTCTACGCTCAGGTTTTCCTTCGTAAAGTTTTGTGTACATTGAGCTCTATTGCAACAATCTCTATGCATTGCTGACAAATAAAAAAGAAAGGAAAAACATATCCTGATGAAGTGTGGAAAATGACATTTTGCTTTTATCCTCCATTCGTTTCACAGAGAATATAGCGTTTCTATAAAATGTTTTTGAAAAAGCTATTTTTCAAGAAAATGTAATTATTTTTGGTGTTCGACCGAAACCTATTTGGTAAGAAAAATCTTTTCCTCCTTCCACTCTTTTTCAATAATTATTATTATTAATTTAGAAACTAATTGTTAATTATTTTTAATTTTTCTTAAATCGATTAAATTATTCTCTATTTTTCTTTTTCTTTTTTTCGTTCCTTTTGTCTTCTTCTTCTTCTTCTTCTTCGGCCAGTTGCCGACCACAATGATGGTTGGTGATCGGCTAAAGGCAAGTTTGAGCTCGCTAGATCGACGAGCCTAGCGAGTGGCAAGCTAGATCGACGAGCCTAGAGCCCTAGCTCGCCACCGATTAGGTGGGCAATGACCTAGGGCTCGAGCTCACTGCCAATCAAGTGAGCGGCAAGCCAGGCTCACTTGCGGCCAATCGACGGTGGTCGTCGTGGCCAGTGACCGGCCAAGACAAAACTAAAAAAAAAAAAGAATAAAGAAAAAGAAAAAGAATAAAAATTTGAATTTAAAAAAGAAAAAGAAAGATGGAAATGTTAACATTAGTGTGGGATAAGAGAAAGTGAGTAAGGAAAATGTTTTCCTCTTTCTCAAAAGTGGAAAATACCTTCCCATATCTTAGAAGACTTTTTTCCCCTTCTTGGAAAATATTTTCTCCAACTAATTAATTTTCCGTGAAACGAACATCGAAAAATCCGAAAAACATTTTCCTGAAAGTTATTTTTCGTGAAACGAGCGAAACCTTAATCTCACGTCCAACTAACTTCAGGAGTAATTGTTTGACTCCATACAAAACACGTCATGTTTTTATTAACATCAACAAGAGACTTGATTAAAGTTCGATTGTTTGTAATTTGTTTCAGAAAAAGTTTATCGACAAAGATTATAAAATGCACACTGAATTTCAAGACCTCCATTATTGAAAACTTGTCATCTTCATTGCTTGCATCTAAATACCGTGTGCATTTAGTTACTAACAATCTGACTTAGCAAACTCTTGGAACATCACCAACATCGATTGTATGTACAGTTGTCCCTATTGCACAACAGATCACTTCAGTTCTTGATTGATGTGACATAGTTATCTTGGATCATGGCTGGTATCTTTTAAGAATTTCCTTTTAGCATTTGCAGTTGGAATTTTACATTAATTGTCTTCCGCCATTCTCTTGATCTGCATTACAAGGATAGTTAAGGAATACATTTATGGTTCTCAGAAGAGAATGCTAGAAAACAAGTCGTCATCATACACACAGCTCGTATGAGATGAGTATACGAAGAGGTCCAATTTTACTTATAGGAATCAACTGAAACATGGCAAGATTGGAGGAAACAATTCTTTTTAAAATGAAAAAGTTGACGGGCCTCTTGTCTTGTTCGAGATAGTCTTGTTGCACAGCACTTTTTAAAAACATGCATTGGCGAGTTCCTATTATCACAGACATCTGATAAAAGCCTGAGCAACAGTTTCTATAAACAGAGCCTTAAATCTTCCGTCCAGCCAACTTCAGGAGTAATTGCTTGACTCCACACACAACACGTCATGTTTTTATTAACATCAGCAAGAGACTCGATTAAAGTTCGATTGTTTGCAATTTGTTCTGGGACAAGTTGATCGACAAAGATTATAAAATGAACACTGAATTTCAAGACCTTCATTATTGAAAACTTGTCATCTTCATTGCTTGCATCTAAATACCATATGCATTTACTTACTAACAATCTGATTCAGCAAACTCTTGGAACATCATCAACGTTGACTGCATGTACAGTTGTCCCTATAAAGATATTTGACAAGTCCTTTATTAAACTTAAGCATATTGGAGATCCAAAATATAAACGTAATTCATAGTTATCTTATTGGAAAAAAACGCATAAATGACTGCTCTCTTCATCATGGATTTTTTGTTGGAAATTAATCCAGAGAATACACACTGTTTGTAGTAATGAGAACATCAATATAAAGAAGATGATAACAACTTTATAATTTCATTCCTTTTACAAGTCTTGGAGAAGAAGAAAATAAGATATAACATAAAATTGGAGGTGAGGTACGGATAACCGAATCTCCTTAAGGCGATTAGTTCTCGCCAAAGGTGCTCCGCAGATTCACGAATTATGCCTCCCAAGATACAACACCTCGAACCTGTTTGGATTAGCACTATGCAAACAGGACTCAATTGAACTGTTCAATTGAACCAGCACACTCAGAAAAAACAGAAAAGTAGGAAAGTATATCAAAGCATTTTGGAATCAAGTCGGAAAAACCAAAACCAAAAACCGTTAATAAAGCTCTATAAATGCTCATATCTATTTATAGAGCTTTTTAGTTCATGTACTAAAGAGATACATGAATTAAATAGACGTATATATCCACGAAGTTCATGAATAAAGAGATACGTGAATCCAAGAGATTCATGAATCCAGAGATACGTGAATTCAAGAGATTCACGAACTCAATAAATATATGAACTAAAAGATACATGAATCTAAGAAATTCATGAATTCAATAGATACGTGAACATAAAAGATGAGGATATACATGAATCCAAAAGAGATACGTGAATAGAAAAAACTTATATTAATTTATTGGCTTTCGTTGATCCATTAACCATAATTCCAACAATCCCCCACATTAATGGATCAACAAAACATTTTTTGACTCGAAGGAATCTGAGCATGCCTGTTGAAATACACCGCATCAAGATAGGTAGCTTTCGCTTTGAACTTTCTTTAATGAAAGCCTATCGGACTTACTTAACTAGTCGATGGACTAAGCCTTGAATCGCCAGTTGTTGGTGTAAGCCTAGACAATAAACCTCACATGGAGTATCTCTAATTCAAGATTGGTTCTTGGTTGTGTTCGTTCTTTCGGCCCTGAACCTCTCGGGATTCATGCATGCTTTAGAAAATTTAGCCTTTAAAGATTTTCATAGAGTCGGCCAGCTCCACGCATATATGTGCATTCCTATTAAAGATATCATATCATATCTTATTTGGATGTTACATTCCAAGTTATAGGAATCATTAAACGCATAGCGTACCCTTAATAACGCTGTAGGAAAGCACTGTTGCATCATAGGAATGGAAGACAGTGCTTACACTAGAGTTTCCAAAATTTGCGTTGTCCTATTGAACCTAGTCTATGGGATCTCCAATCGCATAGGTTAGGTTTCCACTCTGGAATCTCTTTATTGGGTTAAGGCTCTTAAACCCATTCCCCTCGATGCGCAGTTTATCTACTCTCTTGACAAACCTTTTGTCGGCGGATCCGCAATATTTTCCTTTGACTTTACAAAGTCTAAATAATTTATTCCATTTGAGAGCAACTGCCTTACGGTATTGTGTCTACGACGAATATGTCTAGACTTACCGTTATAAATCACATTGTGCACCCCCACACTTTTAGAAAATTGTAGGGTGGCAATTTTCCAATCCATAACTCGTATGGAGTTTTACCTAGCATTTTATGGGGTATTTTATTAAGAATAAAATTTGCAATTAAAACTGTCTCCCCCCACAAGTTCTAAGGTAAACCTGAACTCAAAAGCATGGCGTTGGCCATCTCCTTTAGTGTCTTGTTCAATTGTTCAGCAACTCCATTTTGTTGTGGAGTATAAGGTGCAGTCGTTTGGAGAATTATTCCAAAACTAGCACAAAACTCTTTGAAATTGATTGAACCGTATTCTCCTCCTCTATTTTGAGGCGCAGCTCCTTCCATTTGTGCTTCAAATAAGTTTTGAAGTTTGACTAGCCCGGAGGTAATTTCTCAATCATAGCCACCACTTGGAATGATTCACTAAGAATCATTCCCTCAACAGAGATGTCACTCAGAATTAATTGTAATTTTTGAACCTGACTCATGACAGATTTAGAATCCACCATCTTGTAGTCCAAGAATTTGGCAACCACAAATTTCTTAGTGCTAGCGTCCTCAGTCTTGTATTTCTTCTCTAAGGACTCCCAGAACTATTTAGCAGATTCAATATAACAATAAACATTATATAGAGAATTCACTAAACAGTTAAGAATATAATTTTGGCATAAGAAGTCCCTATGCTTCCAAGCCTCCAACGCACCGAGCGTCATGACATCTTGCTCATTTGGACTAATTATCGGGCACACCTTCGATAAATATTTCGTCAGATTGAGCATGGTCATATAGAAGAACATCTTCAGCTGCCACTGTTTAAAGCCCACTCCGGTGAATTTCTCCGGTTTCTCATTAGATGTAATTGGAGGTGTTGCCATCACAGTAGGCAAGGTTCGTTGAACCATCCCTCCAGAAACGGAGCCAAAAGCCAACCGGGCATACCAATCGTATGACTTGTACCCGCACCACCAAAATTGGTGTTGGCCCAAGGGCCCGTAGCATATGCTGCTACAAATTCGGACCTTGAGGGTTGAACATCTTCCATAGCAACGGTCGAATTAACCAAAGGAACGTCTCTTGAAACATTCGAGACATTGAAGGGCGCTTGATTGTTTTCATCCATCTCAATAAATCTGACAAGAACAACAAACAGTGAGTGACATAATTGCCTTAAGATTGTTGGAAATTAATCCAGAGAATACACATTGTTTGTAGTAATCAGAACATCAATATAAAGAAGATGATAACAACTTTATAATTTCATTCATTTTGCAAGTCTTGGAGAAGAAGAAAATAAGATATAACATAAAATTGGAGGTGAGGTACGGATAACCGAATCTCCTTAAGGCGATTAGTTCTTGCCAAAGGTGCTCCGCAAATTCACGAACTATGCCTCCCAAGATACAACACCTCGAACCTGTTTGGATTAGCACTATGCAAAACGGGACTCAATCGAACCGTTCAATTGAACCAGCACACTCAGAAAAAACAAAAGAGTAGGAAAGTATATCAAAGCCTTTTGGAATCGAGTCGGAAAAACCAAAACAAAATACCATTAATGAAGCTCTATGCTCCTATCTATTTATAGAGCTTTTTAGTTCATGTACTAAAGAGATACATGAATTAAATAGACGTATGTATCCACGAAGTTCATGAATAAAGAGATACGTGAATCCAAGAGATTCATGAATCCAAAGATACGTGAATTCAAGAGATTCACGAACTCAATAAATACATGAACTAAAAGATACATGAATCTAAGAAATTCATGAATTCAATAGATACGTGAACAGAAAAGATGAGGAAATACATGAATCCAAAAGAGATAAGTGAATAGAAAAAACGTATTTTAATTTATTGGCTTTCATTGATCCATTAATCATAATTCCAACATTTTTATCCAAATTTATCTATTAGATAGTGATGAATAGAGTCATGTATATCTTTGAGATGGAAAATGTCACCATAAACTTAATTAACACGCCTTTCAAGAAAGTGGAGAAGCTTTCCGCATCGTGTGTAAATAGAACAAATAAATTCCATGCTTGATAAAAAAATCACAAATAAAATCCAACTTATTAGTACCAGTTTGTCACCGCGCGTTTGTAACGTACGCCCGTCTTTTATGCATTCAGCTAAGGAAGAAATTCTGGCAGCAAGAATTTTCCATCCCCAGTAAACGCGCCGTGACGATCGGGAAAACCAAATCCGCGTCCCCGGTAATTTCTTTCAAGAAGACTTGACTTTTTTGTACGCAGCTGTCCCACAGCCACTGTAGCAGTAGAAAAACATGGAATCCAACCAGACCTGTCCCCGCGATTGAAGCAGTAAAATTTTTGATAAGCACTTCATTAAACATAAACATATTTTATTGCTTTATCCTAAATTCTACGACAAGTTAACTTTGAGAAATATTAATCTCAATTATTCTTGTATTATAAATGTTTTGACGTGATCTAAATAATTAAATTATTTTTTTGAGTGAAGTGTCAAAAAGGTTTCTAAGCTTTTATTCGCCCTTGTATTTGACGAAATTACATGGATAGTTAATTAGGTAGCCTTTCCTCATAAGGAGAACTAACTCATTCTATAGTCTATTTCTCTTTTGTGGCTAATTAAATCTTGTTACGTCTAGAAAATCTGAAAGGCTGCATTTTGAAAAACCAATATATTTTTATCGACCAAAGAAAAACAGATATGTTTTTATACTCCACTTAATTCGAAATTGAACCACCTGGGGTTCGCCTTAGTGGCCACCCTTCCATCTTGGAAGGGGGAGGTTGGGGGTTCAAATCCCTACCTTCTCAGGGGGGATTGGGGTGGGGAAGATTTCATTTCAGGAGTGGGTTTCGACTCCCACGCCCTGCAAGGAGGCAAGGACAAAAGTCTGAGAGTGAGTGTTAGAGTAGGATTAGCGTAGGACTGACCAAAAAAAAAAAATTCGAAATTGAGTGACAAAAATAAATTGATACGATTTTTCATCTAAATTATATTCTCTTCAATTCGATTAAATATATTTTACTAAGAATGAAATAAAATTGAAAATAACTTTATCTAAAACCTAATTAATTTGAAATTAACTTATAAAGGAAGAGTGGAAAGTCCATAAGTTTTAATTTATTTTAAAATTATGGTATCAAGTTCAAAATTATAGGCAGCTTTTAATACGTACAATACGACAAGCGTTTTTATTGGTATTTTCAACACTCAATGGTTAACAACCCAAATTAAAAAAAAAAAAAAAACGAAAATCACAGACACCAGTAACATAAAAATATAGATGCCGTAAGAAAATGTTTACCAATATGTGACTAGTTTCAAATTAATGGGATACTTAATCCAAGGTGAAGCAAGTTGCTCCCCCTGCAAGTACGCATACTCTGGTGGTAAGTAGGGGAAGAACAAAAATATCCTCCCAACCTACAAGGCAAGTTGAAGTCGTCTCATCGGAGACGATGGGTGGAGAAGTAGCAGAAAATCTAAGTAAACCCACCAACTGATCTTTCGAAGAAGACATGTGTTGATGACTCGGCTCAGAAGACTTGCGTTAATATAAGCTAGAGCACTCTTAGTTGAGTACTTACCATCAGAAGCCCAATTAGCCGGTCTTAATGAATTAATCTGCCATGGAAATACATCCTTTAAGGATTAGCATTAGACATTCCATCACCTCGCTCTAAATTTTTGTTAAACCTCCAGGTGAATTGTAGATTTGGGACTTGTACCTCTCTCACATATGTTTGCCGTAGTAAACGGGGTATTGGAGCTTCAAAGTCATCTTACTAAAAAATATTCACAAATGATTATAGTCTTCACAATAGATTTTTCACAATTTTCTACTAGATAGTGATGATCAGAACACACATCGACTTGACTAATATTCCTTTCATTAAAAGAGGAGAAGAATTTCATATCGTGTATATATAGGGCAATCACATTCCATGCTTGTTTTGACATTGCAAGAAAAAATTACCAATTAAACCCAACATATTAGCACCAATTTGTGAAATCCCATATGGAATGAATGCCCTAAAAACCCCTCTGGCTTTCATGTATCCAGCTATGGAAATTCTATGGCACCAAGAATTTTCCATCCCAGGTAACCCCACCAAGACAATAATTTCAAATTTGTGACCCCAGTAATATCATTTCAAGAAGACTTCGACTTCTTAGCACTTATGATTAAGTGCTCTGCTGTCCTAGAGCCATTGTGCTCGAGCAGAAAACATGGGATTCTACCATAACCCATGTCCGTTCTTTTCCCTTTATGCGTTGACCGTAAAATATTTGACAAGCACTTTATTAAACTTAAAGATGTTATGTCACTTTATCATAAATTCCACATTAATTCTTGTACACTCACCCAAAATGCTCAAAACCAACTAAAAACCAAAGAACTACTGGGGGTTCGCCCCAGTGGCCACCCTTTCATCTTGGAAGGGGAGGTTGGGAGTTCAAATCCCCACCTCTCGGAGGGGATTGGGGTGGGGATGATTTCATTTCGGGAGTGGGTTTCGACTCCCACGCCTGCAAGGAGTCAGGGCAAAAGTCTGAGAGTGAGTGTTAGGATTAGCGTATGACCGACCAAAAAAAAAAAAAACTAAAAACCAAACCATCTATACCATAAGTAATATGCTAAAATGGGTTTGCAGGAGGGGCAATTTGGTCTTTTCAATGTGACATTTTCTTTAGAGATATGGAAGTGATCATTGAATAAAAAATAAAGTAATTTTTTTTCCCAGTTACGAACCAACATTAGTGAAACTTGCCAACTTATGTTAACTTAAATTACCCATCAGATTATGGAGCAAAAATTATCCATTAGTTTTGGTTTTTTATCCACTCTTAGTTAAGTACTTACCAACAGAAGCCCATTTAGCCGGTCTTAATGAATGAATCTGCCACGGAAATACATCCCTTAAGAATTAGCAACAGACATTCCATCATCCCGCTCTAAATTTTTGTTGACGTTGTTGGTGAATAGTAGATCTTGAACTTGTACCTATCTCACACATGTTTGCCATAGCAAATAGGGTATTGGAGCTTCAAAGTTATCTTACATGAAAATATTCGCAATGGACTACTGTCTTCATAAAAATATTTCCACACTTGTCTACTAAATAGTGATGATCAGAGCCAGGCATAGACTTGACTAATATACCTTTCAAGAAGACTTCCATATCGTCTATATGTAGAGCAACCACATTTTGTGCTTGATATGACATTGCAAGAAAAAATAACCAAGAAAACCCAATTTATTAGTACAATTTGTGAATGCCCATTTGGAATGGATTCCCTGAAAATCCCTTCACTGGCTTTTATGCATCCAGCTAAGGAAGAAATTCTATGGCACCAATAAATTTCCATGCCCAAGTAAATCCCACCAAAACAATAATTGCAAATTTCTGACCCCAGCAATATCATTTCAAGAAGACTTCAACTTCTTAGCACTTGTGATTAAGTGCACCGATGTCCAAGAGCCCTTGTTCGAGCAGAAAACATGATTCTACCAGATCCTGAGTCTGTTATTTTCCCTTTCCGCGTGAATGCAAAATATTTGACAAGCACTGTATTAAATTTGAAAATTTTTTCATCACTTTATCTTAAATTCCACAATGATTTAACTTTGAGAAATATCAATGTCAACTGCTCTTCAATTATACACGTTGACACGTGATCCAAAGGTATAAAAGATGTACCGAAAAACTGAAAGGTTGTATCATCAAAAAATATATACGTTTAGAAGAAAACGAAATTCTTTTATCTAAACTCCATTTAATTCGACAATTGATTACAAAATGATAAGATTGATAATTTTTTTTCATCTAAATGATACAGCCTTTTTAATTCAATTAAATATCTTTTACTAAGAATGAAATAAAATTGAAAATAAGTTTATCCAAAATCCACTAAATTTGAAATTAACATAAAAAAAAACAAAAGTGGAAAGTTTTCCTTAAGCTTTAATTTTCTTTTAAAAGAAATTTAGATAGTAGATAAAGAGATATGGTCTCGAGTTCTAATTTATAGGCCATATTTTGTATGTCCAATTCGACATTTGTTTTTATTGTTATTTTCTACTCCCAACAGTTAACGGCCCAAATAAAATACTTGTGAAAAATTACATACACTAGTATCAAATTAATGGAATACTTCATCCTGGGCGACGCAAATTGCTTCCTGCTTGCACGCATAGTTCTGGTAATAATTAGGGGGGAAGAATAGGGAAATATTCTCCCAACCCGCAAAGCAAGTTGAAGTCATCTTTTCGGAAACGAGGGGAGGAGATGAAGTTGAAAATCTAGCCCACCAAGAGATCTTTGAGAGAAGACTTGTGTTGATAACTTGGCTTATTAGAAGACTTATGTTACTATAAATCAAAGCACTCTCCACCACCACCTAACTCACTCACATGCTAATGTGGAAAATGGGGTGCCATCAAAACCTCAGCCTCCTCTGTTTCGTACTTTTCTTACATTCCTCTCTTTCCCTTGCCTCACCCTCCTGCCCTCCCGACCAACGTGATGCCTTGCTCCTTTTTAAGAATTCCTTCGTGCTTGATAGCAGGGCATCGGATTATTGTTATCGGTACCCATCTTATCCAAAAACAAATTTCTGGAAGAGGGGCCTTGACTGCTGCTCATGGAACGGTATTACTTGCGATGAAGACACTGGTAACATTGTTGGTCTCGACCTTACTTGCAGTTGGCTTCGAGGTGCTCTCCATTCCAATAGCTCCCTCTTTCTCCTTCACCGTCTTCAAATCCTCAACCTTTTTGGTAATAACTTTTCTGGCTCACACATTTCGCCTAATTTGAGTGCACTCACAAAAGTGACTCATTTGAATCTCTCTCGTTCACACTTTTTTGGTATTGTTCCTAGTGAAATCTCTCGCCTCTTCAAGTTGGTGTCACTTGATCTCTCTTCCAATATTGATGAATCATACTCATTCCCTTCTATTAAGTTGGAAAGTTCGGTCTTCACCATGCTTGTTCAGAATCTAACTGCAATGAGAGAGCTTGTTCTCGATTTTGTAGACATGTCCATGGTTTCACCCATATCCTTTGCAAATTTGTCTTCTTCTTTGACATATTTAAGGGTTTCAAATTGTTCCTTATGGGGGAATTTTCCAACTACTGCTTTTCACTTACCGAGCCTTACTACTCTCTTTCTAAGTCAAAATCTCGACATGTCTGGGATCCTTCCCAAATTCAATTGTACTTCTCCTCTTGTGTACTTGTCTCTTCGCCGTACGAGCTTTTCGGGAGAAATACCTAATTCAATTGCTAACATGACAACCTTAGAAGTTTTAGATCTTAACGATTGTGGGTTCACAAGACACATCCCCTCATCACTAGGGAATCTCAAGCAACTCCAAACTCTAGATCTTGCTGGGAATAACTTTTGTGGAGTTGTAGAATTTGAACCCTTTACAAAGCTTAAAAATCTTCGATTTCTCAATGTTTCCCAAGAACTTAATCTACCCTCCAATGCATTGAATTATACATTCCCGAAGCTTGAAGTGTTGTGGTTGTCTTCTTGCAACTTGACCGAGTTCCCCTATTTCTTGAATTCGTCAAAAAGATTAACATGCTTAGTCCTCTCTTTTAATAGAATTAGTGGGGAGATCCCGAGGTGGTTTTGGGGAATAAACCATGATACATTGGAAGAATTAGATCTTTCTCATAATCTTTTGGAGGGAGGTATACAACAATTGCCTTGGAAGCAATTGCGGTATATCATGCTTCAAAACAATTCATTCCACGGACCACTCCCAATTCCTTCATCTTTTACTTCTCACTTTTATGCCTTCAACAATGGTTTCACAGGTGAGATCTCCTCATCTATATGCCAGTTGAATTCACTTTTGTACTTATATTTGTTTAACAATAATCTCTCTGGGAATATACCACCATGTTTTGGTAATATGACCAATCTCTTCTATCTGGACTTGAGCAGCAATAAATTCCAAGGGCCACTCCTCATCCCTCCACCTTCTACTTCTTACTTTTATGCCTTCAACAATGGTTTCACTGGTGAGATCCCCTCTTCAATTTGCCAGATGCGTTCACTTAGGTACTTATATTTGTATAACAATAATCTCTCTGGGAATCTGCCACCTTGTTTTGGTGATATGACCAATCTTGAGTATCTAGTCTTGAGCAGCAATAAATTACAAGGGCCATTGCCGCGCTCTCTAGTCAAATGTGTGAACTTATCGATACTAGTTCTCAGGAACAATGAGTTCAATGATACATTCCCACATTGGCTGGAAGCACTGCAATTATATGCCCTTGATTTGAGTACCAACAGATTTCATGGTAGTATTAACCTCACTTCCTTTGGACTCTCCTTCCCTACTCTTAAATATTTTTTAATTTCCTATAACAATTTTACTGGGCAGTGGCCTACACATGTTTTCTCAAACTCCTCATTGGCTATAATGGAGTTGTCCAACAACAAGTTTGGAGGGCCAATTCCACTTGCATCTCCCTTCACACTTCTTTATTGTATTGCTTGCAATAACTTAATAGGAAAGATCCCTTCATTGATATGCAATGCCACTGAGCTTGAGCACCTCGACTTGTCCGAAAATGGCTTAACCGGTAGCTTGCCTCAATGCTTGACAAATTTTGGCTCCAATCTGGCAGTTCTAAATTTGCGAATGAATCACCTTGAGGGCACAATTCCTCAATCATTTTCTTAGAGAAATAGCTTGTCGACTCTTGACTTGAGTCGAAATCAGTTTGAAGGCACATTGCCCCCATCCCTTGTCAATTGTAAACATCTAGAAATTCTGGATCTTAGTAACAATCGGATAGAGGATACGTTCCCCATATGGTTGGGAACACTCCCAGAACTAAAAGTTCTCATTTTGAGGTCCAACAATTTTAAGGATGTTGTGAATATTCCCATGGAAGCTCACCTTTTTCCCAAGTTACACATTTTGGATCTCTCAAGTAACAACTTTAGTGGTCCTTTGCCAGCCAACTTGTTAATGAACCTCAAAGCCATGATCAATTGCAGAAATGGGCAAGACAAATCAATGTATATGACACGGATTTTCCAAAGTACGATGTATGAAAATTCCGTGGCCGTGATTATAAAAGGGAAAGAGATTGAGCTAGAGAGGATCTTCACCCTCTTCACAACCATCGACTTGTCACACAACTCTTTCCAAGGGGATATCCCGGGAGTCATTGGAAATCTTCGCTCTCTCATAGGGCTCAACCTTTCTCATAACCACCTTACTGGTTCCATTCCTATGACTCTAGGGAACTTGACTAATCTTGAATGGCTCGATCTATCTTCAAACAAACTTGATGGGGTAATTCCAAGACAATTGGGAGATTTGGCATTCCTTGGATACTTAAACCTGTCCAAGAACCAACTAACGGGACACATACCTCAAGACAACCACTTGAGCACATTTTCAAACAACTCATTTGGTGGGAATCCCAGCTTATGTGGAACTCTGTTGCCAAAAGCATGCCCTGGTGATGCTCAACCTCCTCCACTATCGTCCTCATCAAGTTTTGACCGCAACGGGCATGAGAGTTGGTTCAAACAAAAAGAAGTGTGGATAGGTTATGCATCTGGAATGGTAATTGGGATTTCCATAGCTTACATTGCGTTTGAAACGAGAAGGCCCAAATGGCTCACGAGAGGTGTGAGAATACTGGAGAAAAGAGCAACTAAGTGGTTGGAGAAGCCAAAGCGGGCCATCAAATTTCATGGACAATGAAACTATGTGAGGAGTTGTCTCTTTAAGTTGTGCAACGTAGATTCAGTAAATAAAGATGTCACCAAACTAGCTTGTAATGTCATTTCCCTTATGAAGGTTTCTATTTATTTAATGTCATCTCTTTTTGCTTCTTAGTGCAATTGTATATAAGTTTAATTAAGAAGATGAATAATAAGATTTATCGAGCACGTGGTTTTAAAAAGAGAAGAAGAAAAAAACACAATGAATCTAGTGCCATTAAGCTCTACAAATATCTCTTCCATCTTCTAGTGTGCGTAGCTTTTATTTGTCAAGGATCAGCCAAAATTGTTCATAAGTTAATCTGTCGAGGAAATATGCCATGAGGAATCAACACTTTTATCTTTGAAGTTGCGGGTGAGAAGTAGATTATGGATGGAAGCTAAGCTATTATACATTGTCTTTGATAGAGAGGACAAGTCAAAGTTTAATAGAAAATGTTTAATAAAATATTCAAATTATATTCAAATATTCAAATAATTCTACTGAAAAATAACAAGAGAATTCCCTCCTTCAGCTTGACTTATGCATGCCAAGAATCCTCGATATTTTAGGACTGGTAACCAATCATTGTTTTTCTTTATTTAGTAAAATATTCAATGGAGAGAGAACCTTCTTTTTTGTTATTGTTTTTCATTTTCTTTTGATAAGGAAAAGGAAAATGCCAAGCACACACCCGCCAGGTGGACAAACTGACTTGTTTACCGTCAGAAGAGAAGTCTCACCTGAGTCAGTATTTTTACTTGTTTTGCCTTGGATCCATACATGTATAACTTGTGACGGGACACACGTATAATTTTACTAATATAATAATTTTTGGTCTACCATAAGAGTAATAACCTATTGTGAGTCAAAAATTCTTTATTATTTATTTTTTTTATGAGCAAAAAACAAATTATTATTCTCATAATGAATTTAGGACAGTCACATAAGCAATTATCATATATATATATATATATATATGTGTGTGTGTGTGTGTGTGTGTGTGTATCTGAAGAAACTTAAAAACACGATTCCACACTGGCCAAATATTTACTACTAAAGTGGAGGATTAAATTTATTTTTTTGTCAGTAATTCTTTTCGGATCGAAATTCATCTACCAAAAAATCATTCCATAAGTGAAGCGTATTTTTCTTAGAAAGCTACTGTAAGTTGCCACATTTTTCTTAGGCAGGTGAGTGGACGCATTTAGATTGAAACAACTAATCTCCCCCTCCATTTCTTTAATCAATATCTGTCGTTGAAGTCATGAAAATACAAATCACTTTCTAAATTATCAATATTTTACCCCTCGAGTTAAAGCTAAAGGAGGAAAACTCCTGCTTTGTCCCTGGCTGCCCCCCGCTCTATCGTAAGTTACGATAAAATGCATTTGAATATGATGATGGATTGATCTCTCTCGAGATCATAGAAGCTCCAAGCCCAGAGTATGACAGGGCAAGATTTTTCCTCAAATAGTGTCACATGTGTTGCCACATCATTAACTAACTAAATTGTAATAAACATATGGCTGTTGCACTCTAATGTTCTTTTTTTTTCCCTCTTTTTAACACATGAATGAGAGAGGAATTATTTAAATCTAAAAAGCTATGAAAAAAATTATGTAAATCTGTGTCACAATTATATAGTGAAAGTTTCAAGTGCTTAAGTTTAAATAAAGTCAAAGTGCATGAGCTGCAATATATGCATAAAGTAAAAAGTAAAATGTAAGTCATTCTAGACACCCTCTAGCTTAATCTTTCGCTTTGTTCAGCTTGTAAAGTTTATATGGACTTTCATTCGATGTCGGACACTTCAATTTAACATGCAAAAAATTCTACATTAGAGCTAGAATCAGACCCGTTTCATGCATTGGACACAATGACTTAAAAAAAAAAAAATGAACCAACAACCTATAATATACTTATTTCTTGTGAGTTAGTATTGTCATGTTACTTGATCTTAATTATTCTAAAAACTAATAAACTGAAAACCTTTTATTGCATAAACATTTCTTATACATCACATTAGTATTACTATCTAAATAAATTTAATAGATAACTGAGAGTGAGGATGCAATGGCTAATTACAAAATTTATCTAGTTTAGAGATACGGTGGACCAAGCGCGCCGCCTTATGGCTTGACAACATAAACATGATGCATTCTACCAAACTCAAATGGAATTTGCTGAAATGGCTTATCCCCTGCTCTAAATTGGCAGCAAAACTTCTTAACAAATGACATATTTTAAAAATTCGGCCAAATTTCCTCAAATTAGATTACTGTACCAAGCAATCACTTCGTATGATGGAGCCAAAGGAATCTGCGATTTAGTTTAGTTTTTAGGCATTGCGCCAACAATCTATGGCCTTTTTTTTTATATCATATTTTCTGCCTAGAAATTCATTAATGAGTGTGTTGGCTTATCATTTACTGTCTAAGGCCAGAAAACACAAGGAATAAATGAGTGAGAAGATGGCTAATTCCATATTTATAATTAGAACTAGCTCTATCTTAGTCTATATTATGATCCTTTATATCTAGCTAATAGGGGTGAGCATGGTCTGGGTGGACAGTTCTCACCTTGGAACCGAGAACCACCCACTAAGGACCAGTTTCGAAAAATTGGAACTGAGAACCACCCGTTAATTCCATGAATCCACCTGAGAATCGGATTGCCGATCCAATCTAATTCCTGGGTGGGTCCATGGAGCCGATCCCCAATCCCTACAAATTACATTCATCAATTAATATCATGGTGCACTTGGTTTTTATTTATGCTCTTAAAATGAGCCATTGGCTCTTAATTTCATACATGACGACAAAGCGCCACAACATTTATGGACATCTCCAATCGGTCCTCTCCTTCCTCTTTGTTTGTTTATTTATTTATTTTTTTGGTCGAGAAAGCAAGTGAATGGATTATTAGAATTTTTTTTTTTTAAAGTAGGGGGTTAATCCTATTACACACGCAAGAGACAAAATTAGTTGATAATTTCCAATAACTACAAATATACAAACATGTACATATATATTTGGTTGAAAAACTACAAAATAATAGAATTTTTTTAAGTATATATAACGGTCTAGTCTGAGTGGGTGGATGGACGGTTCCGCATCTAGAACTGGGAACCAATGACCGGACCGGTACTCACCAGTTCCACTAAATTGGAACCAAGAACCAGACCGGTTGCCATGGGAACCACTGGTTCTAGGCCGGTCCACTCCGGTTCTAGGCGGCCTGGGCAATTCTCGGTTTCTTTGCACACCCCTACTAGCTAATATCCAATTCCTACGACCAAGTCCCACGCTTCCGTTCATCGAATCAAGGTCACGTTTGGTCCGTTTGTATGTTATATTGGACGAGAAAATTTTCTGCTTTATTTGGTATTTGGCGATCTCGTAGAGTCGGACAAGCAAATTTACTTCCATGAGTGCTTTGGAGCAGAAGTTGAAATTCAAAAGTTGTAAATGACTCATCAATGTTGTAGGTACTTACTATCAAATAATTTGTTCTCGCAGCTCTATATTCCAGCGACTGCCTCTTCTTCTGGTTGATTAACAATGATTTATTCTCAAGATTGTGATTACCATTCTATATATCATTTTCAGGATCCCTGTTTTTTGCTTATATCTGCCTCCTGAGCTTTGGTTACCATTCTATATGTTTGTTATGAAGCTCACTACCAAAATGAATCAAGATAAAGGACGGGGCGAGCCGCAGTATCTAGGAGGCTTTGTTTATCAAGATTCAGTCACAGTGCCTATAAAAGGATTGAAGACGCAATTGGTGAAAATTCTAATTGCATTGACGAGTAGCGACTTATCAAGCAACCATTTTTAGTGGGGAGCTTCCCGTGGATATTGGAAACTTGAAGTCACTCTAAGGGCTAAACTTTTCTAACGCCAATATTACAGTTTACATCCCTCCATCCACCGGGAACTTGACTGATCTCAAATGGTTAGATCTCTCTTCAAACAAGTTCACCGGAAGGGTTCCTGGAGAACTAGCAAATTTGACATCTCTTGGATTCTTGAACCTTTCAAATAATCCGCTTATCGGACCTATTCCTCAGGAAGGCAATTCAACACACTCAAGATAACCTCGTTTCTGCGGAATATCTGATTATGTGGATTTTCATTGCCAGAGACATGCGCAAACAGTAGATGAGAAATTCCACCAGTAATCATCCTTCAGAAAAATGATACAGTGTTCTCGAACCCAGAACACTTGAATGGCTTTTGGGATTGATTGCGAGGAAAGAAGCTAAAATGAGAAAGAAATCGAGAAGGAACGGTCATAGATCTTATCCAAGATGAGAATCTCGCTGCTTATTCTTTGCATTGTAATATGAAGAACAAGTCTGTTGAACTGCCATGGGACGGATAATATGCTTATTTTGACCTTTTCTTCATTTATGTCCAGTCTCATCCGAATACATAAAGTTAAATCTAATATTTCTCATTTCTAGGACTTTGAAATCCTTGCTTAGCCGGATGCCTAAATTTCATTGTTGGAACCCAAAAATATGAACTTATCAAACGGGAAAGTTTTCACGGAGAATCCCGTTCTTAGGATTTGGATCGCGAATATATAAAGTTTATGGCATCGATGATAAACCAAATGCATTATGACATATCAAAATCATATGCTACTGGCATTATACTTTTGCGCTCAGGTCTTCCTTTGTAAGGTTCTATTGAAGCAATCTCTGTGCATTGATGATAAGTAAGAAAGAAAGGAAAACATACCCCTGAGGAGGTACGAAAAACGACGTGTTTCGCTTTTTCTCCCCCATCCAGCCAACTTTAGGAGTAATTGCTTGACTTTACACGTTAAAAATGTTTTTATTAACATCAGCACGAGAGTTGATTGA
The DNA here is from genome assembly GCA_014182565.1 of Eucalyptus marginata. NCBI lineage: Eukaryota > Viridiplantae > Streptophyta > Magnoliopsida > Myrtales > Myrtaceae > Eucalyptus > Eucalyptus marginata. Next base: position 8,954,246 of record CM024590.1, on the reverse strand, counting down.
ACTTCAGTTGACTGCAATTTGTCCAGGATCAAGTTGATCAACAAAGATTATAAAATAAACACAGAATTGAAAACTTGTTAACTTCATTGCTTGTATTTAAATCCCGTATGCATGCAGTTACTAACAATCTGATTTAGCAAACTCTTGGAACAACACTTACATGGACTGTAAATATGTACCCATTGCACAATGGATTTGATCACTTAGGTTCTTGACTGAGGTGACATAGTTATCTTAGATCATACTTAGTATCTTTTAACAATTTCTTTTTTCTTTTGCAGTTGGAGTTTTGCATTAATTGTCTTCTATTATTCTCTTGATCCGCATTACTAGGTGTTTTGCCAAAATTGCATCGTCCACGGAATACCTTTCACCGAAATTCATTCTTCAATTTTTATTAAGAGGAGACGGGTTTTGTGGCGATTCCAAATAGGAGTAGTATCAATGGAACACAAAGAACAAATATGCTTCAATGGAATTCAATCAACGATGAAACCCAATGACATAAAAAAACATTGCCATAATTTAACCCATCACAAAGTGCGGTGACATAGAGATATAATGCCGGAATTTAATCAATGGCGAAGATCTAAAAATTATAATTAAGATACACGCTAGAATTCAATCAACGACGAGGTATTTGAAATTGTGACCAAAGTACGAGAATTGAAAGATAATTAAAAGATAATAATTTTTTATTGATTGATCAGGGCTTTACAAAGTATACGATACGGCTATTAAAAGCCTACAATCGACGGTAACAAATGGAGATCACACAATTCAAATAAATAAATAACTTCCTAGTCTCCTATTATCTAGCAACACTTATCTAAAATAGCTTAAATATCCAAAAATATCGCTACTCATCAATTAAACATCGATGTTGATGACTTCATCCCCACATAACTAATATTTGCTCTTACCAATTGCACGTTGATATCACTATGATTTCATCCTAGATAACTGATATCGTTGAGCTTAAATTTTCGAAAATATCGCTACTCATTAGTTACATGTCCACATTGATGTTGATGAATTATGCTTTTCACCAAACTCTGCTACTATTGACTAAGTCTGTCACTTATTGATCATAATAAAAAAAAGTTGGTCATTTTTAGGTGTCAAAATACGATCCCTTTAAATTTATTGAATGATTTATGGATTAATCGATTCTTCTAAATTAAATAATCACGATTCATCACGTGCCTCCTTGTCATCGCTAAATTCTATTTTTGCTTGCCGAATTTTATCTTGGTCAAATTCATCATTGGACTCATTTTTCCACAAGTCACTTTTGGTGTAAAGTTTTCAAGTGGCCCTCTATCTTTGTCCCTAAGTAGTTGCTCATACTTAGACACTTGCTTTGCCAACTGAAATAAATCGGCAAAGTTTTGGCCTTTGAATTTTTCTCTTAGATTGAATTTCCATCCATTGAAAGCCAAATTTGTGAATTCTCTCTTTGAGAGTGAAGTAAGACATTTATTTCTAACCTTTTTGAATCGAGCAACAAATTGATCGACTGACTTGTTATTGTATTGATAGAGTGTGGCCAAATAAGCAATCCATACTTCAAGTATTATTCTATAAAATTGAGAATGGAATCATCTCTCCATCTTTGGCCAATTACACACCGAATTAGATAGTAAATCAGAGTACGAGGTAAAAGCGGTTTTCGACAAAGAAAAGGAAATAACCTTAGTCTTAAAAACTCATTTGTCCCTTCTTCTTCGCACTGGGCTATAAATTGACCAATGTGTTCAATAATAAATTGTTCATTTTTGCCAATAAAAACAACGAATTTGGGAATTTCAAAACCTCTCTAAAAGACTGGTTATCGATCCATTCAGGATGTAGTTTTTGGCAAATAGGTGTGATAACACCTTATCTAACCCAAATCGTTGCCAAACTTCTTCAACAATCTTTGTTAGGTTCAATTGTGGATTTGGTTGGCCATTTTGACTTCTAAGCAGCAACAGCAATCTTGCTAGGCTATCAACGTCAATTGGCATGTTAGGCGTAATGAGAATATTCACATTGGGTGGAACTTGCCTTAGATCTTCAACATTTGGCAATTGATTAGCTCATTGACCAGTTTGATTTGCCAAATCATTGTCACTAGTTTGGTTATTTTGATCAACATCAGCCTGATTATTCTCAACATTATGACCTTGATTGGAAGACTCGGACCTTTGCACATTTTAACACGGGTTGACTACTATGACCACCGTAATTGTCATCAATAAATAAAGGGGAATATGAATTTACCTTATTACTTATTATCTAGCAACACTTATCTAAAAATATTTAAAATTTTAATAATATTTTAATATTTGTTGAATTTTTATTACTTTTTTTTTCCTTTGTTTTCTCTTTTGCTTTCTTATTTTCCTTTTGTCGGTGGCCGGCCTCCGGCCACAGGCGACAGCCGGCCACTGGCCAAGGCTGGCCGATTGGCCTCGCTCGCCATAGATATCTTCGCCATTTGCCCTCTAAGGTTTTGAGGATGAAGTCAGCCTATATAGCAAAAAATGCAAAAGAAGAATGCGACTGTTGGTGCTTTTACTCGAAAATTAATATCTTCCCTCTAACTTTTTTTAGGTTCATAAGTAGATGGGAAATTTTGTTTTTGGGGCAAATCTAGAAAGATTGATGGTATTTTGCAGGTTCTAGTGACACCTTTGATATGTGTGACGTAAATCCATTAGAAATTTACACATTTTGAAAAGTTAAAAGAGTGAAATTGAGATAATGTAATTTGATATATTATCAAGTAGCGCACCTCAATCATCAAAAATAAAAACAAAAACATAGAAGTAGCGTGCCTTGCCTATAAGGGCCAGGGAAAACCCTTAGGACATTTAAATTGTATAATCAGGTCATTAAATTTATATAGAAACACTAAATTTAATTAACCGGAGCTCATTTGTTCAATGAAGTGAGTAAGAGTCCGACATGAAAAGGATCTTTTGCCGTCATGAGCTACATGAGCATGGTTCGCGAGCAATCATCGTGTCTCCAGCCTATAAATTGAGTAAGGATCACGCCTATTTCCAAGTCAACGAGGGTCGGAGAATATCGTAAAATCCCTAAATCATAATTGACAGCAAAATCGGCACCAAACAACTTCCCTGCAAATTTTTATCAAAGAAAGCTCTCGATTCCTAGCTTCTTCCCATTTTATCATCTAAAAAAAAAGCAAAACAAATGAAAGATGTACCTCGGTAACAATATACACCAATTTACATAAATTCCCAATCTACAAAGTACGCCCCATTCGCTTAATTGTTCTTGGAGTCAATCCATTGTTTTGGCACCTTTTCCATCACATATGAGGATAATATGCCGAATTTTGTGTTAACATAATCCATACATAAATGTTCAATTAGGTGCCCCAACACCCTCTAAGATCTTATAATAGCGCTTAAACAATTTACAAGAATTCGAATGCCTAGTATAATTGGCATATTAGACCATGTAAGTAACTAATCATGTGAAGACGTAAAAAGATTTCGACAGATTTTGAAAGTTATAATTTCCTTATAATGAAGATTTTTTCTTAGTAATCCATTAAAAAGCGTATTGGCTTTGTCACCATAAGGTATTACTAATTATTGATTAGAAACCTTCCTAAGTCTCTTTACTGACAAATGAGATTCGACTCGTAAAATGGAGCACTGTCGTTTGATATTACTTTTTCGACAAAGCGTATTATTTTTAGCTCATTTACAAATATAGACAAAAAAATGCAATTAAAGAATTTAAAACGGTCAAATTTGTCAATTGTGAAGTAGAGATGTGAGTGCCGTGACATTGGGTGCCATACATGTGTTAAGACATTGCGCGCACGAGACGCTTCAAGAACATTTCTCCATGGAAAATCTCCATCGCACTAAAATTTTCCACACGCAAGAGGCCACCATCATGGATTTTCCGTGTCCCAATAATGCCATTTTAAGAAGACTTTGACTTTGACCTTATAGAAAAGACCTTTGTTGATTACTTCACGATACAATAGAAGCTTTATCATAAGTGGAAATGCTAAATTGCAAAATGGAAAGGCATTAGTTCCTCCGCCTCCTTTGTTTCAACGTCAATTGGCATGTTATGTGTAATAGGAATATTCACATTACGTGGAACTTGCCTTAGATCTTCAACATTTGGCAATTGACTAGCTCATTGACCAGTTTGATTTGCCAAATCATTGTCACCGGTTTGGTTATTTTGATCAACATCAGCCTGATTATTCTCAACATTATGACCTTGATTGGAAGACTCAGGCCTTTGCACATTTTAACATGGGTTGACTACTATGACCACCGTAATTGTCATCAATAAATAAAGAGGGAATATCAATTTACCTTATTACCTATTATCTAGCAACACTTATCTAAAAATATTTAAATATATGAAAATATCACTACTCATCAATTACACGTCGATATTAATGTCGATGACTTCATTCTAGATAACTGATATTTGTCGAGCTTAAATATCCGAAAATATCGCTGCTTATCAGTTACATGTAGATGTTGATGTTGATGACCTATGTTGTTCACCAAATTCTGCTACTATAGACTAAGTTTGTCACTTGTTGATATTATAAAAAAGTTAATAATTTTTTGGTGTCAACACAATGGTTGTTAAGGAATACACGTATGGTTCTCAGAAAGGACATCTAGAAAACAAGTCCTCATCATTTGCACATGTCGTATTAGATGAGAGAATAAAAAGAGGTCCAATTCTGCTTACAGGGAGCAACTGAAACATGGCAAGATTAAATGAAACAATTCTCTTTAAATGACAAAAGTGACGAGACTCTTCTTTTGATCGAGATAGTCTTGTTGCACAGTGTTTTTCCAAAAAAACATACATTGGCGAGTTCCCCTTAGAACAATTATCTTATCAAAGCTTGAGCAACAATTTTCGTAAATTTGGAAGAAAGCTGAATAAAAAATTCAAAGATATTTGCAAGCACTTTATTAAACTTAAAGATATTAGAGAATCAAATTATCTGCAAAATTCAAAGTCATTATACTGGAAAAAAATTCATAAATGACTGCCCCGTTCATAAAGGGTCACCAAAACGGGTCTATGAGACGGTAGAGCCACACATATCTTTTAAAAAAATGCCACCATAGACATGACTTTCAAGACAAGGAGAGAAGACTTATGGCATCGTACATATGTAAAATAATCACATTTCAGGCTTGATGTGATATTGCAAGAAAAAAATCACCAATAAAATCCAAATTATTTGCACCAGTTTGTCAATTCCCATTTAGAATGGGTGCCCTGAAAAGTCCTCCATTTTCTCATATGAATTCGGCCAGGGAAGAAATTCTATGGCAGTAAAAATTTTCCACACTCAGCTAACCCTACCACGACAATCAACAAAAAAATTTGACCCCATTGATGTCATTTTATGGAGACTTTGACTCCTTAGCATTTATAATTAAGTCGCACCGCTGTCCTACAGCCATTTTGCTCGAGGCAAATCATTAAATTCTACCAGACACTTTCCCCTTCCCCAACAATTGAAGCCGTGGAATATTTGAAAAGCACTTGATTAAACTTTGGGAAGTATTAATCTCAAGTACTCTAGTATTATACATGTTCATATATATATATATATATATATATATATATATATATATATATATATATATATATATGTTTCTTGAGGGAAGTGTCAAGTAACTTTTCTAAGCTTTATTTGCTCTTATATTTGACGAAATTACCGGAGGCTTTCACAATGCTATGGATTGTTAATTAGGCCAGCCTTCTTTTAAGTAGAACAATTCAGTTAAAATTCTATTTCCTTTTGTACCAATTGAATCGTCTAACTCTAGATTTGCAACTTAAAAAATTCATCTAAAAGGTTGCGTTGTTGAACACAAATATGTTTAGAAGAAAATGAAAATGAGAACAGTTTTATTTAAATCCACTTAATCCGAAACTGAGTTACGATCAGATTTATACAATATTTTTACCTAAATGATATAATTTTTAATTCGATCAAATATCTTGCCCTATGAATGAAATAAATGATAGTGCTTCTCTAATTCAGCAAACTTTTAAGAAAATGAAAATTACAATATATCAGAAACAACATATTGACATTTGATTAAGTCTTATTTTCGATTTTTAAATGCTCTTTAGGAAGTCCATTTGCAAGGAAGTGAAAATGAAAATAATGCTATCTAAAATCCAATTAAATTGAGATTAGCTTATATAAACAGATAAGTGGGAAGTCCATAAGCTTTAGTCTATTCTATAATTTAGATAGTGGACGAGCAGATATGGTCTCACGTTCAAATTATTAGGCCGCGTTTTGTATGTCTGATTAGGCAAGTGTTTTTATTGGTAATTTTTACACTCAATTGTTAACAAGTCAAATGAAAAACATGTGAAAATTGCCGACCCTAATAATATAAAAAGTTAGATACATGTATAATATGTTAAACAATAAGTGACAAGTTTCAAATTAATGGGATACCAAATCAAGGCAAAGCAAGTTTTCCCCTTGCAAGAACGCACGTCTGATAGTAATTAGGGAAAAAATATCGAAGGACTACAAAATAAAATGAGATTGATCTTGATTAAACTCCCAACCAGGAAGGCAAGTTGAACTCGTCTGCTTCGAGAAGATGGGATAAGATGAAGTTGGAAGTCTATGTGAGCCCCCCTTCAGAACTTTCAGAGAAGACTTGTGTCGATGACTTGGGGAGAATTGTCCAAAAAGTCCCAAATCTATTGCATTTTCACCAATTTAGTCCTAAACCTTTTTAATTTTGCCAATTCAATCCTAAACATTTTCATTTCTTACCAATTGAGTCTATCAAGCTAATTTTGGTCGAAACTCCCAACCAGGAAATTTTCATTTCTTCCCTCTAACTTATTTTAGGTTCATAAGTAGATGGAGGATTTTGTTTTTGGGGCAAATCTAGAAAGATCGATGGTATTTTACAGGTTCTAGTGACACCTTTTCATCCCATTCTAATACGTATGAAGTAAATCCATTAGAAATTTACACATTTTAAAAAGTTAAAAGAGTGCAATTGAGATAATGTGATTCGATGTATTGTTAACTAGTGCATCCCAATCATCAAAAATAAAAACGAAAACATAGAAGTAGTGTGCCTTGCCTATAAGGGCCAGGCAAAACCCTTGGGACATTTAAATTATATAATCAGTTCATTAAATTTATATAGCTTTCCTAACAAATGTTTTCAACTCTAAATTTGGTTAACCGGAACTCATTTGTTCAACGAAGTGGGCAAGAGTCCGACATGCAAAAGGATCTTTTGCTGTCATGAGCTACATGAACATACTTTGCGAGCAATCATCGTGTCTCCAGCCTTTAAAATGAGTAAGGATCATGCCTATTTCCAAGTCAATGAGGGTCGGAGAATATCGTATAATCCCTAAATCATAATTGACAGCAAAATCGGCACCAAACAACTTCCCTGCAAATTTTTATCAAAGAAAGCTCTCGGATCCGAGCTTCTTCCCATTTTATCATCTAAAAAAAAAAAAGCAAAACAAATAAAGGATGTACCTCGGTAACAAGATACACCAATTTACATAAATTCTCAATCTACAAAGTATGCCCCATTCGCTTAATTTTTCTTTGAGTCAATCCATTGTTTTGGCACCTTTTTCCATCACATATGAGGATAATATGCCGAATTTTGTGTTAACATAATCCATACATAAATGTTCAATTAGGTGCCCCAACACCCTCTAAGATCTTACCATATACACGTTTAAACAATTTATAGGAATTCGAATGCCTAGTATAATTGGCATATTAGACCATATGAGTAACTAATCATGTGAAGACATGAAAAGATTTCGACATATTTTAAAAGTTATAATTTCCTTATAATGAAGATTTTTTCTTAGTAATCCTATAAAAAGCTTACTGGCTTTGTCATCAGAAGGTATTACTAATTATTGATTAGAAACCTTCCTAAGTCTCTTTACTGACAAATGAGATTCAACTTATAAAATAGAGCACTGCCATTTGATAATACTTTCTCGAAAAAGCGTATTATTATTAGCTCATTTACAAATAGACAAAAATGCAATTAAAGAATTTAAAAAGGTCAAATTTGTCAATTGTGAAGTAGAGTTGTGAGTGCCGTGACATTGGGTGCCATACATGTGTCAAGACATCGTGCCCACAAAACGCTTCAAGAAGATTTCTCCATGGAAAATCTCCATCACACTAAAATTTTCCACACGCAAGAGGCCACCATTATGGAAATTCCGTGTCCCAATAATGCCATTTTAAGAAGACTTTGACTTTGACCTTATAGAGAAGACCCTTGTTGATTACTTCACAATACAATAGGGGCTTTATCATAAGTGGAAATGCTATATTGCAAAAGGGAAAGGCATTAGTTCCTCCGCCTCCTTTGTTTCTACTTGTTCTTTCATTCCTCCCTTCGCTTTCCTTCGCCCCTTTGCCCTCCTGACCAACGCGTTGTCTTGCTCCATCTTAAAAAAAATTTCGTGCTTGATAGCATGGCACCATGGCATCGCACTCTTGTGATTAGAATGAGCATGTCGTGTCATATCCAAAGAAGCATCTTTTCCATCACCGATGAGGAAAATGTGCCAAATCTTATGTTTACATAACCAAAAAGTAAATGTTGAATTTAATGCCCTGACATTCTCTAAGACCTTTTATTACACGTTAAAAACAATTTACAATAATCCAACCACCTAGTATAACGAGCATACTAAGCATGGGCCTTGTTTGACTTTAGAAATGGGTTTTTTGTGCAATGCAAATACTAAAAGCCAAAGCTCTTTAAGAAAGGGCGGTCACACGACCATAGGCAGTCATCTCGTGGGTCGCGTAACCTTGCCAGCCACCCTCACAAAGAAGATGAACAATAAAAACAGGGGGCAAGATTAGAAAACTCAAGAATTCGTGAGGATAACTTTGGGAAAAAAATTATTTAACAATAGTTTCAGTATTCCGCAAAAATTACTTTGAAAGACTTGCCAAATACCTCAACATTTCCTTAAGGGGCTTTGAAGGCCGAAAGCCCCTTGAAAAAACTTAACCAAATGCCCATAAGTCATGTAAGAATCCAATCATATGAAGAAGTGAAAAAATTTCAACATAATTGAAGCTTATTAATTTGCCATAATGAAAGTTTCCTAATAATTCTATGAAAAGCTCAAGAGCTTTGTCATAGAGTTATTAATTTTTGATAGCCAAGTTACGAATTTTTATATGCGTTTTTAAATGGACAAATCGTTACAATCACCCTCATTCTCTCTACTAGCAAATGAAATATAAAGACTACACTTTTGTCATTCTTTAGCTCATTCACAAATACCAACAAAAATTGTGATCAAAGAATATAGGAAACTCAAGTTCATAAGTTGTCAAATTGAGTGGTTAGTGCTGTGACATGGACTTAGTACATGTGGCGCAACATCGTGCGCAAGAGGACCTTTCAAGAAGACTTTTCCTTGGAAATTTTATGGGACTAAAAGTTTCCACACCCAACTAACCTGGCCAAGAAAAAAAAAAAAAAAAAAAAAAAAAAGAATACCAAATATGTGACCCCAAGTAATGTCGTGTAATGGAGACTTTGATTTCTATCAAATCACATCTTTTCTTTCCCTTTTCAATTGTAGCGGTAAAATACTTGACAAGCATTTCTTTTAAATTAATCGTTGGCAAGTAACGGAGAGATTAATTTCCAAGAAGAGTTTTCCATTAAAATTTCTACAGCATTAATAATTTTCCACACTCAACTAACCCCACCAAGGCTCTTTTCCATGGAGATTCAGTGATCCCGATTATTTTATTTTAAGAAGACTTTGATTTTGACCTTTAAGAGAAGGCTCACGTGATTACTTCACACTACAGAAGGGCTATATAAGTGGAAGCACGGTCCTCCACCACCAACAAACCCGCTCACATGCTAAATTGCAAAATGGGGTGGCATCAGATCCTCCGCCTCCTTTGTTTTCACTTTTTCTTACATTCGTCCTTTCGATTTGCTTTGCCCCTTTGCCTTCCTAACCAGCGGGATGCCTTGCTCCATTTTAAGAATTCCTTTGTGCTTGATAGCAAAGCATCAGACCCTTGTTATTGGCTTCCCAGTTACTACCTTTATCAAAAGATAAACATTGTCAAGTCTTATCCAAAGACAAATTCATGGTACAAGGGCATGGACTGCTGCTCATGGGACGGTGTCGCTTGTGATGGTGCCACCGGTAACGTCATCGGTCTCAATCTTACTTGCAGTTGGCTTCGTGGCACTCTCCATTCCAATAGCTCCCTCTTTCTTCTTCGCCATCTTCAGAACCTCAACCTTTTCGGTAATGACTTTACTGGCTCTCACATTTCGTCTAATCTGAGTGCATTTGCAACATTGACTCATCTGAATCTCTCTTTTTCATGCTTTTCGGGTTCCATTCCTAGTGAAATCTCTAGCCTTTCCCAGTTGGTGTCACTTGATCTCTCTCACAATGAATGTTGGGACACTTCACTCAGGGTGAAAAACTCAATCTTCACAATGCTTATTCAAAATCTAACAAAATTAAGAAAGCTTGCTCTTGATGAAGTAGACATGTCCATGGTTTCACCAAAGTCCTTTGCGAATTTGTCTTCTTCTTTAACATATCTAAGCGTTCATGCTTGTTCCTTAGGGGGGATATTTCCAGATATTGTTTTTCAATTACCGAGCCTCACTACTCTCGATATAAGTGACAATTATAACTTGTCTGGGATTCTTCCCAAATCCAATTGGACTACTCCTCTTGAGTCTTTGTCTGTTATATATACAAGTTTTTCGGGAGAAATACCCGATTCAATAGGTAACATGAAGAATTTAAGAGTTTTATGTCTTAGCTATTGTAGATTCATAGGACACATCCCCTCATCAATGCGGAATCTCAACCAACTCCAAGTTTTGCATATTGTGGGGAATAGCTTTAGTGGGGTTGTAGAGTTTGAATTATTTTCAAAGCTTGCAAATCTCCGAGAGCTTATTGTTTCTCTAGAACTAAATCTAACCTACGATACACTCAAGTATACATTCCCGAAGCTTGAAATGTTGGAGTTGGTTTCTTGCAACTTAACCACATTTCCCTATTTCTTGAATTCATCTAAAAGATTAACATACTTGAACCTCTCTTTTAATAAGATTAGTGGGGAGATCCCGATGTGGTTCTGGGGAATAAGCCACGATACATTGGAAATATTGATTCTTTCTAGTAACCTTTTGGAGGGAGGTATACAACAATTGCAAGGGAAGAGCTTGCGGTATATTGATATTTGGAACAACTCATTCCATGGACCACTCCCCATTCCGCCACCTTCTACTGTTTTGTTTGATGCCTCCAACAATGGTTTCAGCGGTGATATCCCCTTTTCAATTTGCCAATTGAGTTCACTCCACAGTTTGTATTTGTTTGACAATAATCTCTCTGGGAATATGCCATCATGTTTTGGTAATATAACCAATCTTCGGTCTCTAGACTTGAGTGGCAATAAATTACAAGGACCATTACCACGCTCCCTAGTCAGATGTGTGAACTTATCATCACTAGTTCTTGGTCACAATGAGTTTAGTGATGTTTTTCCACATTGGTTGGAGGCACCACACCTGTATGATCTTGATTTGCAATCGAACAAATTTCATAGTAAGATCAACTTTATTGCATTTGGACTCTCCTTCCCTACTCTTGAAACTTTATCTATTTCCAACAACAATTTCACTGGACGGTGGCCCATAGAGATTTTCTCAAACACCTCATTGTATATACTAGATTTGTCCAACAACAAGTTTGGAGGGCCAATTCCAATTCCATCTCCTGTCACATTCTATTATTCCATTGCATCTAATAAGATGACAGGAAAGATCCCCTCTTTGATATGCAATTTCACCAAGCTCGAGATCATTGACTTGTCCAACAACACCTTAATAGGTAGCTTGCCTGGGTGTTTAACAAATTTTGGCACCAATTTGTTAGTTTTGAATTTGCGAATGAATTACCTTGAGGGCATAATTCCTCAATCATTTTCGTCGAGAAGTGGCTTGATGACTCTTGACTTGAGTCGAAATCGGTTTGAAGGCATGTTGCCTCGGTTGCTTTTAAAATGTAGGCACCTGGAAGTTCTGGATCTCAGTAACAATCAGATAGAGGATGCATTTCCAAGATGGTTGGGAACACTCCCGGAGCTAAAAGTTCTTGTTTTAAGGTCCAACAATTTGAAGGGCCTTTTGAATATACCCACGAGAGGTCACCTCTTTCCTAAGTTACACATTTTGGACCTCTCCAACAACAATTTTAGCGGTCCTTTGCCAACCAACTTGATAATGAGCCTTAAAGCCATGATGAATGGCGAAAATGGGCAAGCCAAATCATTATATATGACAAGGGATATTGGGGGACAAAGTTCCCAATCGAGATCATATGAAAATTCCGTGACCCTGACCATGAAAGGGCAAGAGATTTGGCTAGTGAAGATCTTCACCTTCCTCACACTTATTGACTTGTCACACAACTCTCTCCAAGGGAATATCCCCGAATTTATTGGACAGCTTCACTCTCTCGTAGGGCTCAACCTTTCTCATAACTATCTCACTGGTTCCATCCCTCTGACTCTAGGGAACTTGACCAATCTTGGATGGCTTGATCTATCTTCGAACAAGCTTAGTGGGGTAATTCCTAGCAAATTGGGAGATTTGGCAGCCCTTGGATGCTTAAACCTCTCGAAGAACCAACTCACTGGTCGAATTCCACAAGTTAAGCAATTGAGCACATTCTCAAGTGACTCGTTTAATGGGAATCCTGGACTTTGTGGAACTCCATTGCCAAAAGCATGCCTTGGCGATGCGCAAACTCCTCTGCCATCATCCTCATCAACTTTCGACCAAGAAGAGCATGAGAGTTGGCTCAAACAAAAAACAATGTGGATAGGTTATGCATCGGGAATCGTAATTGGGATTTCGATAGCATACATTGCATTTGAAATGGGAAGGCCCAAATGGCTCATGCAAGGCATGAGAACGCTGGAGAGAAGAGTACCGGAATGGACGAAGAAGCCAAAGGGTAAGGCCATCAAATTTCATGGACAACGAAATTGTTTGAGGAGTTGTCCCTATAAACTAGCTTTGTAATAGGAAAAGGGAACACTCGGAGCTCATGTGGGTATCCAAATCTCAGGTATTTTATAAAGCTTGGCAACTTAGTCTCAGGCTGAACAACGGAGAGGAAGAACATGTCGGACCTGTGATGGAGAGATTTATAGATTGGTAACAGGTTCATTTTACAGTAATCTAGAGGATCATGAATGTCCAACTATACTGAGGTTATCACTACGACAGCAAGTACTTCTAATCTGTTGTGCTGAATCAAGGGCCATTAACGATCCCAGAGGTATGTTCCTTCTGTCTATAAAACGGTAGGGGTTCTGTTGTCATTTGCTCTTTTCCTGTTTCACTTTTAACACCAACATTTCTAGCCAGATGCATCCATCTTCTCTTAGAACTGGAAGCACATGATGGGTCTCCAACCTATGCGTCAAAAATCATGCAAAAGAATGGGAAATAAACAAGTATAGGAAAGAGGGAAAAGTCAAAACCGGAGAGTCCTCGTCTTTTCTCCCTCTTTTAGCATAGCCTTACCTTTCTAGAGCATTAGGGGCATCCCTTCCACTACCACTTAAATCCAAAACTGATGACCTCTGTTTTGTGCCAATGGACTTGCCCATACCGCATCTGTTGCCAATCTGTGTTGCATTTTTAAGATCAAGTACGTTAGTCATGGCATTCTGCTTTTGCCAGTACTTTTTCTTGTTCGATCAACTTCCCTCCATATTGGAACCCTATGCAACTAACCTTCAGCTCAAGGAACCACCGCGAGACATCTGATTTTCAATATTCACAAAGTGTTAAGGAATTTATCTGTCCTTTGGTCACCCTTCAAATGACTTACCAAGAAACAGGTACCTTACACAACTTCATGTACATAAATGGCAAGCCATGCTGTTTTAAAGCTATTTAGAAAGACGCCGAAAGGGGGATTTTGAGTCTTGATCTAAATTAAGAAGTATTGTCTTTGGATCTTTTCCTTTTTGTGTTGGCTAGGACTATTGGAAAACTTCATTCATAAATTATTTTGAAGCTATATTACTAATGCGTCGCACTGCATTTATCATTATCTGATTGTAATTGACATTGGATGATCTTAAAAGGGAACTCGCATCTATTCCGGAACTTTTAAGTCTTTGTGACACATTTCAATAATTGTGCTTTTATCATTCCCTGATCTTCTGCATTCACATATTCATTATATTGACTAAAAGAAATGCTAATCCATGAAAAATAAATGTTACTATTGTTGCAGAAGGCTTTAGACCCTCCTTATCCTGATGTTGTTCAAGATGCATTAGATTTGCTAGTTCTTATGGGCGCGTTATCTCCTAGAGGGAGGTTTGAGCCAACATTCTATGGACGTCTGCTTGCCCGTTTCTCTGTGTCTTTTGATGCATCTATGTTCATAATCAAGTTTGGCGAAGTTGGATTGCTACATGAGGGTATTCTTCTTGGTGTATTGATGGACACGCAACCTCTACCCATTGTGCATCCTTTTGGGGAGGAAAATTTGGTACTTCCCATCAAGCAAATGCAAATTTCTATTCTAGATCCATCAACAGGAAAAAAACATTACTCTTATTGGCTATTCCCCCTTTCTTTCCAGTTCAGACAGTACATAAATTGCTACTTCAGTGGAGATACTAACAACCCCCAATTGGTCAAAAGGTGGCGATGTTAATGGTGAACTTGTGTGCCTTTAAGTTTTGGCAGCGCATTTTCAAGGTATTGTCATCATTAGTTCTTGAAGATCATGCTGGCATTCATTCTCATATCTATGTTTTGTTTTCCTCTAAAGGACGAGTATCGCGTTAAGCATTTGAATCAACTTCTACAAGTTGATGACATGAAAGTTACACAGAAGATGGTGCTGAAGAATGAAGAAGAATGGTGCTTCTTTCATAATCTTGTGCAGTCATCACTTAATCATGTCGCTGAAATACGTAAAGCCGCAACTTTGTCCTTTGAGTTCTCTCTTGTCACCTCTATTTCCCTTTCTTTCTTCCGTTAGTTTCCCTTTTGATTTTCAATTTGCTTTTCCTCAGATGAAGATGTCCTGAGTTCATTGCATCGGTTTCAGCCCAACTTCCTCGGTGCATCTTGATTCTTTTCCTTCTTATTACTATCCTTATGAGTTCCAACACAAGTGCCTTCTTGAGTGTCCACCGCCAAATGAAGATGAAGATGCAGCTGGCCTAGATGACGATCAACTTAATTCTTTTGCCGACAGCAGGAAATGTGTTGCTGTACCCTTTGTTGCCCCAAATGACTTCCAGACAACAACTGTGGCTGACAAATTGACAGCCGTTGTCAAAGAGGTACAATATCATACTTTATGTCCTCCTTTTGCAGATACCTATGGAGTTATAAGTCTCCTTTGTTTGCAATTTTAGATAAGAGCTCTTCACTTCTGTATGGAAGCGCTACTGGTTGAGGATCAGTTTGAAAACTTGGATTCCATGACGATGCAAGAGAAGGGCGGAGCCGAGGCTGAGGCTGGGGAAGAGGATGTAGAGGAGGCCAATACCATCAGAATAATCAGGGAAATCATTTGGGGGCTTCTTCTTTGAACAGTCTCACCAGTAATGAGACTGCAATTGTGGCGAAGCAGCCTCCGGGACCTCGCATGCCAGATGGAACAAGAGGATTCGCGATGGGTTGTGGGAAGCCAGTTAGTACCACATGACCACGTCACGTGATAGAATTTTCAATTGCCACGGGGACTCAGGGATCAGTAATCACCATCTTGTGTGTGGTGTTGATGATACCCATGTGAGCTCACGCCAGGGTGGCTTAAAAAAGGATGTGTTCTACTACAAGCTTCTCTCATATTTTTGGAGACGATGGACCAGTCTAGAACTACTTTATATTCCCTTTTCTTAGGCTTTTATCATGTAGAAATGAAAATACAAAAATAAAAAGAGCGAGAAGTGAAAAAGAAAAAAACAATCTATGAACGTTACATGGAAGTATAAGGTTTTGTGGAATGACTTTTTTCGATTTTTCGATTTTTTATTTTTTTTTTGTCTTCGTCTCTCCTTATATTTGTAATTGATGAATTAGGTTTTTATATCCTCTTTGTGAAGACTCTGGAGTATCTTATATAAATCGTGGGAAAGTAGAGGTCGGGAGTGTGAGACAAAGGTAATATTGGAAAAGGAAATTAATGGAATGGAAAGTCAAACCAAGAGGATGTAGGTTTCTTCAAGCCATTGCTCTCGGGCAATAGATATTTGCGACCTAATTTGATTTGTTATGAAGAATCGGCTCCTCGAGGCATTAGTTAAAGGGTTAGATTGAGAAGTAGGCAATATCAATCCATTTGAGCCGTGTTACACATCGATCGAATTTCCATAAATGCACCTCCCCAAAAGTCGCAAATGATTTCCAACTTGCATTCACACGAGCTTCAACATGAATAGAAGAAAGTAAAGTTCAGGTTCTAAAGCTTTGAGCATCACATAACTTAAAGCTCAATCTGCATTTCTCAAGAAAAACACGACACGTCCTAAATAAGCACAAAAAAAAATTGGAAAAAGAAAACAAAAAAACATATTCAAAATTGAATATGGTTGTATTGTGGCCTATGGAATTGTTTAGATGAAATGGACTAATCAATTTTTCTCCCGAAAGGTTAATGAAGCAAGAGGGAGCAAACAATCTGAATCAAACGACCGGATTTATTCAAATATAAAAGCCAACCAAGCATTATTATATAATGACACGTTACTGCTCTTCACACTTGGCAACCCAAGTATCTAGGTTGTCTTTTCTCTATCTCTACAGGGGAGCTCAAAGCACCATGGAGGACAACTAATTGTCTCATTTCTCAAGAAATGACCCAAGTACCAGTTACACCTCGTGGGTTGCAGCTCTCGAGAAACCTTGATCCTTTCCTGCTTGGAAATCATCCGATACGACATCGGCAGGAGGGCACATGCGAAAAACATACGAGATGAACTTGGATACCACCATCGGATTCTTGGAGGTTATGCAATCTGACAATTTCCCAAAGCACTGCTCATCGAAATGAAATGACCCACTGAGAAAGAAGAAGCTGCTCCTTCCCAGCTTCTCCACCTGGAACAATAATCACAGAGGCGTCAAAACAACATCAGGGGCTTAGGACGGATAAATACAAAAGATGGTTTGAACGCACTATTATGAACTTTTAAAGTCGCTACTCAAAACTGAGCTGAAAAATTCATCAGTGCAACTACCGATTAGGAAAGAAAAACTCCAGAACAAAAATGAAAATCTAGATTAATGGCCATACATGGAACTTGTATCCTCTCCGCCGTGCACATGCAATTGCCTCACGATCACAGATTCTTTACAAGACCCTATGATCAAGCAAACAGAGCAATGAGAAAACACGATACCATGTTCCAGTAGCAATAATTACCCGCAGTTGTGAAAACCTAAGGTTATTCATGGTAAGAATAACCGGCACTTCATATAAAGCATTGGCAAGTAACCGAATCGCAAAATACTCGAAGAAGTTCTTCAAAAAACTTCTCTGTCCCTCCAAATTTTTTCCATATCCATAAATTTCAAAATCAGGGAACCACAAGACGCATTTTACTGACTTCCACAGAACTTGGCTCTCCACAGATTTCCCTATGATGGTCTGGTATGGGTGATGGAGTCCCCACATAATCTTGACATCAGTCAATGACGGGTCGAATATGGAGGATTCAAGAAGAGATGTGGTGGCGGCCCTTCTTAAAGGATCATAATTGCGGGCAATGTTGGGGGTAAAATGAAAGTTGGTGTCATCCAAGATGAGAATTTCCCCATCATCAGCAAAAGGAAATAACTAAATAAGTAATGTTGGGTCGGCATCACCATTTTCTGCGATGCATGGACTTGGCTTACTCACTGACAAAACTGACGTGCCCATATTATGGGAGAAAGAACATGAATCACCATTCCGACAACCCTGCAAGTCCAATTACTCAATCAATTAATGAATTGCTTGCATTTTGTATGGGAGAATAAAGTAGCAGCAGTGATGAAAGCAAGACTTATGAGCGACTTCCACATGTCCTGTAGCTCCTTTGCAGGAACAATTTTCTAGGAGGAGCATCTGGACCATACCCCAGGAAGAGAATAATCTAAAATCAAAAGCAAGGGTAAATATTGATTGACACCATCATACATACAAATAAATAGACTTGAGGAGCCAAACAATACAGGAAAAAAAGGGGAAATGCATACTGGAATTATAAGTATTGCCGGATAAAGAGACATGTGAGTAGCCAAGACCCATCCAAAAGCTGCCAGGGCCTGCAGTCCAATTCCAATATAATGACATATTAAATTAACAAGTACAGTCCAAGAAAATCAAACAGAATACAAGACGAGCTTAGGACCTAATAGGCAGTCTGCAATCATATTTCAAATCATCTGTTTACTCTCAGTTCCACTCAATTTGAGACAATCTTATAATGTCATTCTAGATGCACAACTTCAAAGAAAGCTTTATTCTTGACTGATCGATTTTGGCCAAATACCCCTCCTTCCAATGTGTTTATTATGCAGCCAATCAACAGATGTTGAATAATCCAAACTATGAGGACGGATAAATTATGCACAATAAGTATCAACTCATCTAGCTTGGCCTATGGTGAACACGAGATAAATTTAGAGAAGTCTGTCTATGCCGTAAGAATAACTAAAAACTGCTTAAAATTCAAATTTGATGTCTCACACTGTGAACATCAGCCTCAAGTCCTTAACCCAAATATACTTTATTTCCAAAAGTAGGAGGAATGACAAATATTTGATTAAGCAAAATATTGGACTAATAAATTCAGGAAATACATATTCAATGTAGTCCTCATGCAGTCCCCATATCTCAGTGAAGGCAGAAATATACCTTTACAAGCTCCATAAAGAGCTAATAGGATTGCCAAATTTTCAATAGGGGATGTCGATAGATCCACACATGCAAACTATTGTGAAAGAGTTCCACAGATAGACCAGGGCTGCAATGTCTCCTGATGGTAACATCCCTAAAACAAAATAAGACCTAAACTTAAGCAGCATTGTGTTGCAGCTTCACTAGCTCTTTTCTCAAAGTAGCATATCATCTATGAAGCTTCATACAATGGAAATTAGAAAAATAAGAATTAGTGAATACACGAAGTCCCCAGAAAGAAATGGCCAAAGAAGTTCCATGATAGAAAAAGAAGCCTCCAGGAAGAGATTGTAAGTATACCCAAACCAAACTGGTATTAAATATATCAAGAGGGTATATAAATTTATATCAAGAGGTTATGTATATGTATATATATATATATATACATATACATATACATATACATATACATGTACATATATATGTATATGTATATGTATATATATCTTTAGAATCCCTTATCTCACTTAAACGGACCTCGCCAAGCCAGCATGCCTTGTTTAGGATAATGAACTATGAAAATGATCTTCAGTGACTCCAAATATGCATGACATACTCAATTTAGACCAATTTTAGACCAATGCAACCTCAATGCAGCCAGCTCACCATTGTTCTAAGCCTAGGAGATACTAGCTTGTGTAACTTAATGTATTGCAATAATAGTCTTACAAAAGGGAGAGAAGCAGAAGGATATAACACTAGTTGTTAGATTCTAGAGAAACAAGTTTACCTGATTCTTGTGACAACTTGAAAAGAACCAGAGCTTCCAGATGCTGGGCATACGCCTTCTGCAGACTCTGACCAGTTGCACGAATAAGCATTGCATTGAGAATATCTACAATCACAAGAAGTAGACTACGACCAAAAGAGTTGTTCTCATGGACTGAGCAACTTATCAACATAGAAGATAATTACATAAAGAATGCAGGGGATAATCTTAGATTGCTCTGGAGAAGATCTGACAGATTATACCAACTTATGAAAGACAAAATTCACAAGATAAGATACAGCAAACGTTTATAAAAATTTGCGACATTGTAACAATCACGTATTGTGCTCAATGTAATCCATCGAAAGCAAAACAATGAAACAATGGCAAATTTCCAAGTTCAGAAGTTTTCTGCAGTCATGTTCGACTCAGAGAATCAAAGATAGGACCAGAAGCATTGTAATCTGTACTTAGGTTAGATCCTTCCAGGTATTTGACAACACACTGAATTACTCATGCTTTGAACAAGAGACGAGTACAATAAAGATCACCACACATCACATTGCATGAAAATAGTAAATCGCGAACTACCTACGCAAGCAAGACATGAGAGAAGTAGATACCTGCATAGAAGATGCTCTGGTTGCCCTTCAATTCTGTATAGTGAGAAAGCTACAGAACATAATTAACTTCACAACACGCAAGAAACTAAGACTCCCCTAAAAAGAAATTCAATTTCTGGAATCGAAAACAACTTTTCGCACAAGCCACAGCCTCCGCTTCAATAACATCAGATAAATCTAGTTCAGTTCTAGCAGATAACCAGCAAAGCTCACAATCAACCTAGCCTTCAAAATGCATCGGCGATTATATTGTGGTAGTTACCTTTTGACAGCGAGAGGTCCGAGAACGAGCAACAGCAAAGGAGAACCGTGATACATGGAACCTATGGAAGGGATCAAAGCATCAAACAGCGACACACCAGTAGGCAAACAAGCAGCTTCCTTCCTACAGAGATCGAACGGAGCCGAACTGCGTGGGGAGACATCATCGACTACTTCAACCAGTATCCTTCGCCACCTGCAGGCGGCACAAACAAGAAAAACCAGAAATCGTACCAGAAAATGGACCTCCAAGATTTCAAGGGAGGAGAGGGCAGGGGATCGGGGATCGGGAATTGATCGAAGGAGTGAAGAGAGGTGGCGTTACAGCGGCGAGTGCTGGTGAGAGGGTTGGCGACCTCAGGGCGGGTGGATAGGCAGAGGTTCCTGGGGAGGTAGACGAGGGCGAGCCAGAACACGACCGACGCGACGAGCCATGTCCAGAACCCCAAGCGCGCGCGCTTCTGCTTCTTCATCTTTGTCTTCTGCTTTGTTGCTATCGCCGGCGCTGTTGAGCTCGTCTTTTCTCTCTCCTCCATTTTCGCCGTCGTGGTTCGACGCATTGGCGTCGGGCACGTAGGCGGAGGCGGAGGCGGAGGCGGAGGAGTTGGGGGCGACGGACTCCGACGCTGACGGAGGCAACCGGCGGACGAGTGTCGGCGTCGGGGTTTGCTGGAAGAGAGGCGCAACTTCGAGGACGAAAGAGAGAGAGAGAGAGAGCGGACTAGAGGTCGCGAGAGGGAGGCGGAGGGGCGTCGGCGTCAGAGTTGAGTTCAGGGGAGGAGGCGGAGGCTGCGTCAGCGTCGGAGTCGAGGGCGATGGAGGCAACCGGCGGAGGCGGAGGTGGAGGGCCGTCGGCGTTGCGTTTCACTGGAAGAGAGGCACGACTTCGGGAGAGAGAGAGAGCAGAGCGGACGTCACGAGAGGGAGGCGGAGGAGCGTCGACGGTGTCGGCGTCGGCGTCAGGGTGGGGGGCGATGGAAGCAACCAGCGGAAGCGGAGGTGGAGGGGAGAGAGACAGAGAGGAGAGAGACGATCTGGTAGAGGAGAGCAGAGGAGAGAGAGCGTCAGAGAGGTGGGCCAGGGCCAAGTCCTCCCGCACCTTGGCCGGGAAAGTATTGGGTGGTCCGGGACCGCCACGTCAGCGTGGTCCCGGACCACTCACGCGGCGCCACGCGTGATGGGAGGGGGACAAAAAGAGAAAGAGGAGAGAGAGCGTCAGAGAGGTGGGTCCGGGTCGGGTTTTTTGTCCCCCTCCCATCACGCGTGGCGCCGCGTGAGTGGTCCGGGACCACGCTGACATGGCGGTCCCGGACCACCTAATATTTTCTCCGCCTTGGTTTGGTTTGAAGTGGAAGTGGAGAAGTGGGCCGATGTGGACTGATAAGGACAGGTGTCACCCCTGAATGGTTCAGAGCAAAAATTACGTGGCACTGTTAGGGTAGCTAATATTTTCTCGGTGGTGGTTTTAGGCTTTGAGGGCCAGCTGTTGCTCCAATTGGCCCAGCACAACTCGTCTTCCTTATCCTCTATCATTGTCACCGATCTAAAAAAATCGGTTCTTTTTCGTTTTATTATGCATTTTTAATCAGTAATTTTTTCAATTACTAATGTACTTGCGATGCACATAATGAGAGATTAGTCGCTCTCTCAAGCATTACAGTATTTGTGCATCTAGTTACTTAATAAAAGGCTTATTTGTTTAAAATTCAGCGGCTAAAATAAAGAATACGTCAGTTCTAACTCTAAAAGATATAAGTAATTTATATGTAATTCACATGTCAATAATTATTAAGTTGTGAATATTTTTAGGAATTTGGATTTAATAAAAGTCAAAGCGCATTTATTGCAAGATTTTAACAATGTGTGAGTCAATCCTTTGGTTCTCTTGATTGTCCTAGGTTTTCGTGTGCAAAAATCACTCAATGATTTTTCAACCTAAAATGTTAAGGTAGGTTAATCGGAATCACTCCTTTAAATTGAATGGCGCATTAAACATATGAGTTGAAATGAAATTTGCAAGAGAAATTTCAAACGTTATTTATATGCTAAGATACTATATACAAATACACTAAGGTACAAGACACGATTATAAAATAAGAGATGATCCAAATTACAAAAGGAAAAAAAAAGGATCCCACCATAAAAAAGAAAATATAGAGCAAGTTACAATCTTAAAGCATGCTGGCTGGAAGACCCAATATGTGGATGGATCAGCCGCAGCAAGAGGCCTTTGGAGAAAGAAGGCATGAAAAGAGAATTCCGGGTAACTGATTTTCACTTGTAAAGAAATAGCATAGTTAAAAGAGATTCCGGAGTTAACTGTTGTGAGGATCAAGGTTCGGCAGCAACTTACCATATCTAAATCGATGAATGGTACTCACCTTCAACTAAAAATATAATTTCGCACATTGATGTGACCGACCGATGGTACATACGTTGTAAATTAATTTGATGAAACATAAAATTAAGGACGTTTCTATCCAAATTATCATGGTAAGAGACTTGGGCTCTATTACATAGATATGTTGAAGAGAGGTTTTATAGCTCATTATTTTAGTCAAGTCGTAGACCTGTGAAAATGGGTCCAAAACCTATTGAATAACTCAAAATTATTGAAATGGGTTGTAAATGGGCCGCATCAAATTTTGCGGGCCAGTCATAACGAGTTTACAAAACGAAAAGACCGAAACGAAACCGAAACGAGCGTGTTGTGAATGGGTTCACAACCAACTTAACACATTTGTCTCACTGTTGCAACTCGTGGCTATCTTCTTCTTCTTCACTGAACCGAAACGAGCGAGCGAGCCACGTAGAGAGATATGAAGGAGAAGAAGCCATGCAAGCTCTGCAACAGCCTCGCGACCATGTACTGCAGAGTCGGACTGAGCGAACCTGCGCTAGGACTGCAGTTCCAGAGTCCACGGCGTGAACATCCTTGTCGCCAAGCACTCAGAGGAATCTCCTCTGCCGCTCGTGCCAGAGCCCCACGCCGTGGAACGCGTCGAGGCGGAGGCTCGCGCCTACAGTACACGTCCACTTTGGACCTGCGAAGAATAGGAAACCCATCTCCCAATCGCAATTCCCCACTTCGTTATCGTCGCCATCCTCTTCTTCTTCATTTTCGTCTCCATATTCGCCGTCCCATGTTGATGAGGTGCACCAAGAGGAACCGCAGCCAATGAATTTGGTTGTAGTCCAAGAACTGGGTCGAGCTTGCTGGGATTCAGGTTTAAGGGGTTGAATGAGTAGGTTCGGTATTGTGAGCTTCTTCGTTGGTCGTAGCTCCGCCAAGGGGATGATTGTTTTGGTCGTCCATCGCTTCGTCGGCGGCAATGCTGTGGTAGCTGTATGCGCGATTATGTTTCGCTATGGCTAACTTAGGCACAGAGAAAGTAGACGGTTTGATGGTCGGGGTCTAGTTGCGGTCCTTGATCAATTATTCAAATCGCGTGGATCTATATTGGGTTTACTTATGCCCGAAAACAAGATCTTCAGTCCACCTTTTTTGCTACAAAACCATACCTTACTTTAGAAGAAATGCCATCAATTGACCCAGGGCGAGCTTGAAGCTCGAGTGGGTATGGCCTCAAATTTCGTGGCTCAAAAGATCCTGCAGCCATGATATCGAGTTGAAAGTCAAGTTGCCATGATTGCCGCAAGCTCACATCGAGCAGCCACGGTCATGAGCATGAGTAGCCATGGCGTCAGAAAGCTTGAGCTTAAACATTCCTGGTGGCCATGAGCCCCGTGCTTGAGCTCTATGGCTGTCCTAATGGATCCTATCTCTCTCTCTGATTTTCTTTTCCTGTTGCTTGACGTGACTCGTGTATTGTGTTCATGTAAATTAAGCGAGCCATAACACGGCATGCGTATAACTGTGTTCGTGTCACTAATTGAATAACCTATGTTAACAAAAATTGACCATCAAAAGAAAAATTATAACTAAGAAATGTTCGACATTTTTTTTAAAAGTATAGGGGAAAAATTCAAATAAGGACCCACGTGCCATCATTTTCTCAAAATAAGCACTGAAGGGAAGTTTGTCTCAAATAAGGACCCAAAGTGCCATCATTTTCTCAAAAGAGGACCTGAAGTGAAGTTTGTCTCAAATAATGACCCAAAGTAGTCATTTAGTCTCAAAGAATGACCTCACTCGTTGGCCAGTGAATAGATGCATCTCCGATGTATATTCCGGTGGCCTGATTAGGGTATTTTCGTCCAAATTTTTTTTTTTTTTCATTTTTGGTTGCCCCGTCATTGTCTTCTTCGTCCCCCGTTCACTTCTTCTTACCCAGATCAAGAACACCAGACTTAGGGAAAGGCCAGCGAGCGCCGGCTGCTGGTAAGGGCCGGCGAGGGCTCGATGCCCATCACCAGCAGCGAGCGAGGGCTCGACGCCCATCGCTAAGAGCGGGCGAGGGCCATCGAGCCCTCGCTGGCCATGGGAGAGGGGGGCTAACCAAATCGAGGTCCTACAAGAAAGTCCTCAAGGGCAAAAGGGGTAGCTGAAGAAGTCGTCGATTTGGGAGTGGTGGTGGGCTCGACGACCCTCGCTGGCCGCAGCTGAGGTCACCCTCGCCGAGATCGGCGAGGGTCGGCCTGCAAGCCCTCACCCACACCTGGCGAGGGTTTAATGGCCCTCGCCTACTGTCGGCGATGGGCGTCCAACCCTCGCCAACCCTTCCCAAGTCTGATGTTCTTGAGAAGAAGACGAACAGGGGACGAAGAAGATGATGAATAGTGCCACCATTGACCCAAAAAATAATAATAATAAAGAACATGACAATCGAAAATTTAAAAAAAAAAATTGAACAAAAATACCCCTGATTAGGCTACCGGAATATACATCAGAGATGCATCCATTCACTGGCCGGCAAATGAGGTCCTTCTTTGAGACTAAATAATCACTTTGGGTCCTTATTTGAGACAGACTCCACTTCAGGTCCTTTTTTTGAGAAAATGAAGGTACTTTGGGTCCTTATTTGAGACAAATTTCACTTCAAGTCCTCTTTTGAGAAAAAGATGGCACTTTGGGTCCTTATTTGAAAATTTCCCTTAATTTTCCGTGAAATATGTTTAAAAGCTATTATATATTGCCTTTATTAGAGAAGATAGGTCAAAGTGGAACAGAAAAATGTTCAATGAGACATTCAAAGTATCTTCAAATTCCAAATAATTCTCCTAAAAAATAATAAAAGAGAGTGCCAACCCCAATAATTTACTATCCATATCCAAATTACTTATCTACCACATGGCTATGGACATTGCCAAGCATGTCTTTATCAATGGTCACATTCGCCCCATCGATGGTCTCATAGATAAAAGATGCGACCGCAACTTTTAAGGACATCGAACAGAGACTTCCTCACCATGTATCATGTGGCAGAATTGAATGATAATGGAAGAAATTCACTGGTAAAATCCAAGTTATTAGATCAGCTATTCAATGCCCATTTCACATTGATGCCCTGAAGACATCTCCAGTGTCTCTTGTGGATTCAGTCTAGGAATAAAACTCTCTGGCACAAGAATTGGCACACCCAAAAATTCAAATCAAGTAATCTGGTTTATGACTACAGTGACAAGAAGACTATGAATTCTATAACAATGTGTTTTGTATTTGCTCTTCTCCTTTACCTATTAGTTTTATATCTTTTCTTCTTGTTTATGCATCTTTTTTTGTTGGTTTATATTTTTAGACACATCGGCTGCTCTCATTTTATGATGGCGTTGTAGCGAAATTTCTCGAATCTAATCTCCTTTCACCCATTTATAGATTGTGTTTCTTTATACACAATCGTAGATTTCATCTGTCAATTCATCGATGCGAATCTGGAAACGCTTCAAAATCAGTCATTTCTCCGATATTCATGTAAGGAGCTTTACAGAAGAATCAGGGGACAACACAAAGCAACTCCTTGTTCTCGAAGAACTCTGTAATATGGACTGGACCCACGCTGATTTCTCGGAGGGTCTTCTAAATTTTCCAATCATGCTTATGCATTTCTCTCCTTCAGCTCGACTTATGCCGAGCACACAGCCCACAGGGGGACGGAATGTCTTGCAAATTGTCATTATTGCAATTGAACCAATTTGAAGTAATTTTCATGGACGTTTGTCGTTAGACGTTGGTGAAGTATAATCCACCGAGAACTTGCTTAGTCGGCAGATGCCGATAAGTCCTCCACTTGCATCGCATAAATCTGTATCTTAAGCCTCAATTTCCTCATGGAACACACTTGTTGATTCTTCCTGAATTATCTTTATCTTTTTATATGTTTACTCTTATCTAAGGTTTAATGAGTGGCAATTTACGTACTTGTTCAAATAAAAAATATCCTTTTCTTCTTTTCTTCTTAGTAACTAACCTTATGACTATTTGGTCCAAAATTCGAACTCCTAAGATAGACCTTTGGTAATCTGCGAAACCATATGGTATAGATCGGAGTATTCATACTTTCCGAAAAGATCGTATTTCACTTGCTTGCTAAAAAAATTAATCATTATTTAAATCCGAAAAGTTATGGAAAACCATATGTAAATTTATGAGTCACGTTTACATGATGAAAAGATTGAAATGCTTAAGATTAAATAAAGTACATGCACATGAACAGTCAATATTTGAACAAAAATAAAAACGAAAATGTAAAAGTCATACCAGATACATCCTAACTTCATCTTTTGCTTTGTTCGACTTTTAAAGTTTACATGGACTTTCATCTTATGTTGGGCACTTCAGAAATTCCATATTCCAGCTAGTACAATTAACACACGGGACTTTAGCTAAAATTGAAGAAAGTGGGGAATAAATGGGTGGAGAGAGAGGGTCTAGCTAATATTACTCATTGACCATGATTTGATCATGCTAACACATTATGCCCAAAATTTTGTTAGTGGAAATTTCCTTTTTCCCCTAAAATTGACTTGAGTCCTTTAAAACTCAAAACACATATATTGCGAATCTGCTTGGGATCTCCTAAACACATGATGCATTGGAATGCCGATCCCCCGATCCCTTTAGAGCCGCCTCCAATCCCGATTGACATCGGCCAAATCCGGGTCGATGGACGTCGCACGGTCTCAAGAGCCATGCATCTGTCCTAACCAATGTTGGGCTACCCACCGACCACCAGGACGCGCTGTCAGAAGAGACTGCGGTATCCCTGAATGAAAGCGGTTCAACCCCCGGTATCCGAACGTTGTTGGACGGCATGATGACCTTAGAACTTGTGGGCAGGGGAATTATGGCACGAGATAGAAGTCACAACAAGCTAGGAAATTAACAAACGATTCGGGACTGAAAGGGCAAATCTTTGATCTGTTGGGGAGCTTTGAGCAGAGTCTGCAGCCGCTCGGATGCAGTGCAAGCACGTCTTTTATACAGAGAGATCGGCGAGTGGTCGGAAAGGAGCAAGTCATGTCCTCTTTCGTCGCTCCGCCATGCCATCTTATGGTCCTAGCCAATCCTATTGGCTTCTTCCTACTGTTCTACTTATTTATTAGTTGCTTTGACTAACGCGTGCTTATGAACGAATCACGAACAAAGCTTGTTTTGCCTTTTCTGATTATGCGATTACGTATCTTGCAAAGATTAAGCCACCTTATCACTCCATCAAGTGATTTCTAATTTGGGGCGTGATAAACTTAAACATATTAGTTTCATTTACTCTCCTTATTTTTATGATATTCTCTATCCCGTGAATTTAGTCCTCATTTCCATTGCGCCAGCTTCAAAAGCCAACTCTTGTGGATCGCAAAAGCCTCTTGAA
Organism: Eucalyptus marginata; assembly: GCA_014182565.1. NCBI lineage: Eukaryota > Viridiplantae > Streptophyta > Magnoliopsida > Myrtales > Myrtaceae > Eucalyptus > Eucalyptus marginata. The sequence goes on along the minus strand of CM024590.1, from coordinate 8,925,828 downwards.
TTCATGTATGATTGGGCCAGCTTCATTTACGGATTTAGTTTCTTTTTTTCTCTATTCCCACTGACGTACCTGTTCCTGATGGACCAACATGGCCGGGTAGCCCTGCGAAGATATTTTGCAATCTCTTTCCAATTGGTATGGTGCAAGCCCAGCAGTTCATCCTCCGCACTATATCACCGCACTTTCTTGGTGGCTGCTTCGCAAATTGAACAGTTATATAATTAGTGAAGGTTAAAAAAGAAGCTGTGCTGTGCCGGGGAACATCCAAATTGCAGCATAGATGGTCATGCACAAGATCGTGCATGAGCGGTTGCTGACCATCATGCACGAAGCATGGATGGTCATGCACAAGATCGTGCATGAGCGGTTTGCTCATGCACGATGGACGATTAGCAACCGTTGGTGATTCAAGCAATTTTTATTTTAAAATGCTGAAAGAGGGACATAAGAATGGGCTGCTAAAAATAGAGAGAAAGGGGTGTTTTGTTTTGTGTTTTTGAGACACGAGACAAAGAGAGATTCTCTCTAGCTCGGGCCGTGACTAAAACATCAAGGATACGGCGGATTGTCTTCATAAGATTGCTAGCACGATCAAAGTGGTGATTATCCGATAGTTCTCTCTTCTGTTCGACCTTCGTTGTTGGTGTGTTTGAACTAGAAGTCCGACGTTTGTGGGACTCGAACTGAAGAACATCCAAACCAATTCGTTTTCGTTTAAAGCACACTTTGAGAAGTAATTCATGTAACTTTCTTTTACATTCAGATTTTTTATTAAAACGCACGAACAACGCCTTCGGAAAATCAGGAAAAATATATCTTATTGTTTCCGCTGCGTTCTTTTTGTTAATTTTACCTATACATGATTCATGAAACCCCAACAATGGTGAGGGAGAAGGGGTTCACCGTGCAGTGCGTCGGGACGGGGAAGGAGGGACTGGTCAGCCGGCAGATGGTGAAGTTCGTCGTCTCCTCGAATCGCGAGTCCATCGACGACGTCCACGGCTCTCTCACCGTCCCTCGGTCGCCCATCAAGGGCGCGACCCAGCAGGTGAAGATCCAGCTCAGGAAGATCTACTGCGTCAACAAAGCCTTGCCCACCCTCCCCATCAATCTCGAGGACGCTGCTCGCAGCGAAGCCAACATCGAGAAGGCTCTTCAGGTACCCTCTCTCTGATAATCGTTTCATCTCTCCGCTCGCGTGAAGGCTAGAGTCTCCCGTTTATGTTCTGCTTTTGCAAAATTTGTAGGCTGGAGAGCAGCTCGTTTGTGTTAATATATATTTGTAGTCTCCCATATATATGTATGTGTGGGCCGTGGGGCGCGCGCGCTGCATCTCTTCTCCACATCTTCTCCACAGTCTCTTCTCCACATCCGCCGAGGATAATATTACTGTTCTTCATCAGAGGTGGTTCACAGACAGGATTGCCCATAAAGTATTCTCAAAATATCAATTTTCGGCAACTATAGGATTAGTGGTAAATCTCTTTTCTGGAAATGTTTTTATTTTATGCTCTCATATATATCTTTATTTATTTTTTGTTGTGGTCTTCGGTGCTGAGGAACGTGAACAACATCGCCTAGCCGGGATAGAGCATTAGAAGAGCTTAACAACATTCTCAACGTCATCAAGCTTGAATACGTACTCGTGCTGAGTTCAGCTAAGCAAGCCAGAACGCTTACCGAAATGATGCCAGAATTCTTTGCAGACCGAGGCAATCTTGACTGCATCCAGATTGCCGATCACATTATACAGACAACGAGGAAGAAGATAGTATGACAGTTGGAACAGGTGGATTTGTTCTTGAGGAGACCAAGCCGATCATCCATTTTTCAGGAGCCTAATTTATCTTTTTTTAATCCTTCAGCAATGTAATGTTTTGGTTTTCCAGAACTATTTCGTCACCGTCCATCAATCCGCATGGAAATTCCAATCCGACAGATCAGACGCGAGCGGCCGGAAGAGAGGCACGCCGTGTCCGTTTTCTCCTCCTCCCGCTGCTGCCGGAACGACAAAGCGGTGAGCACACCCCACCTTCGAGTGTCGACCCTCTTTTGCTGCTCGAGCTGGCCTGGCCGTCGACGCTCTCCTTATACGGGTTCGCGCTCGCGCTCTGCTGTTTCTGCTGCTTCGAAAGTCCCGCAGGAACCGAGAAGAAGACGATGCCCTGCCCCCCAATAACCGTCTCGGTCGAGTTCCCGAAAGAGGACGAGGGTACGCCTTTCTTGGATTTCTCTCTGTCCTTGCTTTGCTGAGTTTGTGGAGATTACTACTTCTCGTTTTCACTTGATGTTTTCTTTCGAAAAAACTGTTTTTTGCTGCTTTTGAAAAAAAAAAATGGTGGGTAATCTGTGTTGCAATTGGTTCTCTTGTGTGGGAAGAAGAGAACTTGGGTTTCCATGGCGACGGAAGCAATTCGTGCGTTTCTGTTTCTTAGTTTCCAGGAGCAGAGCACTTTGATGTTGAGCTAATGCGACCCTTTTTTGTGCCTTTTTAGCATCGTTTAGCATCGTTTACTTCATTCTGGGTGAAAATGGGTTCTGCAGGAACGGCGGATTTAGCTGGGACTGTGGAGACTTCACATGTGCAGAGTGTGCGAAAAAGTTCTGTCTTTTAGGAGTTATCGATGCTAATGAGAAGGTCTTTGAGCAAATTGCTGCCGTCGGCGACGAGGATGGGGATGATCTTGGGCCGAATACTCCTGATACGGACAGAGAGGATGGGGACACTTTTTTGAGTCTCAAATCCCCCATGTCGATCAGACCAGTAGCATTACATTGCTGAAGTATTTAAAAAAGAAAGATAAATTATGCTCCTGGAAAACGGATGATCAGCTCGGTCTCCTCGAGAACAAATTCAGTCCGTTCCATCTGCGATATTATCTTCTTCCTTGTTGTCTGCACAACTTGATCGGCAATCTGGATCCGGTCAAGATTACCTCGGTTTGTGAAGAATTCTGGTAGCATTTCGATAAGCATTTTGGTTTGTTCAGCCAAACTCAGCATGAGTACGTCTTCAGAATGTTGTTAAGCTCCTCTAATGCTGTGTCCTGGGCTAGGCGATGCTATTCACGTTCCTCAGTACTGAAGGCCACAATAATAAATAAATAAATATGTATATGAGAGCCTAAAATAAAAACATTTTCAGAAAAGAGATTTAGTACTCACCCTATAGTTGCCGTTTATTGATATTTTGAGAATACTTAACGTCGGAAGTTGCTTTGCAATGTGTTCGCTTGGATTATATAAATATGGCTGGCTGCAAGAGGCGGTTGGGACAATTTACATCCATCGCCATCTCAATTAAAGGGGAATGGACCATGTTTGGCGGGCAACCACTCAAGGAGAATCCGTCCAATCCTTCCTCTTTGAAGAAAGCAACCAGTAAGAACAATCAAAAGAAACTATCGGTCATGTCAGAGTTGTCTCATACAAAACAAATCTTACTCTCATCCACGTTAGGTTATCCACACTAGTTCACACGGAAAAAATATAAAAAATATTGTATATTTAATGCATCGGTATCAATTCAATCTTAAATGTTTCGATTTGACCAATTTCTTCCTAAATTTTTTCAAATTAGTACTAATTCATTGCCAACCTAGATGTCTAAGCAAGGCAACCCTCGCTAGCCATGGCCAACGACTTGCTGGCAAAAAGAAAAGGGAAAGAAAATGAAATGGAAAAAAAAAAATCTATTGAAAACCACGTGTGAATTATAGAAAAAATATTTCTATACTCGCTATGGCAACATGCTTTTAATTATGCTTATATTCCAAATAAACCAATGACCATCACGTTCAATTAACAAAAGGTAAATGGTCAATTTAGACGACCCTTATAATCGGACATGCAATTTTGTAAAATCTTGGAAGCTACCCAATACGATCTTATGCGTTGAATTTCAGGGACTAATAATACTCCGGCTAAACATTTACGAGAAACTGGTGAACATGCTCTTTCTTTAAAATAAAAGGTTATTGGGTTTGTCGATTGTTTTACGATTTCTTTTTACCAAAGGTATATCGATCTTGGCCTATAATTATCATTTCTCAGAGCGTCCAATGTGATCCATGTACTAATATATGTCCCACGAAGGTATCAAACTTACGCCGTCCAACTAGCCGGTGAACACAGACCAAAATTTAAAAAAAAAAAAAAAAAATGGTCCATGAACACCTGAGTTTAGGAAAATTGTCCAAAATCCTAAACTTAAACTTATTGTTTAAAAAAATAAATAAATAAATCGAAAATATATTAAAATAAAATTAAAGTAGCAGTTTAGGATTTTTGAAACGTGGAAAGGTTTAGAATTTTTTTGGATTGATTAGTTATCTGCCGAATGAAGTTCAACGGTTCAAGATGTGACCACCCAGCGGGAAGGAAAAATAAAGATATCATCCCTTCATTCGATTTTAAGCAAAATGTCATGGACCAATGTATATACTAGAAGGTTTTTTTTTTTTTATAACCCGGGAACCCCCATATAGCCGATAGCTGGTGAGGTAAACTTGGAGCGGTGCTAGCGCATGACCCACCACCACGACACCACGCTTAAGACCACTAGCGACGACGCTGGGATTCGAACACCATCCCTTGCATTAGGGGAAGGAGCCCGAAGCTAACGCCGCCACCACATGGGGTGGTATGTATATACTAGAACGTTAATGGAAGCAAAATTTGTTTTCTTGTCCTCTATGTGGTTGACATTATACATGCAACCAATGATAAAGTGTCGTTATATGAAGTGAAACAATTTCTTTTTAAGAGTTTTGGTATGAAAAATATAGTCGAGGCGGCTAATGTCATTAGTATTAGGATCCATAGGGATGGACTTCGAGGCATATTAGGACTACTTTAAGAAACCTATATTTTTGAGACGAAAGATTGTTCATCAAGTATAACACATTGTGAAGAGTGATCAGTTTAATTTGAACTAATGTTTGAAAAACGATTTTGAAATGGAACAAACAAAAAACATCTCATATACTTTTGCCATCGGAAGCTTGATTTATGCTCAAATTTGCACTTAACCTGACATTACATTCACTGTGGAAATGTTGGGGAGTATAAGAGTAATGTAAATATGTACCACTAGAGAGTTACAAAGAAAATGATAAGGTATCTTCAAGGTACAAAAGATTACATGCTTATATGTAGATGAATCGACAACTTGAAAGTAATTGGTTATTCGGATTCGACTTTGTCGTGTATATGTATAAGTAGCTTTGATCTACACATGTTTATTAACGGATTGTAGACAAAGCTTGTTTTGCCTTTTTCTAATTATGCGATTCATATCTCACAAAGATTACACCACTCTACCACTCCAGGTGATTCTAAATTAGGACTTGATAATCTTAAGATTTTAATTTCTCCTTATATTTAGGATAATCTCTATCTAGTGAATTTAGTCCTCCTATCCATTATGCCAATTTCAAAAGGATACGACTCTTGTAGACCACAAAAGCATCTTGGATTCATGTGTGAATGGGCTTTGTGTTGGTGTTGTGGATTTAGTTTCTTGTTTCCTCTATTCCTATTGGCATACTATCCCAATAGATCAATGCTCTAATGAATTCTCCCATTGGAGAAGATACTAGAGTAATGTTTGTGTCATGCATGAAAATGTATGTAGGTATTAAGATTATCAACAATTCATGGGCATGCTTGAATTAAAATCCTAGGATCCATTTGTTTCGTTTGCTCAAGAAAATGAATTAATGAAAAATATTTTCCTAATCAACAAAAAGATTTTTCCTTAAAAAATATTTTCCTACCAAATCTTAAATTCAGGAAAATATTTCCCCTTTAAAAGAATTGGAAAATTTTTTCCAAAATATTTTCCTAATCTTAGGATCCTTGGTTAATTAAAAGTTTATTATGATAAAAATGATTTAAAAAATAATCATTTTTTTATTCTTTTCTTCTTCTTTTTTCTTTCTTTTTTTCCTTCTTCCTTTACCTCGGCAATGGCCACTCGCCCAATGATAGGCCATGACACGAGTTGGCAAGCTTGAGGCTCAAGCTATCTAGGCAAGCCCAAGCTAGCTAAGGCCGTCGAGCACAAGGTTCACCAAATCCAAATGAGCTCGCAGCTCGACCAATCCTAGTGAGCTCAAGCTCGCCTATGGTCCCCGCCAAACAAGCCTCAAGCTCACCCGTGGCCGTTGTCGATTGGTTGTGGCGAAGGAAAAGGAAAAGGAAAACAAAAAAAAAAAAAAAAAAAAAAAGAGAAAAGAGAACATAATAAAATTATAAAAAATTCAATTTTTTGAAAAAAATAATAATAATTAAGAATCGATTTTTTTAAAATAAAAATAAAAAATATTAATTTTTTTAACGTGAAATAAAGTCATGAGATTAAAATCATTTTCGATAAAATTCAAACATCAAAAAACATTTTTATCATATATCACAAAATAAATGAAAACTAATCGTATTCTTGAAAAATACTTTCTTGAAAGAATTTTCCTTATCATTGAGTTTTCCACTAAATAGCTGCCTCGTATTCTTGTATCGATTTGACATACATTATTATATCATGAAAATGATTATGATTAGAGCTTCCTGTCGATGCTCTCGAACATCCATGGCAATTTGACAAGCGTGTCAATCACCCTGAAGCCATTGGACTGTGGGGATTGAGTGAGCCATCACCATCTTCCTCAGCGTGAGTTTAGGGAATGTATGACAAACCAGAATTTCTGTTCCAGAAATAATTTTTTTATTCCAGACCTGTTTTTGGAATAGAAATCCGTTTGATAACTTATTCCGTTTTTCTATTTTTGAAATAGATTTCTATTCTAGAAATAGGTTTGGAATAGAAATCGAAGTAGAAATTTTCTACTTCTCTATTTCTGGAACAAAAATGAAAAATAAAAATTTTTCTCATCGTTCATCAACCGGTCCTTTATCTGTTGCCGTCGACCCCCCACCGTCGTCGGTTGCTGGCCGCACATCGCCGCCACAGCCGCCACCATCCATCACCGCTATTCACCACCGTCCGAAAGGAAGAAATTTTGTGTCGTTATCAAACGAATTTCTATTTTTAGAGTAGAAATTTTATGTCGTTATCAAACGGTTATTTTTGCTTATAAACTCTTATAAAAATAGAAATAGAAAAATCTATTTCTGTTCCAGAAACTATTTATGGAACAAAATGGTTGTCATGCGTGCCCTTAGCAGCCCTCCCAGCACCTCCCATCGCCGTCGCTCGGCCCTCCTCGGCCTTCGCTTGACCCAAACCTATCTATTCGCCCAAGAATTTGGCCCTTTAAAGTTTTTGGAGAGCGAGCTCACCAAACCCACAAAATTTGAGTCCACAATGTCAGTCAAGGGCTTATTATGATACACAAGGCCCATCAAGAAAGCCCATTTCGAGAGCCCAGCCCAGACGAACGACTCTGCCAGCCCTCGTCCCGCGGGAGCTCTCGCTCGCAAGCTCATGCGCACAGAGGTTGAAGACTGCGGAGCAAGCGAATCCGCTGGTTGGCTCTGTTTCCGGATCGAGAGCTTGAAGAAGTGCTAGATGTCCGGCTCGACCTACTTCCATCGGTGTGGTTCTTCATCGTTGACTCCTTAAGGACTTTGACTCTTCTATTTGCTCACCGGCCAAGTGTTCATTCATTTCGAACGAAGGTACGGTCACTTCCTATATGGAGATATGATGTCATGACTGTTTGTATACTAACATTGACTGAGTTTAGTTTGATGATTTGAACCTGGGTTTTGGGTTGTCCGTGACAACTCGGAATGAATCGGTGTTTTTAGTTTTGCATATACACACCTCGGCTAAAACGCACACGACCCGTTCGATAAAATGTTTCTACGATATGATTGAGAAATAATCTGGGTTTTGTTCAAACTGAAGGCACGTGTTGATGTGATTCGTCTGAGATGAGCAGATATGTTAAAAATTAAGCCTGATTTGGATGCGCAATGAGGTAGCCGAGAGAGCCTCCCATGCTCCTTACGTTCTGGTCGTTTTATGCGTTGTGTCCTCGATGTCGGATGACTGCGACCACCGATGTGGAAAGGTTTTGGTGGAGTTAACATCGTGCTTGATGTGATATCTAGAGACAGGTGTTCCTGGGTTTGATTTCTCTTACTGCTCCATGCATTGTATTCGCTTGTGGTGCATCCCTGCTATACCGGGAGTTAGTTCCCGACGAATTGCGGTGGTCGGCGGCGGAAGTTCAGTGATAAACATAGTTTGGTAAACGATGGAGCTTATACGTTCATGGCTTGAAGCTATGATATGATGTGATTATTTTGATTTGAAGTTTCGAAATCCATGTTGATGAACAGAATCTGGTGTCTTCTCTTGCTTAGGAAAAAGCAAGAGAATTTACCGAATAAAGAAAAGAAAATAACAAAAAGAAAGAGAGGAGAAACTAGGGAATGGGCTTAAGTTGAATTTTGGTGAATCTGGGCTTGGGCTTAGGTTAAATGAATTTGGACTTGTTTAGTTTGGGGAGTTTGGGCCCGATTCGGTATTTATAACTTTGGGCTTGATTTAGCTTGTTGAGTGTGGGTTTGGACTTGATTCTGGATATGGTCAGATTGGGCTTTGAACCATTGAGCCCACTTCTTCCATTAGGCTTTTAGTGTTCATGGTCCGGCCCCGTGGAGTGCAGGTAAGACCTACATTCGGACCCGGCCCAAGGTTTCGGCCCGAGTCCCCATTTCCGGATAATTAAAAAAAAATCCGAAAATTAAAAAATACATATAAAATAGCTTAGAAGCAGGTCTTGATTAGGTTGTTAGATTTTAGTATTAGATTTAACTTAGTTTCGTTTTGGTTAGTACATATAATTGAGACATTCTAGTAGATGCCTTTGACATAGTTTTTTTTTTTTTTTTTTTGGAAGGTAAATATTTTAGGCAAGAAATTGAACTTGATTTGTAATTAGCTCATGGGGTATTCTGACCTGGGGTTTATTAACAAGACTATGTTGTATTTTTTACCCGCTCATATTATATCACTTTAGTCCACTCCGCCTTTTAATTGTTCTTATATTACTGTTTTGATTAATGGGCTGTGATTCTTTTATATCTCTTTTGTGTCGTGATTTGCTTGTTCTAGTTAAATGATTAGGTTACCCTTTTAGGATCTTAATAAATACCAAGAAAAATTGCAAAAGATGGTTAGTAGATGAAAACTTTAGGACTCATAATTTGATAAAAATGTTGCGTGGATAATTAGTTAACAAATCAATTAAGTTATGGTACCAAAGAAGCTTTAATTTGAATTAGTGTAATTAAGTTTCTGACATTACATCTCTGGTTACATAAGAAGTGAGGTATGCACTTGTACCTCACTGACCTTTGATAATCCAGAGGCAGCTCTCAATTCAGTTGAACTTCATAGTTGGATTTATTCCAATTGAATTTTCCAACGTAGCACAAGGTAAGGGTTTGGGAGAACCAAGCCATTTGAGAATTGTTAGTCCACCCTTAGCATTATCTCTAAACCTATCGTTCCCAACACTCCTAATCTGGAGGGTTGTGACAAAAAGATGTAGTCCCAGAAGATTAGCACACTCGATATCCTCACTTCTTTGAATTAGATGGCATAGGATTGAAACATTGTTTGAATATTCTAACTACACTTGCTCTATGTTGACAAGGAAAATGAAGTGCTGAAATTGAGGATATAAAGGGAAATTTGAAGATATCACAGATTCATTCTAGTCGTGTTCACATTTGACCATCCTTTTAGATTACACCACAATTAAGCTATTGCAAATTCATGAAGACTTGTCCAATAAAAGTAGAAAAGCTGATTTTTACATATTTCTTTTTAAAATAAACTATTACCTTTTAATATAAAATCTGTATCCTGATGAGAGATCCATAGAGAAGGGTGCAATATATATATTATTTTTTTGCTCAGGAAAGCGAGACGGTGCACCGGCCAGGTGCATGACATTTTAGCATGATCTAAGCTCTGAAACTTCGGAAATCGGAAGCACAAAGCTTCCCGGAAAAGCCAAACACGAGCCAAGAACGATATGTCCATTGCCCGGAAACTCACACCAAACACCAGATTCTCGTCCTTATCTCTCGACAAATTCATCAAATCCCGGAAACACCTCTCCAAGCCCACACCGAAACTCTGGCCTCACGATGTCCAGCGACGGATTTTAATCACAGACGACCAAAAAGTTGACGTATTGACATTAGCCCATCCGATCTTGCGCAGATTGGAGTCGAGTAATAGCATCAGAGAATTCAACCAAGTCCATGCTCAGCTGGTTGTCACCTGTCTCTCTCAACACTCTCTTGCCACGAGCCAAGCCGTGAAAAAGCTCTGTTCTTTACGTGAAGTTGCTCATGCGGTTATGTTCTTCAAGTGTACCCAAGAGCCTGATGCTTTCCTGTGCAATACTATTATAAGAACCTATGTCAACATGGGTGATGCGTGTGGTGCTATGAGATTTTATTATGAAGAGATGGTGGGGAATGATATTGCGCCAAATCACTATACGTTTCCCATTGTTGTGAAAGGGTTTGTGGCGATTGGGTCATTGGCTGAAGGAGAGAAGGTTCACGGCAGGGTGTTAAAACTCGGGTTTGAGTCAGATTTGTTCGTGAGGAATGCGTTGATTCACATGTATTCGGCTTTTCAAAAAGCCAGGAGTGCACGCTTGGTGTTTGATGCAGGGACTGTGTTGGATTTGGTTAGCTGGAATGCCATGATTTATGGTCATGTGAAGAATGGGGAAATCGATGTTGCTCGCGAACTTTTCGATGAAATGACTGAAAGGGACGTCTTCAGCTGGAACTCAATGATTGCGGGTTATGTTGCGCAAGGGGACATGGGCAAGGCACGATGGTTGTTTGATAGAATGCCGTTTAGGGACATTGTGTCGTGGAATTGTATGATTGATGGGTGTGCAAGGATTGGAAACGTGTCGGAGGCTCGCAACTTTTTTGTTTTGATGCCTTTCCGGAATGTGGTTTCATGGAATACCTTGTTGGCTCTTTATGTACGTGTTAAAGGTTATACGGAGTGTTTAAGTTTGTTTGATAGTATGCTACAAGAGGAAGAGATTAAACCCAATGGGGCTACTTTTGTGAGTGTTTTGACTGCTTGTGCCAATACAGGGGACCTCACTACAGGCCACGTAGTTTATTCTTACATGAAGAACAACAGCATTGAAGCTAACGTTCTGCTTTCAACTGCACTATTAACAATGTATGCAAAATGTGGCGCCATGGATTTAGCCGGGAAAGTGTTTGATCAGATGCCTGATAGAAATGTTGTCTCGTGGAATGCTATGATCAGGGGGTATGGATTACATGGGCATGGCAAGAAAGCCCTGGAAATGTTCTTGGAGATGCAGAAGAGAGGTCCAATGCCAAATGACGCTACCTTCGTCAGCATATTATCTGCATGCACACATTCCGGAATGGTTTTGGAAGGTTGGTGGTGTTTCAACATGATGTCTCGGGTTTACAGTATCCAACCTAAGGTGGAGCACTATGGTTGCATGGTCGATCTTCTTGCTCGGGCTGGGCTGGTGAAGGATTCTGGAGAGTTGATTAAAGAAGTACCTACAGAGGCGGGATCTTCACTATGGGGTGCTCTGCTTTCTGCCTGTAGGACCCATTCTCACATCAAACTAGGAGAGATGGTGGCCAAGCGTTTGATGGAGTTGGAACCAACAGATGTTGGGCCCTATGTGCTACTGTCAAACATGTATGCAGCCGATGGTAATTGGGATGCTGTCGAGAATGTCAGGATGATGATGAAGGCAAAGGGATTGCAAAAGGAGGTTGGGTCCAGCCTCATTCAACTTGGAGGCATCAAATCTACAGAGTCTGCAAAAGATGGTGTACCCCATCAGAGAAGTATGATTTACTCGATGTTGAGTGAGATTGGTTCACAGATGAAAGTGTCTTGTAGAGACTCCAGAGCAATAGAGGAGCAAGGGTAGAGAGAGACTAAACCAGGTTGCTGGATTTTGTCAAAGATCTGTGTTCTGTATATTATGCAGGATTGAAGGTGAAGACATTCTGCAAAGAATATGTCTTGCTTCTGTATGTAGGCCTGCACAGCAAATCCCCCAGTTAAAAGGAAATTGCAGTATGCGAATTCATGAGTACTCCAATCTTGGAGTTGTTGAGAACTACTGCTGGAGCACTACTTCGGATGGTACTGTGGAAACTCTTAAAGGGGTTGAGTTAATCCTACAAGCATCAGTCGATGAATTTAGAAGTTCAGAACAGAAGTTGGACGATACTCTACATCAAGCAATCATCTCTTAAGTTGAAAAGTAGGAGGCTCATTGATTATTTTGCCTGGAAAATGTTTTAGCTGTCGACATACATCATTTGTGAATCGTAATTGTATATCTGATTATTTATTAAGAAATATTGTCAATGCTTCGTTGTAGTTTGTAATTGTGCTTTTGAATACACCGTGATAGATAATGAATGTAATTGCTAAAAAGAGCAACAATAACATCAAAGATCACATATTATCAATTTTACTGAGTTATTATATGTGGTAATTAATTTGTAATGGTAAGTTAAATTAATTCGTAATTTATAATCATCTGTCCTTATCACCACGAAAAAAGTAGATATTGGTCTCAGTTATTTGTATTTCTGAAGTACAATTACATCAAATAGTAAGAAGACGAGAAAAGACGTAATTAAGACATATTTCCAGTAACTTCCAACTTTATTTACTTCCTCACACAACTATTCATTTTCTTCCTTCAGACAATTACCCAACTGCACGTGGCATTTAGCCGAACGGTAGTAACTCATTTATTGGAGAAACTATGGGAAAATTTCAAAATATGTACTTTATTACACCCATTTTCTCAAAAGAATAACAACTCTCTAGATTGGACCATTGCGTTTCAAAAGACCCAGCGCCTCGTCGTTTACACTACGAACACGTCCCGGCGACCACGTGTCATTCATGTGCCTCTTTCTTGGCGTTGGACCAGGGCTTATTGTCCCAATATTACGTCTCCCTTCAACTAAGCCCTCAAAACAAAATCCTAAACTTTCCAATTTCTTGGCCGAATAAATCCACAATTGAATCTCCAAAAATGCACACATTCACTTACCCGAACTTTTTGCATGCAAAAATTGCTTTCCCAGGTTCTTTTTAGGCCATGATATCCTCAATCGAGCCCTCATTCGGTCATTCCACATCTGGAGTTTTGTTTCTCCATGTCCAACTGATTTGGTTCTAAAATTGGAAACCTCGGCTCTATCTTCTTTTCAAATTTCATGTCATACCTCGTAAAATTAGGCAAAACGAAAGCAAAACTTAGGAAATGGAGAAGAATCAAACCAAACTCAATGCATTAAGGTTCTATTGTCTTGCATGGTGAGGATATGATTTGTCTTACCGACACGACTTGCCAACGCAAGCAGTCTTATTGGGTATGATGTCTTCTGTCCAGACGGCATATGCCCATGCATCAAATGAAAATCCAACAGCCCGGACGGCCCTACTGCGCGTTGCGGCAACGCCTGAAGATTGTCTCCGCTTATCGGCGGTCATCCAACGGAGCCAGGATGCTCCGTCTGTACCGAGGGATAATGGGTCCGCCTGTGTTGATGTGTGCGTGAGTGTTGGGGATTGACGAATGAATCGATTGTGTTCTCAATAAGACGTGTTGACAGACACAAGCCAATAGCTATAAACCTATTTTTAGCACTTGCATCGTTCGTGCATGCATGATGGCTGTGCCCCCATGAGATTGAGCTCCTCCATTGTGAAAATTGATGCCAACCTAAGTTGAGAAAATTTAGCGTGCATTTATTTCATTGAAAATTTCATAATAAAAGTTATTTCATCTGTTTGGTGATTTAAAGAAAGTGATTTCTCTTCTACAAATATGAAAGTTGTTTTACCCCAATTTAGGCTCATTGTTTTCAATCCATGGAAACGTTTTCCATAGATCAATTGGTTTTTCGTCATCAAAATCCCAGAAAAACGAAAGATAATTTCATGAAAACCGTTTTTCTTCGAATATAGTGACCGTTAATATCTGCATTGAACTCACCTCTAACGGTGGAGCTTCATATCGACTCCATTTTAATCATCAAGCTTGCACTTGGCTCGATAAAATGTTTGATTCTCTTTATCTCTACTGAAAATATAGGCTCCAACTCGGACTTGAACTACAAATAAGCAACCACGAACTTTGTTGATAGAAAATGATATTTCGGAGCGGCATGTAAACGTATTCCAAAGATAAATTGACACAAATAGTCGCTGAATTTTGGTTAAATATGCAATTTGATCATTGAACTTTTAATTTGTTCAACGTAGTCCATAAAATTTTAATTTATTTAATGTAGTCATTGAACTTTTAGTATATGTTCAATATAATCCCTCAATTATATGAAATGTTGAAAGTAGTCCCTAGTCTTGAATTAACGGAATGACTACATCGAATATTTTCATATTGTTCATGGACTATATTGAACATATACAAAAAATTCAATGACCACATTGAATAAATTAAAAGTTCAAGAAGTACATTACACATTATGTCAAATTCAGGGACTGTTTGTATCATTATCCCTATTCCGAAAGGAATGGGTGAGATTTTGTTGAATGCATTGCAATGAGACAATAACTCTTCATTTTGAGTAAATTGTAAATTGACAATTTCAGTTTCACCCAACTTTATGTAAAAAAGCAAAAGCCTTAGGTTTAAATTGTCAATTTACAATTTACTGAAAATGAAGAAAAAGAAAGAAAAAAGAAAAAGAAAAGAAAATTATAATATAAAAAATAATTATAATTTTGATTTTTTATAAAAAATATTTTATAAAATTAAAGAAGGCTATGGCCATGGATTCAAAGTGGGTCTAAATGGGTTATTAGTAATAACCCATCTAGACCTATTTCTTTTTGTGCTTTACTTTCTCAAACCCATTGTTAACCTATATTTAACTTTCACTTGACCCATATATGACCCATTTAACTAAAAATTGGTCATAATATGGGTTTATGACTCATTTTGCCACCTCTAGGTTTAATTTTGCCTCTCTCTCTATGCTAATTTATGGTGTTTTGTTGTGATAACGTCGGCTCATTGTGGAATTCTTATCTCTGGACTAATCAAAAGAGAATGAATGCGTGCAACGCGGCCCGCAATAGCAAAGCCGTCCTCTTCCTAGATTTTAGACAATTGATCAAGGATAAGCCATATCTAAAAAAATTGGAAGACAATCGTATAATTTAAATAATCTAGGTATGGACGACTTTGAAGATAGCAAAATTCGTCAAAATAATCGATCTGATAAATTTGAAGGAGTGTTAGCTCAAGCGGGATGAAAGCAAACAATTTATACGCTGAACTTCTTGTAAACGTATTACTTTCTAAGATGGAAAGTTTTTGTTTCTCATGGATTACCTCGTAAGAAATAATCCAAATTGCATTTCTTTTTATTTTCTTTGTAAAGTGTTAACGTCACTTATTTTGAAAATAATACCGAAAACATATCTCTCCTTTCACCCAAAAACCACTATATACCTCTATATTTTAAAATGCCCAATACATACCTTTAGAGACTATTTGCACCTGGCATCAATTATGATTGCATCCTATTGACGAAAATATCATTTTCTTTTCAAAAATGCCCATCCCCAATCCGGTATTCACACACCTACCCAAAATGCTCAAAACCAAAAAAAAAAAAAAAAAAAACAACCCATCCAAACATGCTAAAAGACTTTGCGAGGAGGTGCAATTTGGTCTTTTCACTGTAGGGCTTTTTTTTTTTTTTTTGGTCAGAACTGTAGGGCTTTGTTGAGAGGTATATAAATAGCATTTGCAAAATAGAGGTATGTGTAGGTATTTCATTTTTTCCTTAATTACAAACCAATATTAGAGCAACTCACCAACTTTTGTTAACTTAAATTACCTATCAGTTTTGGATTATTAATTTTTTTTAGTACCTACCGATAAAAGCCCATATAGCAAGTCGTAATGATTGAATCTGCCATGTAATAGATCCCTTAAGGATTAACACTAGACATTTCATTCTCCTACTCTAAATTTTTGTTGAACTTGCAAGTGAACGTTAGATCTTGGACTTGTACCTATCATCACACTTGTTTGCCATGGCAGGGTATTAAAGAATCAAAGTTAGCTAATGTGAAAAAATTAATAAATATTTGCCCTCTTTGTAATAGATTATTAGAATTTTTCCATTAGATGGTGATGATCAGAGTCACGCATATCTTTCAAATATAAAATGCGTCCAGAGACTTGACTTAAACGCGTTTCAAGAAAGGCGGCTAAGATATTCGCATTATGCGTCAATAGAGCAATTGATAGCTAGGGCGTTGACAAATTGGTGCTAATAAGTTGGATTTCATTGGTGATTTTTTCTTGCAATGTCATGTCAATTGTTCTATTCATACACCGTGCCCTTTTAGATTGGACAGCTTGAAAGATCCACCGTTGTCTTATATGCATTCAGCCAAGGCAGATAACTATTACACTAAGAATTTTCCACACGCAATTGACCCAATGAGACAATTAGGACAACTAAATTGCGACCCCAGTAATGTCATCTCAACTTTATGCACCATTGTCTTTTCTTTTACCTTTTTTGAGAGGTAACTTTATACTAGGTGACGAGCATTTTATTAGACTTAAAGAAATTTTATCACTCTATCTTATATTCGACATTAATCTAACTTTGAGAAATATTAACCTCAAGTACTCTTGTGTTATACATTTTTAGACGTGATCCAAATATATATACTAAAGGCTTTCCCATCGCTATGGGTTTTGATTAGATAGCCTTTCTTCATAAGTAGAACAATTTCGTGTAAAGTAAATTTCCTTCAGTGACTAATTAAATGTTTTAATTATAGATTAGCAATTCAAAAAAGAAAAAAATTGCAAGGTTGCGTTGTCAAAACAAATATGTTTAGAAGAAAATGAAAATGAAAATGAAAATAATTTTATCCGAACTCCACTTAGTTTGAAACTGAGTTCTTAAAAAGAATAAAAGATTGATAAAGTATATTATTTTTTATCTAAACGGTATAATCCCTTTAGTTCTATTAAATATCTTTTACGAGAAATGAAATAAAAAAGAATTAATCATATCTAAAACTCCACTTAATTCGAAATTAACTTATAAATAATAGATAAATGGGAAGTCCACAAGCTTTAAATTATTTCAAAATGAAGATAGTAATAAGGAGATATGATCTCAGTTTTAATTTATAGGCCGCGTTTTGTATGTCCAATTCAACAAGTGTTTTTATGATTATTTTCTACACTCATTAGTTAACAACCCAAATAATATACATGTGAAAATTAGAGATACTAAATATTCAATTGATGGGACACTTCATTTAAGGTGGTGCAAGTCGCCCCCTGCAAGCACGGCACACTTGTGGTAGCAATAAGTGGGGAGAAAAAAATATTCTCCAACCCGCAAGGCAAGTCGAAGTCGTCTTGTCGGAGATGATGAGAGGAGAAGAAGTCAGAAGGCTATGTGAGCCCACAGACAGAACTTTCAGAGAAGACTTGGTGTTGATAACTTGGCTTGTTAGAAGACTTCACTCTCTAGTGAACTCAGTATAAATTGAAGCACTCTCTCCCACCGCTTGACTCATTCCCCTACTGAGCTGCAAAATGGGGTGGCATCAAATCCTCGGTCTCCTCTCTTTTCTATTTTTCTTACAGTCCTCCCTTCCTTTTACCTCATCCCTTTGCCTTCCTGACCAGCGTGATGCCTTGCTCCTTTTTAAAAACTCCTTTGTGCTTGACAGCATGGCGTCCCACTTCAGTTGCAACAGGGATTTGTATTACCTTGTCACATCTTATCCAAAGACAAAGGCATGGAACAAGGGACTCGACTGCTGTTCATGGGATGGTGTCACTTGCGATGTCGTCACGGGTAACGTTGTCGGACTCGATCTTACTTGCAGTTGGCTTTGTGGTGCTATCCATTCCAATAGCTCCCTCCTTCTCCTTCGCCATCTTCGAAGCCTCAATCTTTCTGGTAATGACTTTGTTGGCTCACAAATTTTGCCTAATCTAACTGCATTTGCAGAAATGACTCATCTGAATCTCTCTCGTTCACGCTTTTTTGGTACCATTCCTAGTGAGATCTCTCGCCTCTCCAAGCTTGTGTCACTTGATCTCTCTTATAGTAATGGTGAATCCAACTCATTCTCTTCTCTTGTATTGGAAAATTCAGTCTTCACAATGCTTGTTCAGAATCTAACAACAATGAAAAAGCTTGTTCTTGATGAAGTAGACATGTCCATTGTTTCACCAATCTCCCTGGCCAATCTGTCTACTTCTTTGACACATTTACAAGTTTTCGCTTGTTCCCTACAGGGAGTACTTCCAGATATAGTTTTTCGATTACCTAGCCTTACTTCTCTCTATGTACGTTCCAATCTCAAAATGTCTGGGATTCTTCCCAAATTCAATTGGACTGGTCCTCTTGTGTACTTGTCTCTCGACAGTATGAGCTTTTACGGAGAAATACCCGATTCAATTGGAAACATGAAGAGATTAACAATTTTAGGTCTTAGTGATTGCAAATTCATAGGATACATCCCCTCATCATTGCAGAATCTCAAACAACTCCAAGTTCTACATCTAGCCGGGAATAACTTTAGTGGGGTTGTAGATTTTGAAATCTTTTCAAGTCTTAAAAATCTCCAAATGCTTAATGTTTCTCTAGAGCTAAATCTAACCTACAATACTCTAGAGTATGCATTCCCGAAGCTTGAAGTGTTGGCATTGCCTTCTTGCAACTTGACCAAGTTCCCCCCTTTTTTGAGTTCATTAAAACGATTGACACACTTAGACCTCTCTTTTAATAGGATTAGTGGGGAGATCCCCAAGTGGTTTTGGGAAATAAGCCCTGATACATTGGAACTCTTAGATCTTTCTCATAACCTTCTCGAGGGAGGTATACAACAATTGCATTGGAAGCGATTGTGGTATATTAACCTTCGAAACAACTCATTCCAAGGGCCACTCCCCATCCCTCCACCTTCTATTTCTCACTTTCATGTCTCCATCAATAATTTCACCAGTGAGATTCCCTCTTCAATTTGTCAATTGAGTTCACTTTCTTTTTTGTGTTTGTCTAACAATAATCTCTTTGGGAATGTGCCACCATGTCTTGGTAATATAACCAATCTTGGGTTTCTAGACTTGAGCAGCAATCAATTTGGAGGGTCAATTCCACTTCCATCTCCCTTCTTATCTTTTTATTCTATTGCAAGCAATAATTTTACAGGAAAGATCCCTTCTTTGATATGCAATGCCACTAAGCTTGAGGTTCTTGAATTATCTTATAATAGCTTAACTGGTAATTTGCCTCGGTGCTTAACAAATTTTAGCACCAGTCTATCAATTTTGGACTTGCGAATGAATCACCTAGAGGGCACAATTCCTCAGACATTTTCTTGGAGAAATAGTTTGACAACTCTTGACTTGAGTCGAAATCAGTTTGAAGGTACATTGCCACAATCCCTTGTCAAATGTAAATATCTAAAAGTTGTGGATATCAATAACAATCAAATAGAGGATATGTTCCCAAGATGGTTGGGAACACTCCTAGAACTACAAGTTCTTGTTTTGAGGTTCAACAAGTTTAAGGGCCTTTTGAATTTTTCCAAGGGAACTCACCTCTTTTCCAAGTTACACATTTTGGACATTTCCAACAACAACTTTAGCGGTCCTTTGCCAGTCAACTTGATAATAAACCTTAAAGCCATGATAGATGGCAAAGGTGGACAAGACAACTCATTTTATATGGAAGGGATTTATGGACGGATGTTTTATTACACTTGTGTGTCTGTGATGTTGAAAGGACTAGAGATTGAGTTAATGAAGATAGGGACCTCCTTCATAGCCATTGATTTGTCACACAATTCTTTTCAAGGAGACATTCCTGAAGAATTTGGACATCTTCACTCTCTCATGGGGCTCAACCTCTCGCACAACCAACTTACAGGTTTCATTACTCCAACTTTGGGAAACTTGACTAATCTTGAATGGCTTGATCTATCTTCAAACAAGCTTAGTGGGGAAATTCCCAAAGTACTAGGAGATTTGACATTCCTTGGGTATTTCAACCTCTCAAAGAACCAACTCATTGGTCGAATTCCTCAAGACAAGCAATTGAGCACATTTTCAAGCGATTCATTTAGTGGGAATCCAGGCTTATGCGGAACTCCATTGCCAAAAGCATGCTCTAGCGATGCTCAACCTCCTCCACCATTGTCCTCATCAACTTTCAATCACAAAGAGCATGAGAGTTGGTTCAAACAGAAAGCAATATGGATTTGTTATGGATCTGGAATCGTAATTGGGATTTCCATAACTTACATTGCATTTGAAATAGGAAGGCCCAAATGGCTCACCCAAGGTGTGAGAAAGCTGGAGAGAAAAGTAGCCAAGCAGATGGAGAAGCCAAAGTGGAAGGCCATCAAGTTTCATGGACAATGAAATTGTTTGAAGGGTTGTGTCTTTAAAGTATGTAATGTGAATTCAGTGAATAAAGATGTCACTAGACCAACTTGAAATGTCATTTTTGTTATGAATGCTTGTTTCTAGTGTCTTCTCTTCTTTTTCTTAGTGCAATTGTACTTTTGTTGAATTGAGAAGATGAATTTATGAGGTCTGTCAAGCACACAACTTTAATAAGAAGAAGAAGAAACAGTAGCAACAAAATATAGAAAAATGTTGCAAGTACCATCAACCTCTACAAATATCATTTCCATGTTCCCATGTGCTAGCCTTTATGTGTCTACCTTCAAATTCCAAATAATTCGACTAAAATCAACAAAAGAGAGTACCCACCGAAATAATTAATTGTGTAAATTCAAAGTAATTTGTCTACCATAGGGTCAGGTTATGTTTCTCTATACATGATAATAGATTTCATCTATTGATTCATCGATGCGAATCTCGACACGCTTCAAAATCAGTCATCTTATCTGTTTTCATGTGAGGAGCTTTCCGGAAGAATCAGGGGCAGCAAAAGGGAACTCCTTAGCTTGACTAATGTATAACAAGATCCCTCGATTTTAGGACTCAGGAACCCACATTTACTTTTTCAGAAAAAGTGGAGGAAACCTTATGTTTTTCCTCAATTATTTTTTTTTTTTTTTTTTTTTCTGATAAAGAAAGCACCTTCATATTGATGAAGGTGGACAAAATGTCTCGTAAACTATCAAGACAGAGAGATGGTTCACTTGTGTCACTACTTAGGGCATTCTTCACTTGGATTTATATTTACTGAAATGAAAGAATGGTTCTAGTTGAGTCCTTCCCTTTTACGCAAACTTACCTTACTAACAAACTCTCATTGATACTCCTCTCTAATTGGAGCCCTTGATCATCTCTGCAATTATTTTCTCACAGGTTAATTATCCGAGTGCATTGCTCTCTACTTCCTTGTCTACGTTAGAGACCGAACAACTATATGCCCAAAGACATTTAAAAATGTGATTTAGCAGTGTTCAAATATTTCGTACTGAATGTGCAAGATTAATTTAGTTTTTTCAGAAATAATTTTTTACAGCTAAAAACTCATCTACAAAAAAAATTATCCCTGGCTGCCCTCGGTGGCAAACCCCAAACACCCCGCTCCCCCACCACCCAACCTCCAAGCACAAAGGATAACAAGAGAAGAGTTTTCGTCCGATGAGATTGCATGTGTTTTCACATCTTTAACTCACAAATTTGTAATAAAGATAGGGTGAGTGCACTCTATGTTCTTTTTGTTTCCATTTTCTTTTTCACACACGTGTTAGAGAGGAATTATTATAAATAAAATGATGAATATTAGGAGAAGAGTAGCCAAGGGTGAGCATGGTCCGGATTAGGCCGGTCTAGCACCTAACCTAGGGACCAACTCATAGTGTTGATTCCCGATTTTTTATATTGGGGACTAACCATGTTAAGCTTAATGCCGAGGCTTGGATTGACCCTATGAGTCCGGTAAATGTACTCATTAAATTTACATATCCCTCGATAATGTAATATAGAGCAACTAAACTATGAACACTGATACAAATCAAATAGAAACTTAAGATAAGGCACAACAAAAATCTCCACTTGCCAAAAGCAACAAACCATAAATGAAGAACACATAAAATAAAATTAAACAATAAAATATACATAATATAAACCATGAAGTTGGTTTAGGCTATAAATACAACGAAAAATATATATACACAAAGTAGGAAGCATTGGGCATTTTAAGTTATATACTATGGTTGGAAATATATATATACATACTAGGTTGAACCAACCTTAAAGTTTTAGGACCAAGAACCAACCCGCATAATATAGGTTCTAATGGCCCTAGGAACAAGGATGACTCAATCCCCCGGAAACCGAAACAAGATTGGTGGTTTGGGCCGGTCCAAGGTAGTTTCAAGGTCGGTCCAAGGTTGACCCTAAACTGATGCTCAGTCCTAAAGAATACAAGATTTGGTTGCACATGCAGGTAGCAAGAAAATTCCAAAAAAATTCTAAATTTATTATATGGATGCCAATTCAATCATAAACTTTTTAATTTTGTCAATTTAGTCGTAAATCTTTTGACGATTTACGAATGTAGTCCTTCCAGCTAATTGTAGTTAGAAGTTGTTGGCATGGATGCTCACAATTAAATAATAATTACAATTTTAATTCAAATGTCGTTCCATAAATTGTCAATTAACCTTATACTTTTATACATTTGCATGCATAGCGGGAAAAGTACCAAAAAAGTCTTAAACCTATTGCATTGATACTAATTCAGTTATAAACTTTTCAATTGGACCAATTCAGTCCTAAACCTTTTAATATTGGTACCAATTCAGTTCATCCGGCCAATTTTGGCCGGCCGATGCTGACGTGGACGTTGGCCGGTGGCCGAATGCTGACATGGCAATTTTTATGATTTTTTAAATTATTTTTTTAATTTTTTTAATTAATTTTAATTAATTTTTTTTTCTTTTTCCTTTTCTTTTATGCTTTCTTCCTAGCGGTGGCTGACAAGCCTCCGGTGAGGCTCGCTGGCCACTGGGCGAGGGCCACGAAGCCTTTGCTTGCCGCCGGCGAGGCGGCTTCGCCCGGATCTGGGCAAGGCCTCGCCCGTGGCTGGCAAGGCCATGGTGGCCCTCGCTTGGCCTCGCCCAGGGCCGCGGGCGAGGCGGCTTAGCCCAAATTTGGGTGAGGCCAACGTCGCCTTGGCCTTGCCGCGGGAGGAGGGACGGGGAGCGGGCGAGGGACGGGTTATGGGACTGGCACCATCAGAAGAAGGAGAAGAGGATGTTGGGGTGGCGGGCTAGGGTTTCGGAGGCAAAGATCGGGCGAAGGAGCGGCGGCGTGAGGCGCGAGAGGTGGGGGACCAGGGCCTCAAATTGGGATTTTGTGGAGGTGAGGGTGGCGGTGACGAGGTCGAGAAGCTCCGGGGTCGATAGCGGAGGAGGCGTTGCGGACTCAACGACAAGGCCAGGGTGAGGCTAGCCTCGCCCAGATCCGGGCTAAGCCGCCTTGCCCACGGCCCTGGGCGAGGCCAAGCGAGGGTCGCGACCCTCGCCGGCGGCCGGCGAGGGCTTCGCGGCCCTCGCCCCGCCCGGCGATGGCCGCCATGGCCTCACCGCGCGAGCGATGCTGGCCTCGCCCAAATAGAAGACAGAAAATAAAAGGAAAAAAAGAAAAAAAAGAAAAATTTAGTAAAAAATAATAAAAAATAAAAATAAATCGAAAAAATAATTAAAAAAATTATAAAAATTGCCACGTCGATTGTTCTGGTCACCGGCCAACGTCCACATTAGCGCCGACAGATGGACAAAATTGGTACCAATATTAAAATGTTTAGAACTGAATTGGTCCAATTGAAAAATTTATGACTTAATTGATACCAATGCAATAGGTTTAGTACTTTTTTGATACTTTTCTCCATGCATAGCACGAAGATTAACTTAGTCTTAGTATCGATATGCTGTGCATTGTAGGCGTTGAGATTTGAGACTTGTCCTCGATGCAATGGTCAACTTCGATTCAGACAGAAGCCATGCTATGAGGGAGAGATTTGATTCTCAATCTCAGCAAACAAAGATCAACGCAATTGCTTGTTTTGCCCAGAATATGCTTTGGTCTGTATTTTGCTTCACTTCTGTCCAAAATCGGAAAGAGAAACAGGACGCGGTGAAAAGTACTAGAGCAGGCGAACCAGGATGTTTTATGGATCATTGGTCTTGGCTTAGGTGTAACCTCACCATAGAAGAGGAGGCGAAACTCCCACAAGGGCTTCCACGGTCTGTCTATTCGCTATATAGAGACGGTGGATTCCACAAGCGCGTTCCTTATTTTAACATGTCGGTACTTACAAGTCCTATACTTTCAACTAGTACGTTATATTTTTTTTTGCTTTATACCTGACAATACCCTCTTGTTGTACCACCGGTTCAAGTGGCTCCGCTGGGTAGGCTCTTTAACGTCCTCCTCCGGGAGGCGGGAGCCAGCCTCGCAACGCAACGCAAGTTGCGGGGAGGCTATGGATCATTAAGCGATTTAAGTGTGGCGTCGGGGTGGGGATTTACGGCGCTATTTGTCGGTGTAAGTTCTTCCTCCATATATTAAAAAAAAAAAAAAAAAAAAAAAAAAAAAAAAAAAAAAAAACCTTCTTGTTCTTTTATATCTAGGTGAATCCAGAAGTTCGGACGAGAGCTATGAAGCATTCTAAAAACTTGTTTACATATTCGCTTCTCTCCAAAATCGGAAAGACATAAATAAGACAAGGTGAGAAGTAGCAGAACTCCCTTTTAGATTTAGTCTGCTTTCTTTTTCTTTATCTTTTTTTTTTTGGCCGTTTTTTTTTTAAGTTGACTTTTTATTGAGACATGGTTTGGTGAAATAAAAATCTCTTAATTATCTTTAACATTGTAGGACTCCCCCGGTAAGACTCGTTTGAAAAGATTAGCTTGATGCTTTTTCTAATCGTGTCTAAAGAAGAAAGATCAAGCTCTTAGAGATGGTGCATTGCTATGATGATCAAGAAAATGAATCAAGACCACCAAAAATAAATGGAATAATTATCACGTGAATTAAAAAAAAATTATTATATCAGTGTTATATGTGATAATGGATTGTCATATGAAGTCCAAAGCATAGAATGAGAATTGATGAAGAGACACGCCAAAGCATAAAATGAGTGGCTCCTGACGGGCTTCTAAGACAGTGACTAAGGGGGTAAAAATGTACCGAATTACGCAGCGAATGTAGGTAAAACTGAAATAAACTCACAAAATGTGCCTCTTGAATAGGGGTGATTTTCTAAAAAATTGTCCATCTATAATCTCGGAATGGAATGAGACAAAACTAACAATACCTAAAATGAATTAATACAGAGGCGTCACAATTTAAGCGAAAAACAAAAAATATATATAAATACTAACTAATATACTGAGTAACGAACCTACTTTGCTAGTCCGTTAAAAGCAGAGAATTTTCTCTGGTTTTTTCAGTACACCTATTATTATCGTCTGAAGAAAATGTGGTTGCAAAATTTTCTCGCTTGTTTTTCCTATATTCGAATTTACCACTCTACCCCCAGAAAACCGGAAATCTCGATTGAAGCAACTACCGGCATAAGGTGGGAGCGGGACACGACCCCGAGCGGCTTGCAACCACCGAGAACCGTCGCGTTTCATGGCTGCTCCCGCCGTGGAAAGCTTCGCCGTCGCGGCGCTCCGCTCCGTCATGGTCCGAGTCCGCCAGGCGGCCGAGCGGTCCGGCGCGCGTGCCGAGAACGTGCGCGTCGTGGCCGTCTCGAAAACCAAGCCGGTCTCTCTGATCCGCGACGTCTACGACGCGGGCCACCGCCGCTTCGGCGAGAATTACGTCCAGGAGTTCGTCGACAAAGCTCCGCAGGTCTCTCTCCCTCCGAACATTTACGTGGTCCGATCAGTTCTTGATGGTGTTTCCGTTCGGAGCCTTTGTTGGGATTATGGTTGTGAGCTGTTAACCTGTTCCTCTGCACGTTCATGTGTCTGAATCGGTGTCTGATTGTGTGTTTGCTCGAAGAATTTGTTGAAATTGCGATCTGGGTTCGTGAGGTTGATTAGAGCTCTTGATGGGTCCGTTAGATTCGATTCATATGTGTTGAGGAGGTGCAATTAGATTGATTAGAGGGGGAAACGTGGGGTTGTGCTTTGAATCTGAATTGCTTGCGCGTCTTTGTGCAGCTGCCCGAGGACATCGAGTGGCATTTCGTGGGGCATTTGCAGAGCAACAAAGCCAAAATGCTTCTCTGTATGAACCGTTGTTCCTTATCATTGTTCTTTTTAAAAGTTAGCACAAAGAATTTTACTCTCTTAGGACACATTTGTTGCCTATTGATGGAAACAATAGATGACTTGCGCTTTAGAGTAAAAATATCAAGCTTTGTGTACATTTTTTCATATCTGCATTTGAATAGAGTGCGTGATGTAAATTATCCGCAATGTGTTTCTGTCTATAGTAATAGTTTGATCATGGCTATGGGATGCTTTGAATAGCACTGAAACTGTGGGTCGTGGATTTGCTTTGAGATGTCTGTGAAACTTTTCTTTGTGAGCAATCACAATTGTTGCTTATGGGCACGGAAATGATATGGCGATCACTGACGAGGTCTCCCTTTTAAATTTGCACAACTTTGCTCTAAAATTAGTTCGTCTGTCTTTACCACAATTTGACACGTGATATTTTTATCTGCACATTCAGCTGCAGTTCCAAATTTGGTGATGGTTGAGGGCGTGGACAACGAGAAAGTAAGGACTTTGATTTGACTTTGTAGAAATTAGGAGCTCTTGCACTTCCATAGCCGTTAGTAGCTAGACATTAGAAAATGGTTTTTTTGCTGTAATTTGAATTTGGAACTGTTTATAGTGATGGATAACATGGCTTACCAATATCTTAGGTGGCGTTGGACTTATGCTTACATATTGTTCTCCTCGTCAATTTTTAAGGCCACAAATTCCTATCAATTCACCATCTGTGCTTTTGGAGTTACTGAACTTTATAACAAAGTTTCATGGCCTTGGCAAAATTGAAAAATCTTGAGGAGGCATGGGAAGCTTTCTGGATAAAAATGATCGCTGACTATTTCCTATTTTGCAGATTGCTAACCATCTTGATCGTGCAGTTTCAAGCCTTGGAAGAAATCCATTGAAGGTCTTGGTCCAGGTGAACACCAGTGGAGAAGTATGTGAGTAAGCAGATTTGCCTGCTAGATTAGTGAAGCAATCTCTTATTGGGGGATTAGCTGTAGCTAAAGTAATTGCTTGTGACACTTTCAAGTGCTGATTTCTAATCCACATACTTAGTATTCATTGGGCATGTTATTTTAAGCATAGTCGTTAGTGTGTGCAAAATGATTGTAGCTACTCTCTTGTTTCCTCAACTCTTATGCTTCCTCTAATGTAGAGTTAAATTTTGTCTTTTCAGGCTTTTAAGTGGCTTAAACTTGATGCTCTTTAGTTATACTTCTTCTTTTTCTTTAAACTTTCAATATCGATATTGAAAAAGGTTCGAAAAGGTTTTTCTTTATGCTACATGTTTCAGTTACAGTTCATCTTTTTTCTTCCTTGTATCTCCTGTCATGAAGGGCCTTTAACCAATTTATGTTCCCATCTAGTTCGTTTCATGCTGCCCACATTTCACGGGGTTAGAATCTCTCCCCTGCAGCTTACTGAAGTTTAATTTGTGCATTATATTAGATGGTTAGAACAAGAGACTTGTTTTTTTCTCTTTTTTTCTAAGAGGGGTAAATGGAATGCCAAAGTGTATGAATTCGAAATTATGGTTGGACTGGAACTGATAGAGGATTTCTTTTTATCCCAGAAGGAACAAGTGAACATAGCATCAGTATCTTCTGCTTAGCCATTGTGGACCTTTTCTTTAGACAAATGATATGCTGTATTGACTGACTTGTCCTTATGACAATGTTGAAGCTAAATCTGGTGTGGAGCCTGCAAATTGTTTGGAGCTTGTGAAATATGTCAAATCACGGTGCCCCAACTTGGACTTTTCTGGCTTGATGACAATAGGGATGCCAGACTATACATCAACTCCAGCGAATTTCAAGGTGATGTTTTTTTCTCTATGTTGAGGAATGAAAATGAACCATCTTGTCCATTGTGAAGTCTGAAGAATGGAAGCCTAACTTTTTAGGTTTATTCAATTTGTCTACCTTCATCTGGCTCAGCTTATTCAGGTTCAGCTTGTTGCCTCTGCATGCTAATTTTTATGGTTCATGCTGTATATCAACAGACACTTTCAAACTGTAGAACTGAGGTTTGCAAGGCACTAGGAATCAAGGAGGAGCAATGTGAGTTGTCAATGGGCATGTCCGGTGACTTCGAGCAAGCGGTAAGTGACATATACTCACTACTTAGTTATTATTTATTGGCATGTCCAGTTTGAGATCCTCAAGAAGTATTCCTGTTGGATGTTCTATTGAAATGGCAGTAACCATTTAGGAAACTTCATATATCTCATGTGACTCTCGGGATGAGCTTTCCTCCGCAATAGTTTGAGTTCAGAACGCATATCTCCTTGTTGTGCATGTACGGATCAATGATGGAGAATTAATCAGTATTTCTTTGTCCCATTGAACAAGACCGTGTGAAATCTTCTCTTTCTGTCCATGTCATATCCATGAGCATGCAGCCCATGTTTCAGCATAAGTGGATGAATGTCATGTGAGCAATTAGATCCACTTCCTGATTTATGCAGATTGAGAAGGGGAGCACAAATGTGAGAATCGGTTCCACCATATTTGGCCCCAGGGATTATTCAAAGAAGCGAGTGAATTAGAGTGCTCTTTACCTGATGCGTGAGTGAAATGGCATTGGTCCGTGCATGTAACCTCGTAAGCTGTTGATTAAGGTATCTTGCAGTCACTCTATTAAGTGTCTATTATTTGATTGATCGGATATCTACAATGGCTAGGCCCTTGTATCCATGGATTCTATAGTCATTGCTGCAATACTTAAAGCAAAAGAAAATCAAGCTTCAAGCCCAAGAAAGACCAGGCATTCATGGAATTTCCTCAGGATAGTTTCTGTTTCTAGAATTCAATCGGGATTTTTTTCCTGATGGAAAGCATCTTGGTGATGCTTTCTTAACTTGCTCTGTATAGAATAGAGAGGAGCTACACAGATTATGGAGCTGTAGGTTATGATGACAGATGATGATTACAATGCAGAAGCAATTAAGACGGTGATCCATGAGGACCAGAAGGCACTGTATAATACAGAAGACTTGAGTATATTTCTCCAATAGCTAGAAAACTTGCCAAGCACGAGTATTGTCACAAATTACATGAGAAATGAGAAGTGAAGTGGTAGTTTTGGCACCCTGCCGGTGAAGTGAAATTCCGAAACTGCCCACCATGGAAAACGGCACGGAGTATCATTGCATGCGTGCCTCCTCCTTTATGACTCGCGCATTTGTGGATCTATTCTTTAGACGTTTTATAATTGAACCGTGTAAATTATCATTTCACCTCAATTATGACCTAATTGGACCGTGTAAATCCATGAGTCCCTAAAAACAGATAATTCTCTAATAATTGGACTGTATTGGTAATTTCCGTTAGTTATTGCGAAATTGGAAGAAAATGTTAAACAATTATTTAAATGAGATGTGATTTTTTGGGAAGTACAATATGTAAAGTGAAAATTGCATTATGAGAATGAAATATTATGTGAATTTACGCGTTGGTAGTTCAGGATAATAAAAAGTCAAAATGCATCGATAGTAAAGCTTAAATTAACTTAAAAGCAAAGAGTAAGAACTTATTGAAATATTTAAAAGTTGAAGTGGGTGACACATGTCCCAGTATTTTATAATACGAGTGGAGTGTACTAATGTTCAAAGTACAAATACTGTACTTACCAAAGCTGGTACGTTTTAATTAAGCGAAGGATTAGATCATTTGAGCATCATTTTAACTGAAAAAAAAGTTTTGTGTCATTTTGCCAACCGACTGCCCCTTGGAAACGACACGTCGTATCATCGCAGGTTGTCCCTCTCTATAATTCCCCCAATTTTCGATCCAATTTCGCAAGCATCGTACTATCGACAAATCCTGTCTGCTAAGGCAGCAAGATGTCCATGCCGAATCTGCCCCAATCGCTGTCCATGAACGCGCCGTTCGGGGCCGGGCCGGGCGCGACGGCCCCGGGCGCCGCCGGCCCTCCGGCGAGCAAGGACCGGAAAATGGCGTCGGCGGAGCAGCTGGTCCTCGACCTCTGTAACCCCGATCTCAGAGAAAACGCGCTGCTCGAGCTCTCCAAGGTAAACTAGACGGAGGGGCTGCTTATCAAGTCTATGGGATTGCTTTGTTTTCCATTTCCGTGTCGCGCCATGTCGTTGGATGGTGGTTTTTTCTTACTGGGTCATTTGATATTGCTGGAGTGCGTGTGTGTGTGGGGAAAGGAGCGATTTTTAACAGATATCCTCGTGAAATGGTATGATAAGTTAGGGTTTCGGTGCGAATTCTGAATTTGCTTTGGACGACGGTGATTTTATCTGTGGTGGGTCTGTTGTTTTTGGGCTGATTTAGTGTGGTGGAAGATCCAAGTTGAGGTCGTTGGAGTTGCATGTGGCTCGTTCTGTTGCTATTGCATTTTGTTTAATGCGATTGGAATAGGTCAGAAATGGTGAAACGGAGCTCTTTGTGCTATGCTCTCCACAACTCGCTGGTCACACCAAAGAAGCAGGGACTCTGCTTTCTTTTTTTCCATAAAATATAAGATTCAACAAGGTTATAATGAGACTTGACTTAATAGTAGACTAGGGTAACATGTCAAAAGACTAATGGAACAAATGTATGGAGGATGATCACGAGTATGTGGGCCTTGCAAAGACATGGTGTGAAGTAGGTGCAATGACATGAGAGAATTCATGCAGCTGATCCAACTTAGCGAGAACACTCTTCAAGGTAGTAGTAGTGCTGTTGGTTTCCTTATTATCGTTTAAAAAGCAGAGCACTTTGAATTGCCTTCCTACAATTGAATTGCTGTATTATGAGTGTCTGTCAGCGTTTGGTTTCATTTCATTGAACAATGAACTGGTTTCGAGAACTGGCTACTTTTTGGTTGTTTTAGTTTGTGCATATTGTTATTGCTGCACTCATGCAGGAATGGCTGATACATCTTTGTTTATTGTTACGTTTTGTAGAAAAGAGAACTGTTTCAAGATTTGGCTCCCCTGCTTTGGAACTCCGTTGGTACCATTGCAGCACTTTTGCAGGTATGCCTTGGGTTTTATGCGAAACATGAAGCCTTAAGACAATTTGTATCTTGTGCATATCTTTTATTTCAAGATCTCGATCTTTTAATATTGTCTTTGTCATTTACCTGAGCGCCCTATCAGTAGAAGATATCAGACTCCTTCCTTTGGTGAATATTATATTTTTGTTCAACTCAATATGAGGAACTTCTACACTTCATTTTGTATGTTTAATAGGCTTCCCTTATTGCTGTTATGATCTACCATTGCTTATTTTTATGCTTTTTTCATGTGCTTATGTTTAATTTGTCGTCCATTCAGGAGATAATCTTCATATACCCTGTCCTATCGCCACCAAATTTAACTCCCGCACAATCAAATCGAGTCTGCAACGCTCTTGCCCTTCTTCAGGTAAATTTCATATCCTCTTTTGGTTATTGAATCTTCATGCAACTTTACCATCATGTGGGTGGCTCATCATTTTTTAAAGTCCTCAGCCCTCACTCCAACATTTCAATAGAAGTTTGTTGGAGTTCATTGAAGAATTTATACCAATGTTTTCTCTTCTATTTATAACATTGTCCTTAGTCCTAGTCAGTGATGATATGGCAACTACTGCTCAGAATGTTGTTTTTGCTTATGACTTTAGGTCCTCTTTCTTTTGGTAATTTTGCCTTACATTTCTATTGTGAGACTTGTAAGGATTTTATAGGAGAAAGTGCATTTGCATTTTGTGAAGCCGTTTAGCTTTTCTATTGAGTGTTTTCATGCAATTTCTGTCTATTCTTCCTTTGTCTACCCCAACACTGATAATGATGAGTTCTGTCTTTTATGTTGTACAGTGTGTAGCCTCTCACCCTGACACAAGAATGTTGTTCCTCAAAGGTAATATTCTAGATCCTCTTAAAAGGCCATCTTCATTGAAACATTGTTGAATAAAGCATAAATTTTTTTCTCTTGTGAAGTTTCATTATCAGAAATCACCTAAAATTATCTCTGAAGCATACAAATTTTGGAGAATGATTTTTATCACACCGTAATAGTTGTATGATTATCAGGATTAACTAAATTATGGATTTATAGAAAGTCTCAAGTTCAAATGTGATTCTTAGAGTTTACAATCAGATGTGGTTTGGGATCTATACCTTGACCAGAACGATGTTTCCACCTATCATTGGATATAGAATACAAACAAGCTAGGAAGTTGCTTTAATAATCACTTAGATGACTGCGTCAAAACATGTAGCTGGAAATTTGGTTGCAGTAAACGGTTACTTGATGAAAACGTTAAAATCTATAAAAGATGATAGCCTTGAGGAACTTTGATGGTGTCATGTGACATGG
Source organism: Eucalyptus marginata (assembly GCA_014182565.1). Lineage (NCBI taxonomy): Eukaryota > Viridiplantae > Streptophyta > Magnoliopsida > Myrtales > Myrtaceae > Eucalyptus > Eucalyptus marginata. Next base: position 8,893,231 of record CM024590.1, on the reverse strand, counting down.
CTTCCATCAGCAGGGATTGAACATTTATTATGATATGGTTGATCCTAACAACTTGTCATTTTGACAATAATTACCTTATCATCAAGTTCCTATAAATTGCTTTGTCTGTGATTGATGGCATATTATTATAATGCTGTTACTTTCTTTCAGTTTAAAGTCATGAAGCTTGTTTTATTGTACTTCTTACAAATAAAAATTCCTTTCAATTGATACTTTTCTTATTGCATCTTCTAGCCCATATACCTCTATACTTGTATCCTTTCCTCAATACGGGGAGCAAGACGAGGCCATTTGAGTATTTGAGACTGACTAGTCTTGGTGTCATCGGTGCCCTGGTTAAGGTACTTGATTCGGACCAACATACTATCACTTTCATATCTCAGTACATTGACTTTGCATTTGTGCATATGCATGTAATTATATACTCGATCCTTGACTTTGACCACTAATACCTTGTAAGCTATAACTCTGAAATTCTTTCCATTTCACTGGATGTCCGAGAACTTATTTAATTGTAAATTTTCTTTTAACAGGTTGATGACACTGAAGTTATCAGTTTTCTTCTCTCAACAGAAATTATACCACTGTGCCTTCGAACTATGGAGATGGGCAGTGAATTGTCAAAGACGGTTAAGTTTCTTCTTTTCTAATTGGATATATGTTTACATAAAGCAGTATTTCAATCCATAAGCTGTCCTACTTTAGAATTTTATTCTGATTTTTGAATTACATCAGGCTCATGGCCTTTTTTTCTGCTTGGTGCAATAAGTTCAGCAATAATTGGTCACCCAGTTGCTCTACTTTTTGTGCAACATAAAAGAAGAGTTCTTTTTGTAGATAAAAAGTCCATATGTGCCTTCCCCATTGAAAGCATAGGAACAAGTCTTGGGCATTATTAGACTCGCTTGATTTTATAGTAGTGTCCTCCTTTGATTGAGTTTGATTCCTGTGAGCTAGGGTTATATGATAAAGCTTGTATCTGTTGATTTAGATCTTGAAACGATATCCTCATGCATTGCGAATGCCCTTAATACCTCTTTATGCTGAACTTAAGCATCTGTATATAAGATTACTTGAATGGATTTTGTCACCATCGTCGAGTTGGTGTCTGCTTATGGAACATGTCTGGAAATTCTGGTTTGTTGCTCAAATGATTTTGTTATCCGAGAAACTTCTTGAACTGCAGTACCATAGAGTGACAACATAGTTGGTCTATCTGATTTGAATTTTCGTGTTACTTTGCCGATAAAAGAAGGCACTTGTCTGAAGTTGTCATGAACTTCATCATTTGATTTTTCTCCTGAAAGGAGATTGCAAAGCTATAATGTTTATTTTCTGTTCCTGCAGGTGGCAACATTTATTGTTCAGAAGATTTTGTTGGATGACTTGGGCTTGGACTATATTTGCACTACGGCAGAGCGGTTCTACGCTGTAGGCCGGGTTTTGAATCACATGGTTGGAGCCCTTGCTGAACAACCTTCATCGCGGCTGCTGAAGCACATTATTCGTTGTTATTTGCGTTTAGCAGATAATCCAAGGTTGTCTATTTGGAGCATTCATCTTTAAGTAGTTATCGTCTAATGGCTTAAGTATTTGTTTGGTTGACAGAAAATGTCTTTCTGTTCCTTTTCAGGGCTTGCGATGCATTGAGAGGTTGCCTTCCTGAAATGTTAAGGGATGGCACATTTAATTCTTGTCTTCGTGTAAGTGCTTTTAGCCATGTCCACTTTTTCTTCCGAAGAATGGGAAAATAATTCGTACATCAGTCAGTTTTTCTTCATTAAGTGAACTCCGGAAGCTGGTGTTACCCCATTTGGATGTCCTCTATGTTAGCTTTTATGCGGTTTTAATTATTTTGGTTTCATGGCCTGATTACTGTTGGTCTCTGTTTCGCCAATTGCATATCTTAAGATACCTTTCTATATATGCGCATTGATGGAAGTTTGTGTTGTGGTGTCAGCTGCTAAGTGCTTAACCACTGCCGTTGCCTTTGAAGATGCTGTATTTTTACAATGTTGTTATTGTTACCTGTTTTTATTGTAATAACAACGTAGACCAACTGATGAACTGCTGTGACATCCTTATTTTCATCTTATTTGTTAGTCAAAGGCATATTCCAATGTATCTCATGGTTATCTTGCCGCAGGAAGATCCAACAACTAGGCGGTGGCTCCAACAATTACTTAATATTGTAGCCGTGAACCGTGTGCCCGGGCTTCAGGCTGGCGGAGGTTTCGATCACATGCTGTGAACTAGAAAAGTTAAGTGGTGCACATTTTTACAGAAGTTTAGCATTCAGACGCTTGGCCCAGTAACATGAAGTATAGGAATGATTTATCATCTGCATTCAGCTCTGTTTTAGATTTTAGCTTTGTCCCGGATAGGATAAGCTACAAGCTTTGGGAGTCCTTTGGGCTTTTCTAAAGGTAGTTTCATTGTAAATGAACAGAGATGAGGCTACTTTTGCTTTTATTTGGGGGATTTGAGCGAATGAAATTAAGTGCTTGTACTTAAAGAAGGAATCAAAAAGTTGCTTGGCCACTCATGATTTGAGCTCATGCTGGTTTCTCTTGGGTATTTTCGTTTGCTTGTCGTGTTGGTTCTGGCTTCTTTTCTGACCGAAGCCAATCGTAGCCTTTGCCAGAACGAAAAAAGGCTTCGACTCTAAGATGTGACACCTGCTCTTTTAGTTTTGCTTTTCTTGTGAGAAACTTGTAATAAGACATATTAGACATGATACATGATCTTCAATAAGTTATGTATGTTGGTTTTGAAATTTTATTGAACTAAAGTAGCAAACAGAAAATCACTAGTGCATTTGGCCAGACTTCCCACTGGATTCTTATTTCATAGTTTTGACTGAATTTATGTTTACACTTTTCATATTCAACTTATATAGAAATCTGATATCTAATTCAATGACAATAATTAAAGAAAATATCACGGAAAAATTATGTGAGGTAATATAGTATTGCAAGTTTGTTGGTCTTTTAAATAGAAGGATAAATGTATTGGAAATTCTAAAATCTATTAAATTAGTTCACTCGAGTCTTTCAGTTAATTTCATCTAACTCGATTAAAAGAAAATATTGATTACTTTTTTTAATAGTTTTTCTTTCTTCCACGTGGCAATGACGTGGTTAAAATATGAAACATAAAGGAAATGGTTTTGGTTCAAATTTGATTTTTATATGAATTTTATTTAAATCAAATTAAAAATAAGTTTAATTAAAAAAAAAAAAAAAGAAAAAAAAAAGAAATGGTTGATGCCTCATTGTTGTTGCCCCCACCTTTGTCGAAAAGGGCCAACAAGGGTGGGGTATGGTTGGCGAGGGTGGCCAAGCCTTAATTGGTGGTTGACAATCTTCACTGGCTGCAAGCAAAGGTTGCCGTTGGCAATGGTGGGTGGCAACAACTAGGGGTGATTGGGTTCAAGTTGGATAGATTCTCAGACTCTGTACGGCCAGGTGTCATGTCACCGGTTCCTTTTTAGGCTATACGTATGTTTGCACTGAACCCCGATTTGGAACCACATTGTTTTTCTAGTCTAGTTCTAGATCAACCTTATTTCTACTAGAACCTATTTTATAATCGCTTGATATCCTATGCGGTTTTGAATTTTACATTACTATATAAGAAAATAATATAATCCTCCTAATTTATATTGAAATATTAGACACATGTAATCAATGGTACATGAACTTTTTGACTAAACAAAAAACTAAGAATCCATTAGGCTAATTATCATAAATAAACATTATAAGGTAAAGCAAATATTCTAAGTGATAGACAACGTGGTCGTTAGCTAGTGATGGACGGTGCAACCATGAGCCAGCAAGGGAGGGAAGTAAGCGAGGAAGAGGAACAACAAAGGAGGAGAGCCATGTGAGGAAAAACAAAATTCTAAAATTAGAAATCAAGGAAAAAAAAAAAGATAGGGTTTTGGACTTTTGGGCTAACAAAATCAATTTCCAAACCAATCCGGTTGATTTGGTTCTTGGATGGGTATTCACTAGGAATTGGGCATCGGACCAGTTCCAACCGGTTTCGAATTTTAGGAACTAGTTCCCGAACCGGTTTCGATGGGAACCGTTTCAGATCAATTTCAATGGTAACTAATTCCTAGACTTGTTTTTTAGGTGGGCTGGTCCGGTTTCCAGGTAGACCCCATCTGGTCACACACACCCTCGCCGGCTTCTCAAGTCTCCTCCTCTTTTTTTTTTTAAATAATAATTTAACTTATTTTTTTATTTTAATTTAAATAGAATTTATATTAAAAATCATAGGGCCCGTTTGGTTCGGTTTTGGGCAAAACGCCTTGGTGGGAAAATGCAAATACCTTTGAGTTAAAGGGGTTTGTGAAAATGCAAATAGCGTTTGGTAAATTGTAGTTTTAAAGCGCATTGTGAAATGGATTTTGGGCAAAATATTGTTTGGTAAAAATTGCATTTAGAATGGACTTTTGTTAAATTAAAAAAAAACAAAATAAAAATTACAATTTTTTTTTTTTTAAGTCTAGCTGCCGGATTGCCAAATTTGGTAGTCGGATTTGGCCGCCGGACGGCCGAATTGCCCCCAGTCGCCGTCACCTGAGGTCGCCCACCTTAGGTGCGCGACCTTAGGCATTAGTCGTGCTCCTCAGGTGGTCGCGACCCTAGGTGTCGGTAGCCTGAGGTCGCGCAACCCCAAGTGTCGCAACCTTAGGCGGCCGACGCCTGGGGTTGCTCGACCCAAGCGACGCGAGACCTTAGGCGGTTGACACCTGGGGTCAAGCACCCAGGCGACGGCCGCCTAAGGTCACGCGACCCCAGGCGGCCGACACTTGGGTTGCGTGATCCGAGCGTCGCTTGAGGTCCGGCGACGGTCGCCGAGGTCGGACGACCCTTAGGCGGCGGTCGTCGGCACGTGCCACCCCTTCGCCGGTGGTCGTCGGCCTTCGATCAGTAGCTATCCGTTGGAGAAGATGAACAGTAACCGAGCTATTTGCATTCCCAAAATACAACTTCCCAAAGCATCTCAACCCTTGGGTGCGTTTGAAAACTACTTTGGAAAGGGCTTTGGACACCTAAAGTCCTTTGGGCCAAGTATAGGGCATTTGGCAAAAAAATTTGAACCCCCATTTGGAGAATGCCAGCTTTGTGAAGCTAAAAGCCCAAGGCAGGTGAGGACCTGCCTTGGGCTTTCGGCTTTTTTGGCATGCCAGGCGGGTACTATTCATATTTTCTTTTTTCTCGAAATTGTCCTTACGAACTTTTTATTTTTCCGTTTTTTGCCCTTGTGAGGACACTGTTCATCTTCTTCGTCTTCTCCGTCGAGGGTGGCGGGCGTGGTCGCGACAACCTGGCAATCGTCGTCGGAGAGTCAGGCGACCTCCGCAAGTTGCGGCGTTGCCGGCGACCGTCGCTTGCCGCACCACGACCTCCGCACAGAGCTCGCCGGGGCTGCACGACCCATCTGGTCGCAGGTCTGGGCGCGACCAGATCTAGAGCCGGAGGCTCGAGCGGCAACCGGATCTAGGTTGCGCGACCTCGCCGCCCCCGAATTTGGGTCGCGGCGGCGTCGCGCGAGGTCGTGTGACCCAGATCCGGGGCGGCAAGGTCCTCCCACAACCTCAACGCCCTGGATCTAGGTCGCCGGAGGTCGAGGCGGTGTTGCGCGACACGCGCAACCTCGCCGCCCCAGATCCGGGGTCGCCGGAGGTTGCCGAAGACGAGGAAGGCCGAGGGGTCGGAGGCGGAGGTGTCGAAGAGGACGTCGCCGGAGGAGCGGCAAGAGACGGAGAAGGAGAAGGGCGTGGTGTTGTGGAGGACGAAGACAAGGTCGGAGGAGGCGGCGGCGGAGAGGTAGCATTGGGAGAGGCAGGCCGACGTTGGCGACGGAGCTAGGGTGTGTTCAGGGAGAGCGCAGTGGGGAGGGGAGGGAGATCGGCGAGGGATGAGGTCGTCGGGGACTTTCCATCGGCGGTGGTCGGCGTCTGTGATTTGGACTCGAAGACGACCACCTGCTTCGAAGCTGGAAGGAGACCCGTGTAAGCAAAAGTTAGCTACTTTGCATGGATAGCCAAAGAAAAAAGCACATTACAAATTAAAAAACTAAATATATATATATCTAAATATATCTGTTGTATATATGCACTATTAAAATTAGAATTTTTATCACAAGCTCCTTTGTAAATGTAATTCTCTAAGCATCATTTTGCTCAAAATACTTTAAAAAGGGCTTTCAAAATACAATTTACCAAATACAGTTTGCATTTTGAAAAACACTTTTAACCTACAGATCTTTGTATTTGCCTAAAATTTTCCCAAAAGTGTTCCCAAACGCACCTTTGCATCGACTCGGACCATGGGGTCCTACCTTATCACATAATTGCGCGTGGTTAGAGGAAAAAATAAACGACATGCTCACCAAACACTCTCTCTCTCTCTCTCTAGTCAAAATCCAAGCGTGATTAAGAAACTTGTCTAGATTACAGACAGAGATGTCTTTCCCCGCTCCCCTCCCTTCGCCGTCGCCGGGCTCCTCGATCTCCGACGTCGAGGCCATCCTGAACTACAAGTTCAAGAACCCGAAGCTGCTCGAGGAGGCCCTGACGCACCCCTCCGTCCCGTACACTCCGTCCTACCAGCGGCTCGAGTTCCTCGGCGACCGCGTCGTAAACCTCGTGGTCGGCGACCACCTGTTCCAGGCGTACCCCGACCTAAATGAGGGAGAGCTCACGGACCTGATGGAGGCGAACGTCAGCAACGAGAACCTCGCGCGGGTGGCCTTGCGGCGCGGGCTTTATCCGTTCCTCAGGCACAAAATGCCGAACTCGGATGACCAGGCAAATGCTTCTCAGAATTTTGATTCTTTTTGTGTTCCTGTTCCGATTTTTTTTTTTAAAAAATCGGGCCCTGTTCGGTGAATTATAGTGGTCTGAGATGAGCAGTTGCTTCCCGAGTATTAATTGTCTGTGGAGTCGACTGTCGGTGGGAAAAGTTCGAGGGGCAAGCAACCAAGCATCAGTCATCGGTGTAGTTTGTCAGACAATTGTTTTGCGCTGTGTTTTGCTAAGTGACACTTTTAGCTTTTGGTACAGATTGGGCGTTAAGACTTGGGTAAAATGAGGCCAACACTCAGCTATCTATGTATGTTCGATTCTCAGAAGCATACGCTTTCTCTTCTGATTTAATAGGCTTCAGCTCCGCTGGTCGAAACAATGGATAAAATCAATGGCCTCGGATGGCCACTTTGGGGCTGCTGGGTGTTGAGGGTAGCCACAATGTGCTTGGGGGTCCTTGTTATTGGTTCAAAAAAATGTTGGTGGTATCGGTTTTATTCCAGCCACTAACATAGGTTGAGATCATGTGGCATTTTCATATCTTCCAAAAGTGAGGCCAATGGACCGGAGCCGTTCCTGCTGTGGCTGCAATGAATTTTTGTTGGAGGAAAACTACGTTGTTTTGAAGAAAATGTATAAGGATGATACCACATTCCACATGACATGTGATGATATCGCCAGACTAATGGCGTATGCATTTGATCAACGTGTAATGAACAATGGCACTTCATAAATTGTGAATATAATGTCAGCACCTCACATTGTGTAATCAATACCTAATATAGTTTTTCCTTCTCGAGTGGCTAGTCATTTACATACCTGAAGTCTGCATTCTCCATTTTCAGCGGAGTGCTAGTGTAAATATCCTTTTTTATGTCGAATAGTTTTCTTAAATGTTTACAAGAAGAAGAAAAAAGCTTTGCACCTTGATATTTATGATAGGAATGTTAAGCTGAAAAGATCTCCATTCTATCTCTATGCGATCTATGGTGTGCGATTCTCGAGAGATTTTCAAACTGCCTTCTTATGGAACTTTTCAGAAGGAACGTTACCATCCAAAGCAGTGTCACCTTGTGTACTAAATTTCTGTGGTTGGTTTATTGCTTGTGAATTCTTTGTTTCTCTGGAAAGTTGGAAGTATAATGGCTTGATGAAATGCAACAATCTATTTATCTGTTTTAACTCTATGTGCAACTGTGAATGTACAAATTGTATAATATGGGAATGAGATGTAGATCGAGTTTCTATCTGTTACTTGGTAGTATCTCTATCACTCTTTTTCAATGGGATGTTTCCAGTTATTTTGCAGGTTAGCGAGTTTGCTAGAGCAGTTGAGGAGGAAGATGGGGGATCAGTTGAAGCCCCAAAATTTCTTGCAGATATTGTAGAATCTGTGGCAGCTGCTATCTATTACGATGTTGGCTCTAAATTAAAGAGATTTTGGAAGGTAGGGCATTTCTTTCTTCAATAAGATGATGCCATTTTTTTAATCTTCAAGTTATCCCTTTCAATATCATTGTCGTTTTTAGAACAGATTTGTTTGGCACATGTTCAGATCTTCAAAGGTTTACTGGGGCCTATTGTTGGCCCTGAATCTGTCAACCATGGGTCTGATGGCCCGTTGGAAATTAAGAAAGCCAAACAGGAGCTAGGCAAGCTTTGTGCCCAAAAGAAATGGCACAAACCTAATTACAAGTACACTTCCTTCTTCATTTGATTTATTTACCATTGTTTTGCTCGCTTTGCTGATGTTAAAACTTCCAGGCAGTTTCCTTTCCTCTCTGCCTGTTATTTTGGATTTTTATTGCAAGAATCAGTGATATGGCCAATCGTCTTTGATATTAACTAAATTATTACTTGCTTCAAGGTAGTCTTGCATATGCTCTACGAAAAGATACATGAGTGATAAAGCTAGTAAGAGCTCATCATGGCCATATTATTTTTGGTATTTTTCAAAAGAGATGAAATGCCAGATGCCTATTTTTTCCTTCTTCACCAATTGTTGGTGCTCTCTTTTTCTGTTTCTTTCTGCTGAAATTTCACGTAGAATTATTCTCTTGATGTCAGTCCTTTTGACTTGCAGAGCGGTGGTGTCGGACCCCCAGCAATATGTTTGTACAGTTGAAATAGATACGGGTGATGGTGTCCCCTACTCTGTAAAGGGAGAAAAAAGATCAAGCAAAAGAGAGGCAGAGAGGTGTGCTGCTAACCGAATGTTGCTCGCCTTGAACGACCAAGCACAAAAGAGGCAGAGAGGTGAGCTGCTTACCTAATGTTGCTTGCCTTGAACCAATCTGATAATCTTTGAGTCTCCCCCGAGCGTAAGAATGTGAAGAGAAACGCTTTGCTATTTCTTTGCAGCAGCTTCGTCTATAAGATAACCCCATAGAGCCAATAAGTCCATGTCTTGCTTTCTATCTCTGTCTTGTGATGAGCTTGCAAAGAAGCAACTATAAAAGGATGCGTTCTTTCATATTATGGTTGGTTAAGACTCATTGATGTGGATGACGTCACACAATCCTCTCTTTGCTTCTCTCTATTTGCATATTAAAAAAAAAAAAAAAAATCCTCCTTCAACTACCATTCCTGCCTATTCAATCCCCATCACCGTTGCCCTTGTCTTCTCTCTGTCACTCTCTTTTTGTCTACCTCCATTAAAGGCCTCAGAATGTGTTTGGTTCAGTTTTGCAAATAGGCTTTGAGTGCAATGCAAATGTTGAAAGCTAAAGCTATCTGCAAAAATGCAAATTGTGTTTGGTTAAAATTCTTTGCAAATGAACTTTGAGTTCATGTTGTTTTTGGCAAAAAAACATTTGCAATGGGCTTTGAGTATTTTTTTTTCTATCTTTTTTTTATTAAAGAAGGACCTAAATCCTTTGTTGGAACTAATGAAGGGCTATGGCCATCGACGAGCCACATCTAGTGCTGGCGGCCATTAGTTGAGGTCGCTCGGCCTTGGGCAAACTCCGATGAGGGTTGCGTGACTTTATGTCACCCTTGCGGGACCTAGGCAAGGGCGGCTACCTAGGTTGCGCACACCTGGGTTGAGCAACCCTTATCGAGGGTCACCCAAGGTCAAGCGACCTCAATCGATGGCTGCGATGCCAAATCTGGCTTGCCGACGACTGTAGCCCTCCGTTGGTCCAGTAAAGGGTTTGATCCTCTTTTGAATATATATATATATAATGAGGGATAATCAGAAATTTTAATAATTGGCAAGGGTAGTTTTGAAAGAAAAAATTAATTTCAGCATTTGGTCAAATGTTGAAAGTCCAATGCTAGTAGGGACCGCCATTGGACTTTCAGTTTTCTCAAGGTCAACATTTAGCCGAAAACTTCTTGGAAAAATCTGCCATTTCCCCAAGGGCCTTTAGAGACCAAAAACCCCTTGAAAAAGCGGTACCAAATGCACTGTCCTTGTTGACCAAGTCGCGGGCCTCATTGATAAGTCAAGAGTGTGTATGACAACCACATTAATTAAGAGCTGAAAATCAAAATTTTCAGCTCATTTCCTAACTTCTAATTATACATAACTTAAATGGTTATTTCAATAGAGAAATCAAACGCAATAAATAAAGGCAGGCTTACTTAATTGGTTAAGTCATAAACTATTCAATTGAAAAGTAAAATGTTACCGATGGTAGCTGTTACAACCTCCCAGTAATTTTTTCTATATTGGAGAGAAACTAAGAAATTTTCATCTATTATCAAGCAACTTAAAGACTTCATTACATGATATCTCGATTCTTAAATTTTTAGGATCTATTTTTCAATTTTATCATGTAATTGCATGTGATTAGTGGTAATTTAGAGAGTATAGACATTCTCTTAGAGCTTTCGTATTGTGTTCGACACTTCGACATGTGTTTAACACTCTTCGACATGTGTCCAATGCTCTCTGACACTTGGTCAATAGGTGTTGGAAAATTTGATGCCTAATCAACTCTCTCAACGCTTTTCATGCAAATTCAGAATTCCAACATGTGTTTTCATCATGCACAAGTCAATTTTAAAAATTTTCAATAAATGAAGGGTTAAAATAAAATATGTAAAAATAATAAAAATAATAAAAATAATAAATGGGAAAAAAAGAAAAATTTAATCTTTTCTTCTCTTTTGACTCTCATTTCCTGTGACACACAATTCATCTCTGAAGTTCATATTTTTTGTTTCTCTTCCAACATGCTCTGTTATGCAAGTCTAAAATATAGACTGCTTTTTTTTTTTTTCCCTCTAATTTTTATGAATTATTAGAATATAATTGAATTTGTCGAATTAAAATAATGAATGATATTTAAAAATGGTGTATTAATATTTTTAGTGTAAATTCATTATAAGCTCTTTTATTATTATTTATTTATTTGTGAATTTAAATCAAATTAATTAATTAAAAATAATCGCAAAAATAATAATTTATCATGTATATATAAAAACATACATTTAATATAGATGTTCCAACGTATCGAAATTCTTTATTTTTTTAAAAACCATATGTCGGATCATGTGTCAATGTTTAGGCTGTAAGCCTGTACTCACCAAATTCACTCTCTCATCAAAATCCAAACTTGATCAAGAAACTTGTCTACATTCCAGATGAAGAGATGTTTTCTCCCACTTCCTTCCCTTCACTGTCGCCGGAGAGGGGCCCCTCCGTCTCCCAAGTTGAGGCAATCCTGCGCTACAAGTTTGAGGACCCGAAGCTGCTCGAGGAGGCCCTGACAAACTCCTCCATCCCGGATGCTCCGTCCTACGAGCGGCTAGCGTTCGTCGGTGACCGTGTCCTAAACCTCGCGGTTAGTGACCACCTAGTCCAGGCTTACCCTGAGCTCGATCAGGGACAGCTGTCAACGCTGCTGTCGGCAAATGTCTGCAAAGAGAAGCTCGCGCAGGTGGCCTTGCGTTGCAAGCTATATAAGTTCCTCAGTCATAAAATGCAGTACTCGAATGGCCAGGCAAGTGCTACTGAGAATTTTGATTCTTTTTGCGTTATGATATTCTTTTTTAAATAATTGGGCCCTGTTTGGTGAATTACAGAGTGTTTGGTATGAGATGAGTCGTTGCTTCCTAAGTTAGGAAGTGACACTCTCAGGATCCCTTTATGATTTATCAAACACTCCAACAATCCATATCGAAAAATTCAACACCTGGTCAACTCTCCTAGCACTCTCCAACACGCGAGTCCAGAATTCCAGCATGTGAGTTCGGAATTCCAACACGTGACGCATAGGGTTAATTTTAAAAAAATTCAATAAATAAGGAGTCACAATGTAAATATGTAAAAAACAAAGAATAATAATAAATAATAAAGGGGAAAGAAGAAAAATCTAATCTTATTTTCTCTTCGATTCTTATTTCCAGGGACACATAGTTCATTCTCAAGTTTTTTTTCTCTATTCTTTTGACATGTTCTAACAGGCGAGTCCAAAATGTGAATTGACTGTTTTTTTCCTCTAAATTTTATGGATTATTGAAATGGAATTGAATTTATCAAATTGAAATGGTGAATGATATTAACAAATTGTGAATTAATGTTTTTAGTGTAAATTTATTTTATGGTCTTTTTTTATTATTTTTTTTGTGAATTTGAGTCAAATTAGTTTGATTAAAATAATCATAAAAATAATATTTTATAATGTATATAGAAAAATATACATTTAATATATAATGTGTTTCAACGTGTCGGAATTTTCTAATTTTTTAGAAACGATGTATTGTATGTCATGATGTATTACATGTCGCGTATCGGTATCGGTACTATTTAGTTCCTAAGGATTAATTGTCCGTTAAGTGGACTGTTGGTGAGTAAAGTTCGAGGGGCAAGCCACAGAACATCAGTCATCAGTGTAGTTTGTCAGACAATTGTTTTTTGTTATCAATTAATCGTCCCGAAATAAAATCCTAAATTTCTTTTTAGAGTTCAACCAACACGGCCTTGGTGCAAAGGTAACAACACGCATGTGTCTTGGGCATCACGCAATCTGACCACAAGGTTGGCCGATGGGTGGTTTGAATTTCAAGGTTACCCGGAAAGAAAGGAAAATGGGAGGCTCATTGCATCGAGCACAACTCATGAAAAAATGTTCTATTCAGCGTCCTATCAATTTTGGTGGATTAGAGAGTAGTGACCGACGTGATTTGCAGATAACAGATTCGTTCTAGATTAGTGATTATCGTCGGATAATATATAGCTAAGGTCACTCAAAATACTTCGAGTTTTATGTTTGTGTCACTGGGTTCAGCAAAAACGAGTGAAAGTTTGGTGAAACGGCTTCAAAGTTTAGAATTACTTTCCCGTGTTTTGCTAAGTGACACTTTAGCTTTTGGTACTGATTTGGCGATAAGACTTGGTAAAATGAGGCCAACAGTCAGAGAAACATACATTTTCTCTCTTTTGATTTAATAGGCTTCGGCTGGGTCCGCCAGTTGAACCAATGGATAAAATCAATGGCCCTGGATGGCCACTTTGGCGCTGCTGGGTGCTGAGGGTAGCCACAATGTGCTTGGTGGTCCTTGATATTGGTTCAAAAAAATGTTGGTGGTATTGGTTCTATTCCGGCCGCTAACATAGAATGAGGTCGTATGGCATTTTCATATCTTCCAAAAGTGAGGCCAATGGACCGTAGCCGTCCTTGCAATGGCTGCAATGAATTTTTGTTGGAGGAAAACTATGTCGTTTCGAAGAAAATGTACACGGGTGATACCATATTCCACATGACACGTGATAAAATCGCCAGACTAATGGCGTATGCATTTGATCAATGTGTAATGAACAATGGCACTTCATAAATTGTGGATATAATGTCAGCACCTCACATCGTGTAATCAATACCTAATATAGTTTTTCCTTCTTGAGTGGCTAGTCATTTACATACCTAAAGTCTGCATTCTCCATTTTCAGCAGAGTGCTAGTGTAAATATCCTTTTTTATGTCGAATAGTTTTCTTAAAATGTTTACAAGAAGAAGAAAAAAGCTTTACGCCTTGACATTTATGGTAAGAATGTTAAGCTGAAAAGATCTCCATTCTATCTCCATGCGATCTACGGTGGGCAATTCTGGAGAGATTTTCAAACTGCCTTCTTATGGAAACTTTTCGGAAGGAACATTACCATCCAAGCAGTGCCACCTTGTGCACTAAATTTCCTTTTTGAATATTGCTTTTGAGTTCTTTGTTTCTCTGGAAATTGGAAGTATAATGGCTCAATGAAATGCAACAATCTATTCATCTGTTTTAACTCTATGTGCAACTGTGAATGTACAGATTGTATAATTTGGGAATGAGATGTAGATCAAGTTCCTATACGTTACTTGGTAGTATCTTTATCGCTCTTTTTCATTGGGATGTTTCTAGTTATTTTTGCAGGTTAGCGAGTTTGCCAGAGCAGTTGAGGAGGAAAATGGGGGATCAGTTGAAGCCCCAAAATTTCTTGCAGATATTGTTAAATCTGTGGTAGCTGCTATCTATTATGATGTTGGCTCAAAATTAAAGAGATTTTGGGAGGTGGGGCGTTTCTTTCTTCAATAAGATGAGTCCTTTATTTTAATCTTCGAGTTATCCCTTCTGTTATCATCGTCATCTTTAGAATAGATTTGCTTGGTACATGTTCAGATCTTCAAAGATTTACTGGAGCCTCTTGTTGGCCCTGAAGAATTGCAGCAGCAGCCTGAACCCGTCAACCGAGGGTTTGATGGCCCATTGGAAATTAAGGAAGCCTAAAAGAAGCTACACGACCTTTGTGGCAAAAAGAAATGGCCCTTTCCTAATTACAAGTACACGTCCTTCTTCATTTGATTTAACACTTCCAGGCAGTTTCCTTTCCTCTCTCTGCCTGTTATTTTGGATTTTTATTGCAGGAACCGGTGACGTGTCCAATTTTCTTAGGATATTAACTATATTATTACTTGCTTCAAGGTAGTCTTGCATATACTCTACGAAAAGATGCAAACTCTACAGAAAGATATATGAGCGATAACGTTGGCAAGAGCTTATCATGGCCACAATATTTTTGGTATTTTTGAAAGAGATGAAATGCCAAAAGCCTCTTTTTTCCTTATTTACCAATTGTTGGTGCTCTCTTTTTCCGTTTCTTTCTGCTAAAATTTCACGTAGATTTATTCTCTTGATGTCAGTTCTTTTGACTCGCAGAAGGGAGGTGTTGGACCCCCAGCAGAGCAAGGAATATGCTCTTACAGTTGAAGTAGTTACGGGTGATGGTGTCCCCCACTC
Organism: Eucalyptus marginata; assembly: GCA_014182565.1. Taxonomy (NCBI): domain Eukaryota; kingdom Viridiplantae; phylum Streptophyta; class Magnoliopsida; order Myrtales; family Myrtaceae; genus Eucalyptus; species Eucalyptus marginata. The sequence goes on along the minus strand of CM024590.1, from coordinate 8,878,183 downwards.
CGTAAAGGGAGAAAAAAGATCAAGCAAAAGAGAGGCAGAGACGTGCGCTGCTTACCTAATGATGCTTGCCTTGAACCAATCTAATAATCTTTGAGTCTCCCTCGAGCGTAAGAATGTGAAGAGAAACGCATTGCTAATTCTTTGCAGCAGCTTCGTCCAGAAGATAACCCCCTTCACAAGGGGAGTTCTCTGTCTTGTGATGAGCTCACAAAGAAGCAACTATAAATGCGTTCTTTCATATTATTATGGTTGGTTGAGACTCATAGGTAATTAGATCTGTCCAAAGCATGGAATGTTTGGGTGGGTAAATTATGAGAATACATGTTGTATTTTCTATTGGATTTCAAATTTCTCAATGCTTTTAGTTATCTTTCCCGTTGTTGAGAACTGGCATAAATGTTCAGGTTACCATTTCAAATAATTAGTTATTCATTAATCAATTTGGCAGTCAGTATAATCTTCACAGCAGAAGTCCCAAAGGAATCGATATTGCAGACTGACGGTTTCCGCACTCATTACAACGTCATTTACAGTTGGAAACTCTAATGAATCCTAGGGGACTCAGTTCCTCTTATTTCATTGCTTCATAAATGTATTCAACTTAAGCAACATTATTGCCCTAGGTGACATCTGCTGGACAGATCTTTTTATTTTATTTTATTTTATTTTATTTTTTTAGTGTATTGGTTTCAAAGTATTATTTTCAATATGAAAACAAAATTCATTAGAAAACATTTGGATGGAGAACCATCTACAAACCATTTTTTCCTCAGTGATCGACTTGGACAAACTAAGTGTGGCAAAGAAGACAATGACTCTCTCACAGTTGTTTGAGGAAGTGGCTGCCTCCGCTAATTTGTCGCGGTGATGGGCCTTGCGGCACTAGTAATCGGTTATTATAGTTGCGGCGTTGATGGTGGCAAGTGGTGGTGGCGGCCGCGTGAAATAATAAGCCAAAATCAATTATGGAAAGGTCTAATATAATTAAAAACTCCCAAATTAGTACACATATGACATATGTACTCAAAACTAATTTTTTTCGCCACCAAAAATCCCAAATTGGTGTACTTATAACAAATTTTTCATCCGTCAAAAAATTTGCTGACCTAGATGATACAGGGTGATGTGGTATGGTGACGTGGCAAGTTCATGTGGACATCCTTAGGGTAAATATCACAATAAATCTCAAATTGGTACTCCCATAACAAATTTAACAATACTCCTATAATAAAGTTAACAATACACCCGTGACAAATTGAAAATTTTCATGGTGTTAATTATATGGATTTTCACGTGAACTTGCCACGTCACCATAAGACGTCATCATGTGTCATCCTTGTCAACAAATTTAACCGTAAAATTTGACAGAAGTTAACGAAGGATAAATTTATCACAAGCCTATTAATTTAGGGTTTTTTGTGATTAAAAAATTAGTTTAGACGTGGATAGCTCATATTTTTTAAAGTACTCAGCTCTCACATCAACATTGCAATAGAAGTTTGTCGGAGTACATTGAAGAATTTATACCGATGTTTTCTCTTCTACTCATAACATTGTCGTCAGTCCTAGTCAGTGATGATATGGCAACTACTGCTCAGAATATTGTTTTTGCTTACGACTCTAATTAAGAAAAGTTTATACTATTGAAAAGTGCCAGCGAATTGAGATAATTGAGATATTGCATGCACCGGTGGAATATCATTCTCAAGCAGAACCACTTAACTCCATTATCTAACCTATTTTTGTCGACCAAAGTAAATCTAGCAAATTAATTAGAAATGTATTCCTTTTGACAAAAAAAATAGAAATTCCTCAGAAAAACACTAGTGGTTATTATTAGGTCCTTCTTCAGCATAAAAATATTTTTACACATTCACAGTCAGACTTCCTTATTGATTCAAGGGAGACATGGGCAATTTAATGTGTTTCTTTCAGTGATCCAAGATTATTTAAACGTGTCAGCCTTATCATTTCATAGATAAGATTAGCAATTGGAAATTGAAATTGTCATATGTTGAATTGATTTGAAAGGAAAAGGAACTTTTTTTTTTTTTAAAAAAATTACAATTTAACTATGGTAAAAAAGAAAAGGGAGGTTCATGGGAGATTTTCCCGAGAAAATATTACTTCTTTTGTTTTTTCCTGTGAAGTGTCAGATTTTCATATTTCCATCGTAATTTTTACTGAGATTAAATTTTTTGGCCGACATAATATATAAAAAAATCTTCCGGTTTCCATTATATATATATATACACGTCCATTGCACGCTCCCCTCCTCCTTCCTTCCCCAACCATTCCGTCCAGAATCGCGACCACCACCGAGCAATTTCATCGCGTCCCAGTTGAAGAATCAATCATGGGGTCGATCGTCGGAGAAGACACTGATTGGAAACAGCGTCGCAATGAGCTGGACCATCTCAACTAGCCGTCTCGCCAATTCAATGGCAGTCGAATCGCTTCTTCAGTAAATAATGCAATTAATAAGCAATCTGCTATGAACGTGGAAATCGGTTTATGAACTTCACATTCTCAGTGGAAAGTTTGATTTGTGGTGGAGCTGAGCTGAATTGACACAGACTATAAATTTAATCCAACTCGTGTCAATTATCTTATGAAATATGAGTCTTGGCTCAGTTAAGCCCAAATATGAGCTTGAGTTCACACTCAAGTTTCATGACTACAATATAATTGATAATTTGTTGTGTTTTAAATGTCTTGCAATGAAAATAAAATAAACTTTTAATTATGAGATTAGGCTCAGGAGCTAGTTGGGTTCAAAAATTGAACTCAAGCTGACTCAACTTAATTATCTAGCAGTTTAAACTTGATTGAAATCGAACTGATTAAGCTGACCTTGAGTAGCTGCTCGTGGAAACGTTTCCTTGGGGGTTCTTTATTTTTTTTTCTTTTTTTTTTTATCAAAAAAGTCCTCATTTGATTTCAAGTAGATAATATAGAGGAACAACCCAAATGAACTTCAGCACAAAGAACATCCAAAAGAGACTGTGGGGGAGTTGAGACCCAATCCTGAGGTAGAGAAGGGTGAAGTTGGATATTAATAACCCAATTCGCGGTTTTATTTAGTTCTCTAAATCCATGGGTCAAGTTTAGGAAAGGAAATGATACTGGCATGGCCTGGCCTTTTTGCACAATTTCCTTGGGGGTGTTCAAGGAAAACATAATCTGGACGAAATCAAACCGTGGTTCATCAGTTTGATTTTGGTTGGGGAGCAAAAAAAAAATAAACCAATTGATTTGGCTTAGTTTTGGTTTACTTTTCCCCATTTCAACAGAACACCGCTAAACAGCCACGGATATTTCAGTGTTTAAATGGGTATGGTCATTTATATGAACAATAAGTACAAGACGAAGCAACTGATGTTCTCAAATTTTCACTTTAAAATATTACATTTTCTTGATGGTACAACATTAAACTTACGACATGAATATCAAACCAGTGAAACTGGTTATAATTTGTGTAAGTTTCTCTCATTTAATTCAAAGAAATATATAGAATCGCGAGATATTAGAAATATTGAACAACTAAGAGTTTCTAGGAAAGGACACTCAATAATGCTCAATCAAAGCAAACAAGCATATCTATTACATGAAGAAACAAACCAAAGGTGTGAACAAAGTATGGGTGGTAACTGTTCATTAGTCCACCGAAGCATGAGTGGTACCCCCTTCTATGTGGAACTGTTCGCTCAAGCCAAGATGTACCATCAATAACCAGACCAAGGTGACAAGTTCTCCTCCTTTATTAAGTTGTTGAGCATGATTGTAAGGTCGGCAATGAATCGCAGCATACCCTAGCAATTCCACCCATACTTCACTGAGGATCACCCATTTGGTTTTCCCAAATTTCCCCAACTCTTTTGCAAGAATACACGCATCAAACAGCACAGATTTGCTTTTGTCTCCTTTCACATTAGCTGGCTTCACTTCTGTAGGAACAGAAAGGAGACATTGGCAGGCAGGTTTGTTCGTTTTATTTTTATCAACGAATCTTTCATCGAAGAACCTATCCATCTCAGCACAAGTGTCTTGGAACCTTATTTGGCCAATGCCAACCACCACAGACATCATTTGAGGCTGTTTGATCATGAGATAAAGCATGTAATCTGACAAGACCTTACTGGTTTCTTTGTGGTAGCTTATATTTCCATCGCTGTCAGTGTCAGTGTCAGTGTTGTAACAGAGTTCAGTGGCAATGTGCCACAATAAAAGGCTCGCACTGTATTCGACATCACGGACGGCTGGAAGCAAGATTTCGCAGACTTCCCCTGTTTTAGTATGCTCCAAAGCCCATTTCCCTCGAGCAGCACACATCCCTGCGATGCTCTGCAAATCACATGCAAATGATGCCTTTCGTTTCAGCTCATTAAAAATCAGTTCACCTAATTTGTCGTCGTATGGTACTACCCGTCCAAACTTCAAGTCATCAAACAATTCTTTTAGAGGGATGAGACTTAGGGGTTCCTCAATCAATCTTGACCACTTTCTCTTCCGAGGATCTATCAATTTCTCAAACCATTTTGGCCACCGTTTCAGCCGATAATCTATCAAATTGTACTGGGAGACAGATTTGGACCATCTAGCACTTAGTATATGCAATGCAAATGGTGAACTTTCAGATTTGAATTTGAGGAGGAACTCGATGAAGATGCTTCCTGGAAACAAACTTCTACGATGTATCTCAGATGCCCCTATTTTTGCAATTGTCCAATCTGAGCAAAAGATCATACCAACGATTGCAAATTCCAGACCAACAGCTCCAAGGAGCAAGGCGTATGTAATCTGGACATCAAAATCGTGAAAACCATGCTTGTTCAGGACATGGAAACTTGCAAAAGAAGCAACAAGGCAGCCAATTGCGATAGCTCGGAAAAAGTACCCAAATGTACAGTGAACAATGCCAGCCCTGGTAAAAAAAAGATCATATAAAAAGTTGAGCTCCACCTCAATGACCCGAAAAGCATCCTTTGCAGTTCTGCTGCTGAAAAATTGCATGCTATCGTCGCGTACATGGAAGCTGAAGAGGACATCCACAATGAGGCCTTGGAAAATTTTGAAGTAAAAATACGCCTCTTTTATCACCGTTCTGTCGTCCAAACTTTTTTCACCTTCTGCTCCTGCATGATGGGAATGATGTCCGGCCTTTGGCGACGAGGCTGTTGAAGGTTGGATATGAGCTTCCTCCAAAGCAATGCGGTCTTCCATGATCTTGGCATAGTTTGGCCCAGGATCAGGAGATGGGAGCAGGGAACTGCGGAACAAACGGAAGCTTGCAAGATACAGAGCGCGTACTCGCGCCATGTATTTAATGCTTCCTCCAATAAACATGAGGAGGGTTGGGACAATTAGCTTGTTACTGGGGAGGGATTGGTAAATCACCAAGCATGCAATGCCTAGATGTAATAAGAGATTAAGCATGTGCCTACCCCACAGCTCATTATCCTCAAGGGCGATTCCGATTATGGTGTCTGGTCCTCCGAGATGGAGCACAAGAAATGGAGCCCAAAAAACCAAAAGGTCACCAGATACATCAACTTGGGAGTCTGAAGTACCCCCAGTGATTTGGACTTTGGAAATGAGTCCAAAGGCATAGACAGCGACCCAGTCGGCAAACAAGTAAGCTAACCACAAGAGGGATGAGATCCACCAGTTTGACCTCCTCTTTCGAATGGGTGCAAAAAAGAGGAGAAAGACTTGAATAGATAGGCTCGTAAGCATCGCCACTCGGAGATTGAGTTTCAGCCATAACTTCTGGACTTCTGCGACAAATTTCGTAATTTCCATTTGATCCTCACTCTCTCACCAGATCCTGGAAGGAAATGTTTTAGATGGCACGAGAATTATTACAATAAGGCAGCAGTTGTAGAATGGATATGCAAAGCAGGAGAACACAATGACGGAGAAGATGACTATTGAGGGCAAAGAGTCGATAATTCCTTGAAATCTATTTACGATCCGATAAGAATGAACGCCTTGCTTTATAAGACCGAGTGTCAAGTCGAGCAATGCGTCGTTGTAAAGGAGTGAGAAGCGACAGGAGTCGAGCTGAGGTCCAGTATGACGCAGGAGGAGTCAAGCGAGAAACTCGTGGAATCTAAATTAAAGGCATGAAAACCAGAGCGCTTTGGCTGTCGTTAGGGATGTAAATTATATTTTTAGTCATGCTTTTGCCTTTATTCTTCATCTTTGTCTCTTGTTAGGGATGCGAGTTCTATTTTTAGTCACACTTTAGACTTTATTCTTCCTCTCTATCTGTTGTTAAAGGATGTAAATCATATATTTAGTCACACTTTAGACTTTTCTTCTTCATCTGTGGCTGTTGTTAAAGATTTAAATTATATTTTTAATCACACTTTAGCCTTTCTTCTTCATCTCTGGTTGTTGTTAGGGATGTAAATTGTTTTTTTAATCACACTTTAGCCTTTCGTCTTCGTCTCTAGTTGTTGCTAGGGATGTAAATTATTTTTTTAATCACACTTTAGCCTTTCTTCATTATCTTTAACCTCTCTTCTCATTCAAGCATCGTTGTTGATTGAAGCGAAATAGTAAAAACACAAATTGTTCCAGAATTTAATCAACGACAAGCTTGGAGAATAGAATCACTTCAACAGAACCAAACATAGACAAACTATGATAGAATTTAGTCGACAACACAACATTAAGGATAAAAATACACGCCAGAATTTAATCAATGATGCGAGTCTAGAAATTAATAGCGCACTATAGGAAAGTATAGGTAACTTAAAGATAGTAGATTTGTTTGTTTGTGTGTTGGGGCCTCCAAAGAGTACGATGTGGCTATTTAAAACATACAATCAACGATTATTAATGGAGGTTACAAAGGAAAGTTATAAATCGATGTTACAAATGGTTACATTGACTCCACTACCTTGACAGTTTTTTTCAACTCCACTATCTTAATGGTTGCTTTATTCTACTATGTTGACAAGTACTTCTTTGAATATTGTATCCGAGATTGTTGACTCCACTTTTTATCAATTCCTTCAAGGTATGGATTCATCAAGTTGTCGATTCTTACAATTGTCAATAATTCTGTTCATAAATGACCAAAATCTTCTCTCAATGACTAAGTTTATCACATGTCGATAATAATAAAAAGTTGGTCATTTTTTTGTGTAAACATAACCATCATCTCTTATTTGTTAACAGAGAGACAAAGAAATATTATCCTAAAGAAATTGTTAGTGACTTCAAACTTCATCATGCTATTGTGTACTTCTGATTGAACAAGTCGATAGACTTTAATCTTATGCAATTAGACAACCAAGCCCGTTGATAGTGTTCCTTTTTTTTGGCACAATGTGAAAGATGCGGGTCCAATTCAAAAAAATAAATGTGGACCATAGGGAGAAGGATATCTATTGCCTTTCATTAGAGAAGTGGAAAAGCATCTACTTGTCTTTAATCCAATGTATAATTTTCTTTTGAACCAAAAATAGTCATCTTTTAAATTTAAGCATACGGTGGTTATTGGTGTAAGAACATATCCTCTATCTCCTTTTCTTTTCAAATGGGATGACGTCGAGCATCGATGACGTCGACATGATTATGATATCAAACATGAATTACTTTACAAAATAGGAATCGTGCTAGCATTAAATAAATAGAAAAAAGTAAATGAAAAGCAGAGGAGTCACTACTTTCCAGGGAAAACATAGCAATAACTAAAGAAAATATCACGGAAATATGATGTGTATAGATAATCTAGTATTGTAGGTTTGTTGGTCTTTTAAATAGACGAATAAGTATATTGAAAATCCTAAAATTTAATAAATTGGCACACTCGAGTCATTCGATTAATTTCATCCAACTTGATTAAGAGAAATACCAATGTGATTTTTTTAATATTTTTTTCTTCTACATATCAATGACATGATTAAAATATGAAATGTAAGTATAAAAGGATGTGGTTTTGGTTCAAATCTGATTTTTATATTAATTTTATTTAAATCAAATTAAAAATAAGTTATTAAAAAAAAACAGAGAGAAAGGGACGTGAGGAACAAGGTTGCGAGAGCTTGCATCCCTCATCATTGTGGCCCCACCATCGTCGGAAAGGGCTGACAAGGGTGGAGGATGGTTGGTGAGGGTGCCAAGGCCTCATTAGTGGCCAACAACCCTCATCGACCGGAAGCAAGGGCTGCCATTGGCTATGGTGGGCAGTGAAAACAAGGGCTTGCAGCCCTTGTTGGCTTCTCAAGTCTCCTCCTCTTTTAAAAAAAATAAATATATTTAACTTATTTTATAATTTAACTTAAATAAAATTTATATGAAAAATCATATTTGAATCAAAATGACCTCATTTTAGTGATGTCATCGCCACGTAAAATAGAGAAAATAATAAATAAAAGAAAGCCACGTCAGCATTTTCCTCAGCCAAGTTGAATAAAGTTAACGGAAGAACTCGGTTGCACCGGTTTGACAAATTTTAAGGCTAAATTACATTTTTTTTCAAGTTTTAGAACTTAATTGCATTTTGTTGATAAGTTATAAGACTTTCAATACACTTATCCCTTAAATAATTTTTTTTTTTACACTTACAAAACATCATAAATGTCCAATTTTACCAAAAATGAACTTATTCCTTATGTGTACATGTGCAGAAAAAATGTCCAAAAAGTCTTAAATCTATCGTGTGGTAGCCAATTCAGTCTTAAACATTTCAATTTAGTCATAAGTATTTTGATAATTTGCCAATGCAATCATAAACCTTTGAATAGTGCAATTTAGTCCCAAATCTTTAATGATTTGCTAATTTAGTTTTAAATCTTTTGAAGATTTGCTAAAATAGTCATTCCAACCAATTATCCACAAAATAGGTTTAAGACTAAATTGATAGATATTCCAAAGGTCTAGAACTAAATTGACATAACTGAAAGGTTGGAAGCAAGTCGCAAACTTTCCCTGTTTTAGTATGCTCCAAAGCCCATTTCCCTCGAGCAGCACGCATCCCCATGATGCTTTGCAAATTACATGCAATTGATGCCTTTCGTTTCAGCTCATCAAAAATCAGTTCACCTATTTTGTCGTCGTATGGTACTACCCGTCCAAACTTCAAGTCATCAAACAATTCTTTTAGAGGGATGAGACTTAGGGGTTCCTCAATCAATCTTGCCACTTTCCTGCTATAAGATTATGGATTCTATACTCACATATATATCTTAGTGCTCTGTCTACACTTTTATGAGACTATTGGATGAGACTTAGGGGATCTTGGCCACTTTCTCTGCCGAGGATCTATCAATTTCTCAAACCATTTTGGCCACCGTTTCAACCGAGAATCTATCAAATTGTACTGGGAGACAGATTTGGACCATCTAGCACTTAGTATATGCAATGCAAATGGCGAACTTTCAGATTTGAATTTGAGGAGGAACTCGATGAAGATGCTTCCTTGAAACAAACTTCTACGATGTATCTCAGATGCCCCTATTTTTGCAATTGTCCAATCCGAGCAAAAGATCATACCAAGGATTGCAAATTCCAGGCCAACAGCTCCAAGGAGCAAGGCGTATGTAATCTGTACATCAAAATCGTGAAAACCATGCTTGTTCAGGACATGAAAACTTGCAAAAGAAGCAACAATGCAGCCAACTGAGATAGCTCGGGAAAAGTACCCTGATGGACAGTGAACAATGGCAGCCTTGGTATAAAAAAGAACATATAAGAAGTTGAGCTCCGCCTCAATGACCCGAAAAGCATCCTTTGCAGTTATGCTGCTGAAAAATCGCATGCTATCGTCACGTACATGGAAGCTGAAGATGACATCCACAAGGAGGCCTTGGAAAATTTTGAAGTAAAAATACGCCTCTTTTATCACTGTTCTGTCGTCCAAACTTTTTTCACCTTCTGCTCCTGCATGATGGGAATGATGTCGGGCCTTTGGCAACGAGGCTGTTAAAGGTTGGATATGAGCTTCCTTCAAAGCAATGCGGTCTTCCATGATCTTGGCATAGTTTGGCCCAGGATCAGGAGATGGGAGCAAGGAACTGCGGAACATACGGAAGCTTGCAAGATACAGAGTGCGTATCCGCGCAATGTATTTTATGCTTCCTCCAATAAACATGAGGAGGGTTGGGACAATTAGCTTGTTACTGGGGAGGGATTGGTAAATCACCAAGCATGCAATGCCTAGATGTAATAAGAGACTAAGCATGTGCCTACCCCACAGCTGGTTCAAAAAATGTTGGTGGTATTGGTTCTATTCCAGCCCCCTGACAATGAGGTCATATGGCATTTTCATATCTTGTTCAACATGTCTGTTATCCTCAAGGGCGATAGCGGTTATGGTGTCAGGTCCCCCGAGATGGAGCACAAGAAATGGAGCCCAAAAAGCCAAAAGGTCACCAGATACATTAATTGAGGATATAATGTCAGCACGTCACATCATGTATCAATACCTAATATAATTTTTCCTTCTCGAGTGGCTAATCATTTACATACCTGAAGTCTTCATTCTCCATTTTCAGCGGAGTGCTAGTGTAAATATCGTTTTCAATGTCGACTAGTTTTCTTAAAATGTTTACAAGAAGAAGGAAAAATGCTTTGCATCTTGATATTTATGGTAAGAATGTTAAGCTGAAAGGATCTCCATTCTATCTCTACGCGATCTACGATGTGCAATTCTCGACAGATTTTCAAACTGCCTTCTTATGGAACTTTTCAGAAGGATTATTACCATCCAAAGCAGTGCCACCTTTTGTACTAAATTTCTGTGGTTGGAATATTGCTTGCGAATTCTTTGTTTCTCTGGAAAGTTGGAAATAAAATAGCTCAACAAAATGCAACAATCTATTTATCTGTTTAACTCTATGTGCATCTGCGAATGTACAGATTGTATAATATGGGAATGAGATGTAGATCAAGTTTCTATTTGTTACTTGTTAGTATCTCTATCCCTCTTTTTCATTGGGATGTTTCCAGTTATTTTGCAGGTTAGCGAGTTTGCTGGAGCAGTTAAGAAGGAAGATGGTGCTGTCGCACATGGGGGATCAGTTAAAGCCCCAAAATTTCTTGCAGATATTGTAGAATCTGTGGCAGCTGCTATCTATATCGATGCTGGCTCAGATTTAAAGAAATTTTGGAAGGTACAATGTTTTTTTCTTCAATGAGATGAGTCCTTTATTTTAATCTTAAAGTTATCCCTTTTGTTATCATTGTCATCTTTAGAACAGATTTGTTTGGTACATGTTTAGATTTTCAAAGGTTTACTGGAGCCTATTGTTGGCCCTAAAGAATTGCAACAGCAGCCTCAGCCGATCACAATGCTATGTGAGGTTTATCAAAAGCAGGGAAAGGATGTAAAGATTACGCAAGAGAAGATAGATTCAACTTATATAGCTAGGGTCTCTGTAGATGGCAAGGTTGTTGCCTTAGGTACTTCTAAGCATAAGGAAATTGCTAGGATTAATGCCGCTCGCAGATGTTTGTCTCAACGTTCTCAACCAGAACCCGTCAACCGTGGGTTTGATGGCCCATTGGAAATTAAGGATGCCAAACAGAAGCTACACGAGCTTTTTGCCAAGAACAAATGGCCCAAACCTGACTACTGGTACATTTCCTTCTTCATTTGATTTATTTACCATTGTTTTGCTCGCTTTGCAGATGTTAACACTTCCAGGCAGTTTCCTTTCCTCTCTGCCTTTTATTTTGGATTCTATTGCAAGAACCAGTGACACGTCCAATCTTCTTTTGATATTAGCTAAATCGGTACTTGCTTCAAGGTAGTCTTGCATATACTCTACGAAAAGATATGAGTGATAACGTTGGCAAGAGCTTATCATGGCCACAATATTTTTGGTATTTTCCAGAAGAGATGAAATGCCAAATGCCTCTTTTTTCCTTCTTCACCAATTGTTGGTGCTCTCTTTTTCTGTTTCTTTCTGCTGAAATTTCACGTTAGAATTATTCTCTTGATGTCAGTCCTTTTGACTTGCAGAAAGGAAGAGTCGGGCCCCCAGCATAGCAAGGAATATGCTTGCACAGTTGTAGTTATGGGTGACGTTGTCCACACTGAAGTGGGAGAAAAAAGATCAAGCACAAAAGAGGCAAAGAGGTGTGCTGCTTACCGAATGTTGCTTGCCTTGAGCCAATCTAATAATCTTTGAGTCTCCTCCGAGCATGAGAATGTGAAGAGAAACGCTTTGTTATTCTTTGCAACTATAAAAGGATGTGATCTTTCATATTGTTATGGTTGGTTGAGACACATGGTTAATTAGATTTGTTGAAAACATGGAATGTTTGGGTGGGTAAATTATTAGGTTACATGTATTTTCTATTGGATTTCAAATTTCTCAATGCTTCTGGTTATCTTTTCTGTTGTTGAGAACTGGCATAAATGTTCAGGTTATCATTTCAAATAATTAGTTACTAATTAATCAATTTGGCAGTCAGTATAACCTTCACTGCAGAAGTCACAAAGGACTCGATATTGCATACTGACAGTTTCTGCATTCATTACAACCTCGTTTACGGTTGGAAACTCTGATGAATCCTAGGGGACTCGGTTCCTCTTATTTCATTGCTTCAGAAAGGTCTCAATGACATGAAAAATATGCAACTTAAACAACATTATTGCCCTAGGTGACACATCTGCTAGACAGATCTTTTTTTTTTTTTTTAATTTTGTTTTAGTGTATTTGTTTCCAAGTAAATTATTTTCAATATGGAAACAAAATTCATTAGAAAACATTTGGATGGAGAACCGTTTACAAACCATTTTTTCCTCAGTGCTCGACTTGGAGAAACTCAGATGGGCGGAGAAGACATGACTCGCTCACAGTTGTTTGAGGAAGTGACTGCCTCTGCTAGGTAGCGGCGATGGACCTGGCGGCACTAGCAATCGGTTATTATAATTTATAGTTGTGGCGTTGGTGGTGGTAAGTGGCGGTGGTGGCCAGGTGAAACAATAAGCCAAAATCAATTATAATGAAAAAACTGCAACCTAGTACATATGTGATAAATTAACTCTAAAATTAATTTTTTTTATTACCAAAAACCCAAAACCAATACATCCATGATAAATTTATTCAAAACTAGTTTTTTGACCACGAAAAACCTGAAATTGATACACTTGTAACAAATCTACTTGAAACTAATTTTTTACAATCAAAAACCTCAAATTGGTATATTTATGATAAATTTACCCCAAATTAATTTTTTTAATCAAAAACTTCAAAATGATACACTTGTAACAAATTCTGTCAACTTAATCATTAAATTTGTTGACCTAGATGATAACGCGGCAAGTCCATATGGACATCCATAGGATAAATACCAAATAAATCTCAAATTAGTATACTCGTGACAAATTTAACAATACTTTTATAATAAATTTAATGATATACCCGTGACAAATTGAATTTTTTTGTGGCATTTATTCTAAGGATTTCCATATGGACTTGCTACGTCACCATAACACGTCATCATGTATCATCCACGTCAGCAAATTTAGCGGTAAAATTTGACGAAAGCTAACGAAAGATAAATCTGTCATAAGTGTACCAATTTAGGATTTATAGTAGTTAAAAAATTAATTTGTGGTAAATTTGTCATAGGAGTGGGTAGCTCATCATTTTTTAAAGTACTATCTCACTCCGACATTGCAATAGAAGTTTGTCAGAGTACATTAAAGAATTTATGCCAATGTTTTCTCTTCTACTTATAACATTGTCCTCGGTCAGTCCTAGTCAGTGATGATTGGCAACTACTGCTCAGAATATTGTTTTTGCTTACGACTTTAGGTCCTCGCTTTTTTAGTAATTTTGCCTCGCATTTCTATTGTGAAACCTGTAAGGATTTTATAGAAGAAAGTGCATGTGCATTCTGTAAAGCCATTTAGATTTCATTTTGGTGTGTTTTAAGGCGATTTCCGTCTATTCTTCCTTTTTCTACCCCAACATTGATAATGATGAGTTCTGTCTCGTGTTGTTCAGTGTGTAGCCTCTCACCCTGACACGAGAATGTTGTTCCTCAAAGGTAGTATTCTAGATCCTGTTAAAAGACCATCTTCATTGAAACATTGTTGAATAAAGCACAATTTTTTTCCTCTTACTTGTGACGTTTGATTATCAGAAACCACCTAAATTCTCTCTGAAGCATACAAGTTCTAGAGAAAGATTTGTATCACACCGCAAAGGTTGTATGACTATCAGGATTAACTAAATTATGGATTTATAGAAAGTGTCAAGTTTAAATGTGATTCTTAGAGTTTACAATCAGATGTGGTTTGGGATTTATTCCTCGACCAGATCCATGTTTCCACCTATCATCGGATAAAGCATACAAACGAGCTAGCAAGCTGCTTTAATAATCACTTTAATGACTGCGTCAAAACGTGTTGCTGGAAATTTGGTTGCAGTAAACGGTCATTTAGTGAAAACTTTACAATCTATAAAAGATGTTAGCCTCGAGGAACTTTGATGGTGTCTTGTGAGTCGTGACATGGCCTTTCATTAGCAAGGATTGAACATTTATAATGATATGGTTGATCTTAACAACTTGTCATTTTGACAATAATTACCTTCATCAAGTTCCTATAAATTGCTTTGTCCGTGATCGATGGCATATTATCATAATGCTGTTGATTTCTTTCAGTAATAATTGGTCACCCAATCGGTCTACTTTTTGCGCAACATAAAAGAAGAGTTCTTTTTATAGATAAAAAGTCCATGTGTGCCTTCCCCATTGAAAAAATAGAAACAAATCTTGGGCATTATTAGACTCGCTTGATTTTATAGTAGTGTCCTCCTTTGATTGAGTTTGATTCCTGTGAGCTGGGGTTATATGATGAAGCTTGTATCTGTTGATTTAGATCTCGAAATAATGGCATCCTCATGCATTGCGAAAGCCCTTAATACCTCTTTATGCTGAACTTAAGCATCTGGTATATAAGATTACTTGAATGGATTTTGTCACCATCGTCGAGTTGGTGTCTGCTTATGAAACGTGTCTGGGAATTTTGGTTGGTTGCTCAAATGATTTTGTCATCCGAGAAACTTTTTGAACTGCAGTACCAGAGAGTGATAACATAGTCAGTCTACCTGATTTGAATTTTCGTGTTACTTTGCCCATAAAAGAAGGTACTTGTCCGAAGTTGTCATGAACTTCATCATTTGATTTTTCTCCTGACAGGAGATTGCAAAGCTATAATGTTTATTTTCTGTTCCAGCAGGTGGCAACATTTATTGTTGAGGAGATTTTGTTGGATGCCTTGGGCTTGGACTATATTTGCCCTATGGCAGAGCGGTTCTATGCCGTAGGCCCGGTTTTGGATCACATGGTTGGAGCACTTGCTGAACAACCTTCATCGCGGCTGCTGAAGCACATTATTCGTTGTTATTTGCATTTGGCAGATACTCCAAGGTTGTCTTTTTGGAGCACTCATCTTTAAATAGTTATCATCTAATGGCTTAGGTATATGTTCGGTTGACAGAAAATGCCTTTCTGTTCCCTTTCAGGGCTTGCGATGCATTGAGAGGCTGCCTTCCCTAAATGTTAAGGGATGGCACATTTAATGCTTGTCTTCGTGTAAGTGCTTGTAGCCATGTCCACTTTTTCTTCTGAAGAATAGGATAATAATTCGTACATCAGTCAGTTTTTCTTCATTAAGTGAACTCCAGAAGCTAGCGTTACCCTGTGCAGATGTCCTCTGTGTTAGCTTGCATGCTGTTTTAATTCTTTTAGTTTCATGGCCTGATTACTGTTTGTATGGTGGTGTCAGATAATAAGTGTTTAACCACCACGTTGCCTTTGAAGATGCTGTATTTCTATAATGTTGATATTGTTACCTGTTTTTATCGTAATAACAACTTAGACCAACTAATGAATTGCCTTAACACCTTTATTTTCATCTCATTTGTTAGTCGAAGCCATGTTTCACTGTATCTCGTGGTTATGTTGCTGCAGGAAGACCGAACAACTAGGCGTGGCTCCAACAATTACTTGACATTGTGGGTGCGAACCGGCTGCCCAGGCTTCAAGCTGGTGGAGGATTCGATCACATGCTGTGAACTAGAAAAGTACAGTGGTGCACGTTTTTACAGCAGTTAACATTCAGACGCTTCCCTTACAATAAAAAACATTCAGACGCTTGGTCCAGTAACATCAAGTACAGGAATGATTCATCATCTGCCTTCAGTTCTGTTTTAGATTTTAGTTTTGCTCCGGATAGGGTGAGCCACAAGCTTTGGCAGTCCTTTAGGCTTTTCCAAATGGTTTCATTGTAAATGAACAAAGATGAGGCTACTTTCGCTTTTGTTTTGGATTTGAGTGAACGAAATTAACTGCTTGTACTAAAAGAGGGAATCAAAAAGCTGCTTGGGCATTCACGATTTGAGCTCATGCGTGTTCCTCTTGGGTATTTTCGTTTGCTTGTCGTGTTGGTCCAGGCTTCTTTTCTGACCGAGTCCGACTGTAGTCTTTCCCAGTACCAAAAAAACGGCTTGAACTCTAAGATTTGACACCTGCTCTTTTTTTTTTTTTTTTTTGGTAAATAAAGGTACAAAACTTAGAAAAATTATTATTTAAAGTCTACAATGCCAATTTTATCACTAAGCAAAATATGAGATAATTCTTTAAGAGGCTGCAAGTAGAACGCGATATCTAAATGTTTTGTCATCCCAACATTAGCAAGCATATCAAAACCTGCTCTTTTAGTTTTGTTTTGTTTGTGAGAAACTTATAATAAGACATATTAGACATTATACATGATCCTGAAAAAGTTCTGTATGTAGGTTTTGAAACCTTACTGAAATATAGTAGAAAACAGAAAATCACTAGTGCATTTGGCCAGACTTCCCCATTGGATTTATATTTCAGAGTTTGTTGAATTTATGTTTACATTTTCATATTCAACTTACATAGAAATCTGATATCTAAAATGTTTCAGGGGTATGTCAATGACAATAATTAAAGAAAATATCATGGAAAAATTATTTATATAAAATTTTTTGGAGGTTTGCTAATCTTTTAAATAAAGGGATACATATATTGGAAATCTTAAAACTTGATATGTGAATGTGCTTTTTTATAATATCTTTCTCTCTTCATGGCAATAACATGGTTAAAAATGAAAATAACATGGTTAAAATATGAAAGATAACTATAAAATGACATCATTTGATTTTTTTATACAAAATTATTTTATAAATAAATAAATAAGGGGATGTGAGGAACCAAGCGGCAAGGGCTTGCATCCCTCACCGTTGTTGTCACACCATCCGAGAAGGGCCAGTGAGAATGGAGGATGGCTAGTGGCCGACAACCCTCATCGGCCATAGGTGAGGGTTGCCATTAGCGATGGGCAACGACAACAAGGGCTTGCAATCCTCACTAGCTTCTCAAGTCTCCTCCTCTTTTAAAAAAATAAAAACAAAAATAAAATTTTTTTTTTAGGAATAATGACACAATATGCAATTTGGTCTCTAAATTTTATCCAATATACAATGTGGTCCCTGAACTTTTAATTTATTTAATGTAGTCCATGAACTTTTGATACATGTTCAATACAATCTTTGAGCTATATAAAAATGTTCAATATGTCTTTGATCTTGAATAATTATGGAAGGACTATATTGAACATTTTCATATAATTCAAGAACTATATTGAACATATACCAAAAGTTTAGGAACTACATTAAATAAATTAAAAGTTCATGGACCAAATTGCATATTTGGCTAAAATTTAAAGACCACATTAAACAAATTAAAAATTCATGGACTAAATTATACATTAAGCCAAAGTTCAGGGATTGTCTGTGTCAATTTCCCTATTTTTTAATATAAAATGGCCTCATTTTAGTCATGTCATCACCATGTAGGATGGAAAAAATAATATATAAAAAAAAAAAGTCATTTTCATCAATCAAGTTGGACAAAGTTAATGGAATAACTCGATTATATAAATTTGACAAGTTTTAAAACTCAATTGCTCTTTCGTGACAAATTGTATGTCTTTCATTGCACTTATCTCTTAAATACATTTGTTTTACATGTACAAAACATCATGTGTGTCCAATTTTAACAAAAATGAACTTATTCTTATGGCAGCTAATTCAATACTAAACATTTCAATTATGTCAATTTAGTCATAAATATTTTAATAATTTGCCGATGCAATCCTAAACATTTCTATTGTGCAATTTAGTCCCAAATCTTTTGTTAATTTAGTCCTAAATTTTTTAGGATTCGCCATAGTAGTCATTCGAAGAGTTATCCACAAAATAGGTTTATAACTAAATTGGCAAATATTCAGAATTTTTAAGAATAAATTAACATAAGTAAAAGATTTAGAATTGAATGTTTCAAAATGGCAAATAATCGTCAAAATGTTTCAAACTAAAAATGGCCAACATACAATTAATCTAGGACTTTTTGGACAATTATCCTATTATTTTAGTTTATCCTACTATAAACTCTATCACTCGTCATGAAGTCAATTTTTCTCCACTATTATTATACATAAAATTTTGTATGATTTTTTTCTACACATAATATGCGCTTACTACAGTCAACTTTACTTAAATTTATTAAGTATTAATGTATATCATTTTGTTGGAGTTGATTTACTATTTATTACCATATATACTATCAGATATATAAATATTTTTATGATGTTTATGACTCGGTTCATATTTTGATTCTCTTGAAATTTTCTTGAAAAAGAAAAGAATTCTTTGTCCCATTATTGGCATGCTTAGTCTATCCACTTTACATTTTAGGAAAATTTTCAAATAAGGACTTGAAGTGCCATCATCTTATCAAATAAAAGTCCAAAGTAAATATTATTTCAAATAAGAGCCTGAAGTAGTCAAATCGTCTCAAATAAAGACTTTTGGTAGCCAATAACCATTTCGGCTATCGGAGCAAAGGTTAAAAAAAACTAAGTATATTTTTAATTATTAATTTTTTCTTTAATTTTTTTCTTTTTCTTTAATTTTTTATTTTTCCCTCTTCCATCCACCAGCTATTATCGCGTCTTGTCAATGGCCAGCAACGTCGAGTTGGGTTGCCCTTGCTTGGGTGGGCGAGGTTTGCCCTCACCTAGGCTAAGCGGGCGAGGGTGACCCTTGCCAAATCCAACAAGGTAGCCCTCGCCCTCACTAGCCCAAGGGAGGGCGGTCCCCGCCTAAGTCCGGTGACCTTCACCATGGCTGGCAAAGGGAAGAGGGAAAAAGAAAAGGTCAAAAATAAAAATGCCTTTTGGCCAACGAGGTTAGACTTTCTTTGAAGCTGATATGGTTACTTCAAATTCTTATTTGAAATAAGTCTACTTTAGGTTCTCGTTTGAGAAAACAAGAGTATTTTGGATCCTCATTTGAAACAATATCCTCTTTAGGCCCTTATTTTAAAAAAAAATCGAATCTTTTTTATAAAATTGAATGCATTTCATATTCGAATGTTACTTTTACTATAAGATTATGGATTCTACACTCACATTTATACCTTAGTGCTCTGTATATACATAAATATGTATGTAAGATAACTCAAGACTATTGTGAAAAATTTGTATCTCTTGGCCAAGTAATTTTGCTTCATCTTAGGGATAGAGAAGGTAAGGAATCTTTTTTCTTATTTTCTCCATCTCTAAGTAAATCATCATATTCCAGCACCTTCCGCTCTAACTAATGTCCGAAAAGATCTCATCCTTACACCATTGATTCACATGTCTTGGAACTTGTTATGGATCTCGTTTACATGGTACGATAAGCGAAATCTTTTAATTGCGGATATCCTATTATCGACGTTCAAGTTGAAACAGGCCATTGGCTCATGAATAATGAACTCAAGCACCTCGGACTCGTCCATCACAAATAAGAGAAGTCTCTAGGTTATGCCAATTGAAGATACTCCGACGCTTAAGTCGGTGTAAAATATTTTCAATAACGAAGTCAACGTAGGATCAGAAAGAAAGCAAGAATGTAGTGTTTGAAGAGGGAGAGATGACAGCGATTGATTATGCAAAGCCGATATAAAAACTACACTTTGAAATGACTAATCCAACGTTGGCCAAAAACCTAGCTATAACAACAATTTCCCCCGCATCTCGCGCAACGACTTGGACTAGACTTAGGTCCTTATGGTCTATACTTGGCAAATTCTCGTGTTAGGAAATTCCCAATGAAGTTTCGCTATAAACGACAAAATTTTTTTCCATAAAACATAAGATAATAAGCCATTTATGGCAGTTGAATCTCTACATTCACGGCAGTTTTTTTTTTTTTTTTTGGTTGAATAAATTTATGGCAGTTAAATCGCTAAATTTGTGAACAATTCTTAATAAGTGAGGATATCATTAATAACAACGAGATCTCCAGAATTAAACTATCGCGTTTTCGCAAATGTGCAAGGAATCGACATTTTAATGATTAAGCAAATTATTTTGTTGCGAAATAAGCAAACCATTAAATATTGGAATAAATTATTGATAAAATTACTCAATAAAAAATTATAGATATATGCAGAAAGAGAAAAATATTTTGAGATTTCAAATTTTTTAGGAAGGTAATTGTGGAGTAGAGAATGCCTAAATTTTGACTATAAAAACAAGTGAGAGACATGGTATGATTATTGACCTACGCAGCTGTCCATAGACAAAATGTTCATAAAATGAGTAACTAAGCTGTATTTAGGGAAGGAAAAAAAACGATTGAAGTTTCTTCGAAGTATGAACATTCATTTTGCTTCATATCTTAGTCTGATATAAATTAAAATTACGAATATAGTTGGCGGAGAAAAAAAAACTTCTCCAAAGGATCTTGGTGCCTTAGTTAGAACAGTTGGAAATTGAAAGAAGCAGGAAAAGGGTCAAAGGTAGCTGCTTAGCATCAAAGAGAGCCGTCATCAAAGAGAAGGTGCGAGTTCGAACTTGCAAACAACATCAAAATTCGAATAGGGTTTGAGTATGAGTAAATTTAAGTGATTTAAGAAAAGTCTTTTATGTCGATATTTAGGAAAGGGGAACTCTATCCCAAGGCATCTCCTAGAAAGGGAGCTTCCCATGTTTGGAGTGAAAGGATGTTGTCATCACTTCAGCCTAGGGGGCCTTCCCATGTTTGGAGTGAAAGGATGTTGTCATCTCTTAAGGCTTAGAGATCATGAAAAAGATGCTCTTTTTTTTCTTTTTTTTTTCACTTAATCGAAAACCGGTGTCCTTACTAAGGGATAGTCCATCGAATGAATTTTTTTCATTGTTAAAAATGATGGTAATGTGCACTAAGCATTGACTCCAACCAGATTTCCGTTGCATATTTTATCGAGTAACTGCACATGATTAGCTATGGAAGGCAAATAAATACTAAATCATCCATTCATGAGGATAAATATGAATGAATTATTCAATATATACATATTGGCAAAAGTGGTGGTAACGTGCACTTGGCATTGACTCCAACTAGATTTTTGTCGCCTATTTTATCGAGTAATTGCACAGGATAAGCTATGGAAGGGAGATAAATTCTAAATCATCTGATTTTGAGGATAAATGTAAATGAAAATTAATCAATATATGTACTGGCAAAAGTGACCTGCCCACCTTATAACGTCCAAATTCAAAACTCACCAAGCACGCTCTCTCTCTCTCTCTCTCTCTCTTTCTCTCTCTGTGCAATCAAAATCCGAACTTGATCACAGAACTTGCCTAGATTCCAGAAAAGGGATGTTTTTTCCGAGCCGCCGCTCCGTCTCCGGCGACCCCGCTCCCCTCCCTTCGCCGCCGCCGCCCCCGGCGGAGGAGAGGAGCCCCTCGGTCGCCGCCGTCGAGGCCATCCTGAACTACAGGTTCAAGAGCCCGAAGCTGCTCGCGGAGGCCCTGACGCACTCCTCGTTCCCGGACGCGCCGTCCTACGAGCGGCTCGAGTTCGTCGGCGACTCCGTCCTGGAGCTCGCGATCAGCAACCACCTGTTCCTGGCGCACCCGGGGCTCGATCAGGGGCAGCTCTCGAACCTGCGGTCGGTGAACGTCAGCACCGAGAAGCTCGCGCGGGTGGCCGTGCGGCACAGGCTGTATCGGTTCCTCAGGCACAATGTGCAGTCCATGGATGACAAGGCGAGTGCTAATGAAAATTTTGATTCTTTTTGTGTTCGTTTTTGTTCGTTAAGAAATCGGCTCTGTTGGGTGAATTACAGAGTGTACGGTATGAGAGGAGCAGTTGCTTCGCGAGTATTAATTAATCTGTGGAGTCGAATGTTGGTGAGTAAAGTTCGAGGGGGTAAGCAACCAGGCGTCAGTCACCAGTGCAGTTTTGTCAGACAATTGTCTTTTGTTATCAATTCTTTGTCCCAAAGTATAATCCTTGGTTTTTTTAAGAGTTCTACCAACATGGCCTTGATGCAGTGGCAACAACACGCATGTGTCTTGGGGATCACGCGATCTGACCACAAGGTTGGCTGATGCGTGAGTTGAATTTAAGGAGGCTCATTGCATCTAGCACAACTTATGAAAGTTGTTCTTTTTAACACTCCATCAATTTTGGTGGATTGGAGAGTAGCAACTAACGTGGTATGCGGGTAACAGATTCGTTTTAGATTAGTGATTGTCGTCAGTTTATGTGGCTGAGGTCACTCAGAAATAGTTTGAGTACCATGTTTGTGTGACTGGGTGAGTAAAAACGAGTGTAATTTTGGTGAAACGGCTTCAAAGCTTAGAATTACTGACTTTTCACTATGTTTTGCTGAGCGACACTTTAGCTTTTGGTGCTGATTTGGTGATAAGACTTGGTAAAGTGAGGCCAATAGTCGGATGTCTATGTATGTTCGATTTTCAGAAGCATGCACTTTCTTTCTCTTTTGAGTTAATAAGCTTCAGCGGGGTCTGCCGATCAAACTGATGGATAAAATCAATAGCCCTGGATGGCCACTTTGGGGCTGTTCGGATGTTGAGGGTAGCCACAATGCACTTGGTGGTCCTGGATGGCTTTTCGGTGGTTGGAATATTGCTTGCAAATTCTTTGTTTGTCTGGAAAGTTGGAAGTATAATGGCTCAACGAATTGCAACAATCTATTTATCTGTTTTAACTCTGTGCAACTGTCAATGTACAAATTGTATAATATAGGAATGAGATGTAGATCGAGTTTCTATCTGTTACTTGTTAGTATCTCTATCACTCTTTTTCATTGGGATGTTTCTACTTATTTTGCAGGTTAGAGAGTTTGCTAGAGCAGTTGAGGAGGAAGATGACACTGTTGCACATGGGGGGTCAGTTAAAGCCCCAAAAGTTCTTGCAGATATTGTGGAATCTGTGGCAGCTGCTATCTATATCGATGTTGACTTTGATCTAAAGAGATTGTGGGTGGTACGGTGTTTCTTTCTTCAATGCGATGATTCCTTTTATTCTTTTTCTTTTTTTATCATCAAGTTATCTGTTTTGTTATCATCGTCGTCTTTAGAACAGATTTGTCTGGTATATGTATAGATTTTCAGAGGTTTACTGGAGCCTATTGTTGGCCCTGAAGAATTGCAGC
Source organism: Eucalyptus marginata (assembly GCA_014182565.1). Lineage (NCBI taxonomy): Eukaryota > Viridiplantae > Streptophyta > Magnoliopsida > Myrtales > Myrtaceae > Eucalyptus > Eucalyptus marginata. The sequence continues at coordinate 8,854,684 of CM024590.1, read as the reverse complement.
AGCAGCCTCAACCGATCACAATGCTATTTGAGGTTTGTCAAAAGCAGGGAAAGAAGTTAGAGATAAGGCAAGGGAAGAAAGGTTCAACTAATATAGCCAGTGTCTATGTAGATGGCAAGTTTGTTGCCTCATGTTCTTCTGAGCATAAGGAAATTGCTAAGCTTAATGCTGCCCGGAGATCTTTGTCTCAATTAGCACAATCAAAGCCCATCAAATGTGGAATGATTGAAATAGATGGGTTTGATGGCCCATTTGAAATTGAGGAGCCAAACAAAAGTTGCATGAGCTCTGTGACAAAAAGAAATGGCCCAAACCTATTTACCGGTACAGTTCCTTCTTCATTTGATTTATTTACTATTGTTGTGCTCGCTTTGCAGCTGTTAACACTTCCAGGCAGTTTTCTTTCCTCTCTGCCTCTTCTTTTGGATTTTATTGCAAGAACCAGCAACATGTCCAATCTTCTTATGATATTATTGATTATTACTTGCTTCAAGGTAGTCTTGCATATACTCTACAAAAAGATATATGAGTGATAACCTTGGCAAGAGTTTATCATGGCCATAATATGTTTGGTATTTTCCAAATGAGATGTAATGCCTAATGCCTCTTTTTTCCTATCTTGACCAATTGTTAGTGCTCTCTTCTTCTGTTTCTTTCTGCTGAAATTTCATGTAAAATTATTCTCTTGACATCAGTCCTTTTGACTTGCAGAAAGGAAGAGTCAGGCCCTCCACACAATAAGAAATTTGCTTGTACAGTTCAAATAGCTACAAGCGATGGTGTCTACACTATGGACGGCGAAACAAGATCAAGAGTAAAAGATGCAGAGAACTGTGCTGCTTCCCTAATGTGCCGTGCCTTGCACCAATGTAATTATCTATGAGTCTCCCCCAAGCATAAGAATGTGGAGAAATGCTTTTCTAATTCTTTGCAGCAGCTTCGTCCAGAAGATAACCCCATAAACAAGGGGGGTTCTCTGTCTTGTGATGGAGCCTGCAAAGAAGCAACTATAAAAGGATGCGTTCTTTCATATTATTATGGTTGGTTGAGACTCATAGTTAATTAGATTTGTTCAAAGCATGGAATGTTTGGGTGGGTTGATTATATTAGAATAAATGTTATTTTCCATTGGATTTCAAATTTGTCAATGCTCTTAGTTCTCTTTCCTGTTGTTAAGAACTGGCAATCTTTAGGTTACCATTTCAAATAATTAGTCATTTAAATAATCAATTTGGTAGTCAGTATGATCTTTACTGCAGAAGTCCTAAAGGACTCAATATTGCATACTGACGGTATCTGCATTCATTACCACCTCTTTTACAGTTGAAAACTCTGATGAATCCTTGGGGACTCTATTTCATTGCTTCAGAAAAGTCTCAATGAGATGAAAAATATGCAACTTAAGCAACATTATTGCCCTAAGTGACACATCTGGTCAATAGGTTTTTTAATTTTTCTAAGCTTATTTGTTTCCAAGTAAATTATTTTCAAAATGAAAACAAAATTCATTAGAAAACATTTGGCTGGAGAACCATTTACAAACCATCTTTTCCTCGAAGGTTTGAAAGATGATAGCCAGTCAGTGCTCGACCTAGAAAACTAAGTGTTGGCTGAGAAGACAGTGACTTGCTCACAGCTGTAAGAGGAAGTGGCGCCTCTGCCAATTGGTGGCGGTGATGGGCTTGGCGGCACTAGTAAGTGGCTATTATGGTTGTGGTGTTGACGGTGGCAAGTGGTGGCAGTGGCCGCTGGAGGTCGTCAGGTGAAATAATAAGCCAAAATCAGTTAGAAAATGACTTCCACCTCTTGAAGTCAGGGATTATGCAGATTTCAGAGTTTCTAATTAAATGAACTTCCCGGAAGCTCTTCAAGCCTATTCCATCGGCCACATTACATGTTGTGGTTTCAAGAAAGTTACTAATCATCTACACCAGGAGTTGTTCAGTCCGTATCTCATTCTTCTCTTGTTAAGCTGATGCCGAATGCCAGAACATGAAAACTGACGCAAAAGGAAAGATAAGGAACAAATATCCACGCAAGCAGCAAACATTCGTGGACAGTGTTGCGGACGCTGGCTATTCTCATTATTGGCAAAGATTGAAAAGTAAAAGGTACTTTGCTTTATAAAGAACATACAAAGGATGATCGTTTCAACGTGCGTACAGCAAGAACATTCTATTGAGACGAACTCCTCGCATAAATCCAAGGGTGTTTGTGGACGACATCAGGTAGAGGGTAGACAGAGAGAGAACACTGCGTGGTTCTCAGAGGCTGATTTCAATCAATTCTAGCGGAAGAGGAATTTGTACTCACGGTTCCTCCAGAAAAGGCGCCCTACAGTGTTGATTCTGTATATACCACCATCAGCTGATTTGAATTTCTATAGTTAACTCAGAGATGTTGCAAGAAAAAGATAACATCATAAAAAGGAAATATTAAAAAAAGATGTTTCGTGGGACTACAACTTTAATGCTTTAATGACCAAATTAAAATTCGAAAATAGTGATGATGACCGTGGCTTCCAGTAGAATGTCGTGTAGAGAGAGCTATCAATGTCACTGTTAGCAGCTGTTCTCCACTAAATTAGTCTTTTCGAGTTAACGAAACAAGGCAAGTCGATCGCTTCTAACTGCTGCTGATGATGTGGCCGATTTGGATAAACTGAACAGAAAGACAAACAAGCCAGACACTGTTGTACGTAGTCACGGTGTCAAAAAATCGTACGCTGCAGTATCCATATCCACCTCCTACATGGATTGCAGTGGAAGAAATGAGGTCTCCCTCCTCCATAGAATCCCGTTACATGAAATTGCTTACAAAAACCAAGTAAATTCTGATGAACAATGATGTCTATCAGCAACCGTAATTGGATAACTGCATTGAAATATTAGTTCAGTACAAATGACGTCCCTTTATCAGGTTCCAAAAGACCCGAGCAGATTCTCCTAATTGCCATCTTGACAAGCTAGACTGATCTGATATTCCTACAGAGGAATGATCAATGCGGAGGAGTAATAAAGAAGAGATACTGCATAATCTCGACAGACTTCTAGACATGACTAGTAGAACCCACTTACAAAATATAGTTGGAGAAAGATGAATGAAATGATACTTCGCCTTCTTTTCATATCCTTGCCCACGGAACCAATGATCCTAACAAAGATAATGTAGTAAATATATGATAATATAGCTATGTGATTATATGATACGTGAACTAACTGATCTTCAAAAGGCTTTCTGATAAAACCCATGGATCTTCTTCCATGATTCTTCCCTCTGCATCTTCAGCTGCCTGTAGAAGTTCCCGATGAAGGTCTCAGCTTTGGTGAACAGCTCTTGCCCGCTGATCCCCTCGGCTGGCTCTGGCTCTCCGTCTTCTTCACTGTCTTCCTCACACTCGTATTTCTCTGCCTCAGCCTCTCCACCACCAATGAAGAACAGGCTCGGCATGGAGGGGCACTTCTTGACCTTCTCCTTCTTCGCTGCGACGGCACTCATCTTCGCAGAAGCAGATTTCTGCACAAAGCGAGTCTTCCTTTCATTGCTTTGGGGAGTTTCCTTCTCGATGCTTTCGGAAACAACAACGGGTTTCTCTACGGTAGCATCTCCTTTATTAGGAATTGAAGCTGCATCTGGAGCAGCACTCACGGCGGTGATTGGTTTCGGTGCATAATTTGTAGGTTTTTTGTCATCTGAAGAATTTAAGAAGACGGAGAGAAGGCCGGCTTCTGCGCCGAGTGCTATGATGAGGAGGTTGAAGATGATGTAGAGGTATGGAGACCTCAAGTTTGAGGAGAGAAGCGGTGTCACTATGAGAAGTGCAAGCAGAAGGGTGAGCATCAACACTTGGGACTTCTTGAACTTCTCCATTAGGTGGTGTCTTGGAGGAAATTGGCGCTGGGTTTGTGGCTTATTTGTCTGATAGTCAGATGATCTGGATGTTAACTCTTGGGGCTTGTGGAAGTGGGGACTATCCAGTGAAGGTCCTCAGACAAATATATAGAGCAGGCAGGCGCGGGGAGAGAGAGAGAGAGAGAGAGAGAGATAGAGATGGACATTTTCTTGGAAATTCTGTCTGAAGAAAAAATTGAGAGATGCCAAAAAGTGGAGAAGGTGCGCATTGACTGACGTAGGGCCCGTTTGGTTCGGCTTTAGCGAAATGCCCTTGAAAGAATACAAATACCTTCAAAGTAAATGGGTTATCGATTGCCAAAGACATTCATCCAGTCCTGACCTTGTATTTGATATGGAAATGACGCGGTGTTTATTCAGTAGCTCAACTATGAAATTTTTAGTTGTTTGCTGAATGAATGGATCATGAGTGAACTTGTTAAAATGATCATAAATTCATTTCTTAACTTTTATTTTCAGTCAAGCCTAAACAATACATAGGTGTTAAATGGGTTCGTACTTTATCCAAATCTAACCCAACTTTGTGACATCACCCTTGTTTAAAAGATCAAAACAGCTTCTTTTTTTCCCATTCTTTTTAATTTTTATTAATCATGTAAGTTTCACCTATTGGTTATTGGAGTATATCTTTCCTTAATTGCCTTTCGCATTGTTATTTTTACATACCATTCTAATCTTAGCTCTTGCCATTGCAATTCACGGTCAACATAAATCATCTTCTTCAATATCTTATTCATTTCCTCCATGTTATCTGTAGTTTTAATTTAATAAATTCACCACCAAGTACTAAGTTTCTCTTATTCTTCATTGTGAACTAATACAAAAATCAAAAATTCTATGTGACGTTGAAAGCCAATCATCTAGTATCTTACGGTCTATATAGAGATTTTCGATGAATACTGGATTTTCATAAGTTGAATTGAGTGTAAAATATTTTAGTAAATGAGTCGAGACAGATATGATATTAATTACAAAATTTGTAGGTGGGTCGATTTTAATCGACTCATTTTCCACCCAACTCAAACCCGACTCGACCCATCTATTTGACAGCCCTAATCGCAGGTTACAAGTTTGAAAGAGAAAACTTTACGACGTTTCACCAACCAACCATCGTGATCAATGGCACATTCACTTCTTTGGCACATTCACCCCTCAGGAGACGAATGCTCCAGTAGAGAAAAGGATGATGCGCGGAGCATTAGTGTCGAAACGAGCGCGACGGGCACGTACCTCACATGGCAGCCCCCTGCAATGATTGATAATCCGGAATCCTCGAAGCTAAAAAGCAAAGCAAGCACCGGATGAGATAACTATTGACGTTTGCATGCATGCTCGAGGAGGCATAACGGGATAAATCACAACCTACTTTTAGAAAAAAAAAATCAATAAAGTGTAGAGAGAGAGATAAGGTCGGTGAAAGCATTATTCTTTGGGGGCTCAAGAGCACCAACCTTTTCATTTTCTTTTTTTCTTTGTTTTTTTGTGGGGGTGGATGGATGATCGCGGTCGACCGAGGAAGGCGCCAATTTTCTTATGTTTCGTGGGGGCTCTGCCGGACGCGAACATCATATTCACACGTGGCCCCCGCGTAAGGTTTCCGTGGGCCCCACTAAAAGGGAGCTTTAGAAAGATTTAAGGATCTTTTTTTGGCCATTTTGGACCCCCTCCCCGGAATTCTTCACTGACCCACTTGTGCCTCGGTGCGGTTCTAGACCCCCTACCATACTAATTAATAAATAAAAAATCTGAATTTGAAAATTCAAATTTGAACTTACTCGAGATAAATATCACACGAATAATATAATTGATCAATTTCAGAAAAATTACCAAAATAGTTCTAACATTTTTCAATTCAGTCATATACATTTTTTTGTCAATTCAGTCATACATATTTTATTATTATGCCAATTCAGTCAATCTGACCATTTTTTACCAATCAGCACCGACGTATATAATTTTTTAATAATATTTTATTTTACTAATTTTTTTTCATTTTTCTTTTTTTTTCCTATCTCTTTTTTTTTCCCTCCACTTCCTTCTCCTTCCTCCAGCGACGACCAGCTGGAGGCAAGATCGGCAAGGGTCTTGGTTGGCCTTAAGTAAGCTTAGCTATGGCTGGGCAACATTGTGGCTAGGCGACCTTGCCCAGGCCACTCGCTAGGCTAGCTCGCCACACCCTCGTCGACCATGAGCGAGGCCAACCTTATCGATGGCCGTGAGATCGAACGTTGCGACCTTGCACGATCTTTAAAGAGGGTTGCCAATTGCTAGGTGAGAGCCGAGCCTCATCGACCATGGGCGAGGCCTGACCTCGCGTGGTCTCTAGCAAGGGTCAAGCCTCGCCGACCAGCGCGATTTGACCATGGCAATGCCCAACCTCGCCAAATTTGGGGAGGTCATGCCTCGCTAGAGGCCGTGAGGTCAAAGGGCCCAACCTCATGCAACCCTTGGCGTTGGCGAACCTCTCGTTGGCCATGGGCAGGTCGCGGCCTTGCCATAGTTGGGTGAGGCCAAGCTTTGCTAGATCTAACGAGGCCTTGCCGTCATGGATGAGGTTTGCCCTCATCGGTGATCATGCCGACCAAATGAAGGAAGAAGGAGGAAAAAAAGGAAAAAAAATAAAAATAATTTAAAAATCCCAAAAATTAAAATAAAATATTATTAATAAATTATCTACGTCGGCGTTGGTCGAACAACTAGCACCAATTGACGTCCATGTCGGTGTCAACTAGTCAAAATTAGCTGAATGGACTAAATTAATACAATTGCAAAAACTTTAGGATTAAATTAGTCATGAAAAAAATTTAGGACTAAATTGGAAAAATTGCAATAGATTTAAAACTGTTTTGATAATTTTTCCGATTGATTTCACCATTTTCCCTATGCAAGCGATACTTTGGATTCTTCTCTTTCCAACACATTCGTTTTCTTAGCACGATGCGCTGGAGATATTTTTATGTGCAAGCAAGACCAAACATCATTTGAATAACCTTCACGATCATAAAATGCCATCTCATCTTTACTTGAGATGCTTTATCACTCGATTCCCCTAACAAGCCACGGTCCACAAAATGTCCCATTCATGAATAATGCACATGCATATTAATCGAATCAAATATATCAAAATCGGACCTTTTCGATTGCTATAAAAGAATGCGAAAGGTAGATTTGATACTTTGACCTTTCAGAGCTATTTGGGTACGCATAACAAAATTTTGAATAGAAATTGATTTAAGTCGAGAAATTGATTTAATTTATATTTCAGAAACCAAGAAGTTAAAAATTTTAACTTTGATTTCTTCTTCAAATCTATTTACGGAATAGAAATGCATTCAGAAATAGAAAAATCAAATTGCATTACTAAACGGATTTCTATTCCAAACCTATTCCGAAAAACAAAAAAATGGAGAAATAGAAAAATAGAAATTTTATCATGCACACCCCCAACTATAATTTCTTTAGACCTATGTTTGGCAATTCTATTATTTAGACACACCTTTTATCTTGAAAGAAGCATCAATCTACAATTAGTATGTCTTGATCCAATGACCTCAATATAAACTCTAGCAACTTTACATACGCAGCTTTGTGTGGTTGGTGGCTACGTGATGCACTATATAAATATATAATAACTTTTTTTGGTTGAACCGTGTAAGAGTGGCCTATTCGTATGGCCTCTAATATTGTTTCCAAAACAGTGCTCAAATCCCATTGCACACGAGTTGAAAATCGAACTCAACACCCTACTTAAAGATTGAATTAGTTCTATCGTTATTTGTAAGTTGGAATGCTCTAACATCATCATAGCTTAATTTGAACATCTACGAAATAGTCAATCTTGTTCTCACAACCTGCTCATCGTTGCCCAACACATGACTATATTTACATTATTAAATCCGTCAATAAAAAACCGTGACATAAATCTTATCCAAGATCAAGAATACATAGTTGTTGGACTTGGACATAAGAGTGGCTAGAGATTAACCATGATATGCTTATGATCTCGCACTGTTATGGGAGATGTCGTCTAGAGGCAGCTTATCCCTTACCCTGCTTGTGTTTATCTGTATTTCTTTTCGTCTAAAGCCCTTCCGTCTTTTCACATTTGGCCCCGTTACTTTTCTTTTATTCCCAAACACATCTCCACTTTTTAGGGGAATGCAATTGAAGTCAAACGAGTGAAGGAAATCTTCCATTTTCTGGCCCGCATTCATGTACAAGATCTATAAAAAGTGCCTAAAAGCAACCAAGCATATATTCCCCAGGTAACCCAAAAGACATTGGTCACGATCCCTACATTTAGTAAGTTAAAAATCCTCTGATAATATTATCATAATCACTTTCTTATCTAGTCAAGAATTTGTGGATATGGGTGCGTCGTGCTTATGTCCATTGGATCTGGGCATAAAATGAATGAATAATGGCGGCGTCATATATTCCTTATCCGTGCATGTTCATCAATTATCTGCCCCCACCAATTCCAAATGGTGTTCCTCACAATGCTTAACCCATCTCATGCGCAATTACCTTGTTTTGGAATGGAAATACTTGGAAACTTATATATGGCTTTTTATCTTTCAAGGAAAAATTACATAAATTAATCTTAAACTTTGGCTCAATATACAATATCATCCTTGGATTTTTAATTTTTGCAAGGGTTAATACCATGAAAAACCCTAGACCACTACACGTGTGATAAATTTACCCCAAATTAATTTACTAAACAGTAGTATTGTTTTTGGTTGTTCGTCAATTCCAATCTAAAATAAATATCTATGGACTCTATTGTTCCTAGGGTTTTGACACGTGTAGATATACATTTTGAAACACAATGAATTTTTTATCCTGAATTAAAACATAAAAATAAGAGGTTGGTCTTTCTCAACGTGGTGTATAGCACGAAAAACCTTTCGATACAAGATAGAGCCGTTCACATGATAGAAGAGAATCAAGGATTGATTCTCTTCCCATATAGATTATGAAGAAAAAGACTTTTTTGAAAATTCTATATCAATTTCTCTATGAAACCGAGATAGTTACATTCGAGAAAATTCTAGCAATAGTGGAAATGTCTATGCTTTATTCTTCTGAAGGTGGGGGCTGCTTCGTCGACTTGGATCGAAAGGAAGGGCTTTGCTTTCCGATCGCTTTTTGAGGCTAGTTTGGATGAGCATGAGCCATCTCCTTATTGGTAAGAAAAAAGATGGCAGACTAACTAATATTTCGATCAGTTAATGAAAGAGCCCAATGCAAAATAAAAAATAAAAAAAGGCATGTTGATGGATAAAGTACCGGCCTGGACCCCAAAAAAGAGATCACCATCGGGACCGGTACTACTAGTAGGGGTGAGCATGGTCGGGTTGGGCCGGTCCATCCCTAACCCTAGGACCAACCCGCACAGTGTTGGTCCTCAATTTTTGGGACCGGGGACCGACCCTATTGAGCTTGGGACCGAGGACCGGACCCACCCCATTGGGTCGGTCCGGTTCCAGGGTCAACCCGAGACCAATTGATAATTTTTTATTTCATTTTTTGCACTCCTTAAAAAAGTTATTAAAGACCGGACAGACCCAATGGGTTCGGTCCGGTTTCAAGGTTAACCCAGGACTAACCAATAATTTTTTATTTCATTTTTTGTACTCCTTAAAAGGGCAATAGAAGATCGTACTGACCCAATGGGTTCGATGATGAGCAAGATTAGCTAAGAAAGGCAAGCAGTGAGGGTCAAGTGGGGTGAGCGTCGAACAAAATGAGCATCGAATGTCGAGCGCGGAGCAATAAGCCAAGCGAGCATCAAGCAGAGAGCAACACGAGTGATCCAAAGCGAGCGAGGCGAGTGTTGAGTGGCGAGAGGAGAAATTGTTTTTTTCGATTTTAGCAAATTGAAGACTAAGAGGACAAATAAGACAAAAGAGAACGAATACTGAGGAGGATGCCAAAAGGTGCGCTTTTGGACGCTATTTGTGAAGACTTCTCACAAAAACATTTTCCTCCTTTGTAAATTATGACTATTGACTCCGTAAAAAATATTAAAAACCTAAGTTATTAAAGAACAATGTAAAATTACTTAAACTCCTCACTAAAGAGCTGTTTAATGTTGTTGACGCTGTTTATTTTAAGGTTTTCTCTATAAAAAAATTATAAATAATATATATATAGTCAGGGTTGGTCCGGGTTGGACCGACCCGGAACTCTTAGGACCGAGGACCAACCCGCACAGTGCTGGTCCAAGAATTCTAGGACCAAGGACCAACCCAGTTTCCCTGGGAACCGGACCAGGACCGGCAGGGTTGGGCTGGTCCGGGGTTGATCCAAGGTTGACCCTGGACCGATGCTCACCCCTAGCTACTAGATTACCCCCTGTAAAGTAAACACTTTTTTTATCACAAAAAACTACAAACTGGTACACTTATGATAAATTTACTCCAAATGACCATAAAAGACCTCAAATTAGTACACATGTGATAAATTTATCTTGAATTATTTTTTTTTACTGCCAAAAAACCCTAAATTTGTATATTTATGACAAATATAGCCTATGTTAAATTGAATTAATACAAATTAATCACAAAACGGGTACAATTGTGACAAATAAATAGTAAAATCTTAAATTGGTATACCAGTCAACTATTACACATCATTCAACTCAGCAATTTTATAGTAAAATTTAATGAAAACTAACAAAGGAGAAATTTATTACAAATGTACCAGTCTAGGATAAATTTGTTAAAAATATACTAATTTAGGGTTTTTTGTGATGTTAACTCTTTTTTCAACGTGATCCCCAAACTATTGGTAAAGTTCAATGTAGTCCTTCTATTGCCCAAGGATTACCATATGCTAAGTCGAAGTATTAAAAATTACAAGTTGTCATATCCATCATTTTATCTACATTCTTTAGAAAATGAAAAAGAAAATTAGGGCGTCGGCAAAGCCATCGTAATTTAATGATGCGGATTATTATATCCTAAATTGAGATGAGTATTTTACTTTGATAATCCACATGTAACATTTTTTGTAGTCCACCATTTTAAACTTGGATCGAAAGCAAAATTAGCAAATTTTGTTAACTTGAATTCATGGAATTGCAATATTGAACATTTTCATATAATTTAGAGAGGAGATTGAACATTTACCAATAATTCCAAAACTATATTAAATAAATTAAAAGTTTATGAGCGACATTACCCATTAGATCAAAGTTCAAAGATCATCTATGACAATTTCCCTCTTTTTTTAATCCTAAATTATGGGTGGACTGAGTGATAAACTATTCTCCATGGCTTAGTCTTATAAGCTCTAGTAACATTTCTATTCCTCTCAATTTCTATTGTTTTGTTCCCCATAACAAAAAAAAAGAATAAAAATTTGTTTGATAACGTAAATTAATTTTTCTATTCCTTGGAATAGAAAAGTGGCCGAGGAATGGATTTGGAATATAAATAAAAAGTAAAAAAAAACGTAACTTCTTATTTTCGAGAATAATTTCTAGAAATAAGTTTTTCTTTTCTTTTCTTTTTTCTTTTCTTCTTCCTCCCTTCGCCCCTCGCCACTTGCCCCTACTTTGTCCGGCCGCCGTTGCCACCCGCCCTCCCCGCCTATCGCCCCGCCGACCACCAGCCGATTGTCGTCGACCACCGCCCGTCGCCCACCGGCCGACCTCCTCCCACCATTGCCCGCCACGGCCCACCGCCGATGACCATCAAAGCTACTACTGGCCACCCACCACCCATTGTCGCCGGTGGCGGCCACCACTCACCACTGATGACCGTTGGCGCTACTACCACGGCAGCGGCGGTCAGCAACAATAAGGAAAAATAAGAAATAAATTAAAAGAAATTCTATATTAAATCGTATCGAACACATTCATATTCTTTTCTCATTCGAGAATATAAATTTTATATAGTTATCAAACGCGTTCTTTTATTGAGAAATTGTTCCGAGGAATAGAAATATAAAAAGACTATTAATGAAAAGAAATTATTTGGAACATAAACGTTATCGAATGGACCCATAATTTACCAAATTCTATTTCAGGAGGTGGAGGATCATACTCATATTTCATACAGCTCAACTTGGCCCACGGTAACAAACAATTCACAAAGACGAGCTCTGGGCCGACTTGATACTTGAGCCCAATGGGCTTGGACACAGCAGCCCATTAGCAGCGAAAGAAACTTGTTTAATCAAGAGCCTGTACTTTAAGTCTCCTGTAAATATGATATGTACAGAGGTAAGCATTGCTGGCGAGAAGCTTACAAGAGTTTGCAAAACATATATATACAAGATGTCCACAACATGGGGCTGAGCAGTCATCTACACCTTATTAGTTACTACTCGTGAACGTATACACATTAATAAGCACATAGAAACCCAAAACTTCTGAGGTATTATCACTTGCTCACCTCTTTCGTTTATTAACAAAGGTGTGTAAATTATATTTAAGAACTATGAAATCTCGGTATAAGATTCATTATTTTCGTTATTGATCGAGAAATTTGTCTCGGCGATTGCTTATCTTTATAATTAGCATACCGAATGTGCACCTTACTTTGGATAAGTTTATCAATAAGAAGAACATGTACATTTTTATGGTTTTCGCACCTGAGATTCTCTTTTAATTTGTTGGGCCCGACCATGGAATTGGATCACAATGCTGTGGACCACGATTATTTCTTAGGCAGAAGTACACAAGAGAGGAAGATTCCTAGACGTTTCATCAGCTGACGTTGGCCTCTCACCCATAATTGGAGAATCAAGCTAAACATCAAGCGGATAATTAGATGTATTGCGAAACTTATTCTAAGATAGACAGCTATAAAATTAGGAAAATGTTGGTATTATTTAATGATGGATATATACCTAACTGGTCTTATCATTAGAAGACTAATAAACAAAATTATAACTAAATTCACGAGGGCTGCATTTATTTTGTCACGTTCAGATGGCTTATTTCTTAATCAATGAAATATCTGGACTCGATTCGAAGCTTACCAGGAAGTATGGGTTCTCCTACAGATGTAGATTTTTAAGAGGCCCAGCGTTAAATTCGCGATGGATTGATTTGTTGGGGGAATTCGAGAAGAAGTTTTGAAAAACGTTAGGAAAAAAAGGGGAAAAAAAGCTAGGCATAAGTTTATTTTACGGAAAATGTTACATTTCTAGAAAATTTTTTTTTTTAAAATTACAATATTTTTCCATTATTTAGTTCATAAATATACACATACTATTCGAGCCAATAACATACGTATGGATTGTCGAGGAGCCAGGCACGAGCATTATGATCCCAGATCCGACCTCATAGACCTTGACTCGGGTGTTGAAAACCCAGGCATGAGCACTTGGGTCCTAAACAAGAGCACAAGCACCAGTCCCAGTCCATAGAGGTAGGGCCCAAGACCCAGGTGCCCATACGTAGATCCCTACCACTCGAGCCTTGGTCCACAAAAGCTAAGTGCAGTACCCCGATGCCCTAACCTAGGTCCATGTCTACAGAGGCCGGGTTGGGGACCTAGCACTTGAGCTTGGGTCCCCGTTGCTAGAGCCTTGGTCCATCGAGACTAGTCTTGAGATGTTAGTGCATGTGCATGAGTCCCCAATGATCAACTTGGGTTCTCGATGCCCAAGCCCAAGTCCATTGAGGCCGAGCCTAGACCTTGGTCCATATTCATGGGTCCTTGGTGCTCAAGCTCAAGACCCTAGTGCCTATACTCGAATCTCTAGTGCCCAAACTTGAGCCCCAATGGACTCAAGCACGATATTAAAGTCCCAAGCCATGGTCTCAATAGACTCTGGCTCGAGTCCTAGGGATCCAAACAGGGGTATTGGGGTCTCGGGCCCTACCTCGCTATATTTATAATTTAGGGAAATTACCTATTTACAACACAGTACAAATGGCATGTGGAAAAACTCAACAACCCAAAGATGGTGGGGGAAGAAAAGTAAAAATCTTGGCGCTAAAAGAAATCAAAATTTGGTTTATGTTGACGTATTCAAAATTTTAATAAGAGTCAATCATGACAGCACTCGGAGAGAATCATGCCCCTAAGAGATTCCGAATCCGGTCGCTTTGTCCGGCAAGTTTCTTCCTGGTCTCTCGCTTTATTAGTTGTTAAATCCGACTTCACCATCAAATAATTTATATCTTCTACTTTTGATATGAGTCCGTTGAATGCCGGATGACGTCGAATAGCTCTTTGAGAAAAAAAAAATTATCGAACATACTCGATAAAGAAATGTAGTAGATGGGAATTTGCGGCATTCTTTACTTTGTTACTTAGATCAAATCACAACAATTACTTTCTAGTAAAATTCGCCATAATTCATCCCGCCGTTAATTAAATCGATTTTTAATTCTAAATCATATCTGGGATTATCTGTCGAATGATCTTTGCAAATCGATTTGTCCTGGCCGTTTCCTCAATTTATTATTATTTTTTTTTGGGATAAGGGAAAATGCTGGGGCCCACGTGTTTTGTAGCGCGGAGCACGTGGTGGAAAACAGAGCCGCGGGGGGGCAACTCGCGTGACACGCGATGGCCCCACATCACGAGAAAGTTCCAATCAGCGATTGGAGATAAGTAGGGCCCCCCACCACCACCACCACCACCGCGACGAGACCCGGCTGGCGTACGGCCGGGTTTGCTTGGCCCGGGCTCGGACCCTCCCCCGCCCCGAAACTTCCTCGCCTGGACTCTTGCGGAGAATTTTACCAACTTCCAAAAAACATTTGCAGCGACTTCCTTCCTTGGGCACGTTACAAGAAGCTTCGCCGGGCTTGGAGGCGACCGGGAGAGCGGGACGGCAAGAAGCTTCGTCGAGCAATGGGCGAGTTTACCCTGGCGTGGCTTCGCGCTCACGGAAAAGTCGCCTACGCTTGTGTTGATCGTTAAATCTAACCTTTTGTTAGTATTTACATTGAATCTTGTATCTCGTCGGCTGGACTCGACAATGGCATTGTTTGTAATCCTTTAATGGAGTGAGAAAGGCACGATCTGAAACGAAATATTCAAGACTCTTCGTTTGATTTATTAAATAGTCATTTTGTTTAGGGTTCCACATTATATACTTTTGACAAGGTATACATGGATGCAATAACCTCCACCCACCAAAATCGAGATTGATGAATTTAAAGTTCAAGGGTTTAATTGCACATGCTATTCTCTTAAACGGGTTGGACCAAACTTAAATTTAGGGTTTGTTTATTTGAGGAAAAACCAATTTTTAAAAAAATTATTTTTTGACCTTTCAGTATTTAGAGATGGTGCGGTAGTCCATCTAAAGAAAATATTCTACATAGACCAAAAATAATAAATTTAGATTGGAGAAAAATAGTTTCTCTTCTTGACAATAAGAAAATCATTTTTTTTAGAATTATTAAATAAATGAAAACTAACTATTTTTCTTAAAAATGAATTTCATAAAAAATATTTTCTTTTATCATCAATTTTTTTTTTTAGTGAAACGACCCATTCTTGAGCATTGAAAGGTTTGCAATCTCCTTAGTCAATATTGCGTGTGAAAACAAAATAAAAACACGACACGTGTCTTGTTTAACCTGGAGAAAAAAGTGACGATGCACGCATAACAGCATAGGTACAAAATTCCAAAGAATCGAAGGGTGAGAAAAACAATCGATTGACCGGAAAGTCATTATTTTCTCTTCGTCGGCTTTTGGACACATCCGCCGGGCCTGGGCCCTGTACTCTTGATAAGACAACAATCGAACGAGACACGTTAATTCATCGTCAAGGATGGCATCGCGTTGCGTTCCCACCCATCTTCTTTCTTAATTGACAAATTTCAACATCCTTGGGCCAGGTGGTTGTGGCAAAGGGAGGGACCATGTTACCTTGGGGAAGACGCACTCCCCTTTCCTCGTCATGGTTCCACGCCTCTTCTAAGTTAATAATTCACCTTTTTATATTTGCTGGTCTATTTTCAACTAGGTACGACATCTGGAAACCAGCCATCGTTTCGTTAATAATTTCTCTTCATGATAATGTTTTAAATGTGGTTTATTTTCTATTCTTTTTTTATTTCCTTTCGAGGTCGTAATATCTCTCGAAATTTGAGATTTTTTAAGTCGGCATTTTGTCTCAAAAAAGTTTTTGTTAATTTCAACTTTCAAAAGATTTTTCAAGGCATTTAACTACTAAAAAGATAGTTTGACAATTAATGCCATGTTTGATTAAGTTTTCCTAAGGGGTTTTCGACCTCAAAAGTCCCTTAGGTCGAAAGCCCCTTAGGAAAATATTAAGGTGTTTGGCAAGACTTTCCAAGCAGCTTTCGGTGAAATTCTAGCCTTGGGAAGACTGAAACTAGGGTTAAGTAATATTTTTCTTTCAAAAACTGTCATCACCTATTCATTAGTTTTCCGGTTTTGCCCCTCCTTTTTACTGTACATCTTTGCATGAGGGCGGTCATGAGGGGTTGCTTGGGACGCATAACTCTTGCCCAGGGTTGTTCGACATCGAGGGACCTAAGCCAATGACCATTGACACCGAATTTGGTTCAATGGCAGCCTGGGCTCCAGCAAAGGATTTGAGTATTTTTTTTTAATAAAAAAATGCAGCCAAAGACCCCTTATAAATTTCTTTTTTGCCAAACATTACTTGAATTCAAAGTCACTTTACAAATAGTTTTTCTTCAAAGGGCTTTACTCTTCAAGATTTGCATCACACACAAAACCTATTTTCTAAGTTGAACCAAACCTATTTGCATCATTATTAATCTTGTTTAGAATGATGACATGTGTTAAAAATGCTTAAACTATTAGATAAATATGTGGCTTAATATTTAATGTGATTTGCGATTTAATATTTAATTATTCTAACGCTTTCCCTCACATTTAGTCTAATCTTTATAAATTTAATTGGGAAGACAAATGGAACTTGAAAAAATTCCCATTCGGGACTTCCAGCTCTGATATTATGTGAGATTTAATAAAACTACTGTCAACTTTTTTTTTAAAGTTTAAGATATTAAATAAAGACATGATTTATTATATAATATTCTACTATTTTTCCTCATGTTTAATTGAGTCTAAACACGAAAATATAATAGGGGAGGATTTTTTGAAGAGAAATTATATTTTGTTCATTGACATAAATAATTCATGTGCTTATTTAAAGGTTTTACATAACACTATCGAAAGTAACAAATAAAAAAAATCAATGAGAATATACAGAATCATAAAATCATAGGATATTCTAGATATCCCTTTAACAATATGATTTGCCAGGAAAGGAGGAATATGCGATGAGACATGGAAAAGTACATGAAAATCATGTGTCGAAAAGTAAGTGCCACGAAATAAATGCACAATTAGTAGAATATAATGTGCGCCCACGAGCGCGTGAACGTGGTCTCATCACGGTACTGTAGCCGCCTAATCGCGGCGGGGGCGAGGATGAGGTGGAAAAATCCCGCTGACTAAAAATAGAGAACATCAACGAAATTTAAAAAAAAAAAAAAATTAGAAAAATTAGAAAAAATAATAAAAATAGAAGAGAGCCGTGGCGTTTTCCCCGTCCGGACCGCATATTCGAACCTCCAGTGGTCCATCTCCAGTGGCCCGCCAACAAATCCGGTCGCTTCGGCCGAACCCGAAGCCGAACCTCCCTGCGCTTCGGACATTTCGGTACTCGTCGAAAAAATCAGACAATCATTGTCCCCCTTCTACAGTCCGGGTCGGGTCGGTTCGGGTCGACTCGACCCGTTTTCGCTCCCGCCGGTCGTCCTCGAGTCAATCTTTTCTTCTTTACCTATAAAACGAGCCAACCAACCTTCTTCTCCACCCAGCCAATCAAACATCCACCGTCGCTCGCATCGCCTGCGAAAAAAATCTCTCCTTTACCTCCGCCGTCACCCGCTTCAATCCTAGGAAAATCCGAACCCAAGCTTCTCGATTGCTCGGTCGTTCGGTCCGTCGGTCCGTCGAAGGAAATCGCTGCGAGTGTTGTGTTTGTCGGTGGGGTAAAACCCGGGACAGACGAGTTGAGGACATCACGGCTATACACGGCGTAGCCCGGCCACTCATCCATGCCCGCTCCGTTCGACGCCGCAAGGGTTGCCTGATCGCCGCCTCCTGCGTCGGCAACCCTTCGCCGCACGGCGGAAGAGGCGCCCTCCCCTCCGAAGGCGGCAGCCCCTCCGACCTCCTCTTCCTCGCCGGCGGCGGCCCCTCCTCCCTCCTCTACTGCTAGGCGTATTCTTTTCCTATAGGAGTCTTCGTTTTCGTCCCTAGCTACGACGTATTCCGCCGCGCGTAACGAGCAAGTCGCTGTTTTTTTTTTTTAGATCTCGTTTTTTGTTTTTTTTTCCTCGTACCTAAGAAAGCGGGGAGGGAAGATGATGCTCAAGATTAAGAGGGTTCCGACCGTCGTGTCGAATTACCAGAAGGAGGAGGTTGAAGGCGGGCGTGTCGGGGGTTGTGGCCGCAATTGTCTCAACAAGTGCTGCGTTCAAGGTAAGATTTTTTTTTTTTTTTTGCTGAATTTTCTGTTTTGTGGGTTGGCAATTTATGTGATTTTTGTGAATTTCATCCGTGCGTCTTCTGGGTTGCGTAATTGAGCTGTTGTCTACTTTGGTTTTGGGATGGATAATAGGGGCGAAATTCCCTTTATATGCTTTCAAGAAGGAGAAGGAAGTCCCAGGCGACAGGGCTTTGCTTGGGCATGAGGAGAGGGAGCCTCCCGTCGCTTTTCTCGACTCTCTTCTACTTGGAGAGGTAAATTTGTGACCGACTAAGAATAAGACGAACTCGAAGAGGGAAATTCGGCGAGTTCTGTGGTTGTAATTCTGTTATATGTGTCCAGCTCAAGTTGCTCGGTACGTGTTGAGATGGTTGTTCTCTTGATTTGCAGTGGGAGGATCGGATGCAGAGGGGTCTGTTTCGCTATGATGTCACTGCCTGTGAAACTAAGGTCTCTTCCTTGGCTCCATAATCTTATCTTGTAGCTGTCCCGAGCTTTTGGGTTTCTTTCAGGTTAAGAAAAAGGCAGTTTGGTTGCTTATGGGGATTTGGGGCTCTGGCGTGATGTTTAGTGTGATGAATTTTGGTGTAGGTGATTCCTGGTGAGTGTGGCTTCATTGCTCAGCTGAATGAAGGACGCCATCTCAAGAAGCGACCAACTGAGTTCCGCGTTGATAAGGTGCTCCAGCCTTTCGATGGAAGCAAATTCAACTTCACCAAAGTTGGTCAGGAAGAGGTGCTCTTTCAGTTTGAAGCAAGCGAGGATGGTGAAGCTCGGTTCTTTCCCAATGCTCCAATTGATGTTGAGAGTTCCCCCAGTGTTGTTGCCATCAATGTATGTGTTTGTCTACTTGAAACTAAATGATGGTCTTGCTTTTAATATCTTTTAGGAAGCTTTTTGGCTGATCCTTCTTCTTCTGTATTTTTGCAGGTCAGTCCTATTGAATATGGCCATGTGCTGTTGATCCCTCGCATCCTGGAGTGCCTGCCACAAAGGATTGATCATGCAAGCTTTTTGCTTGCTCTATACATGGCTTCAGAAGCTGGAAACCCTTATTTCCGACTAGGTTACAACAGCCTGGGGGCATTTGCCACCATCAATCACCTGCATTTCCAGGTGCCTACTCGATTGATTTCTATTTATAATTTGTTGGCTTTGATGATTAATGACTTGTAAACTTCAGTACAATAAAAGATGTAACTTGGTTATCAATATCGAACAGGCATACTATTTGGCTGTGCCCTTCCCTGTTGAGAAGGCTCCCACTCGAAACATAACAGCCCTGGACAGTGGGGTGAATGTATCTGAACTTGTCAATTATCCAGTCAGAGGTCTTGTTTATGAAGGTGGAAATACCATACAAGACTTGGCCAATGCAGTTTCAGACTCATGCATCTGCCTTCAAGACAACAATATACCTTACAACGTCCTCATATCTGATTGTGGAAAGCGTATCTTCCTCTTCCCGCAGGTGATCGACAATCTTTATTTCTCAATATTTTGAAGACTTCATGAATAAACTCCCCGAAAGATCCTGACTAATGTGTTGGTGTGACGATCAGTGCTATGCGGAGAAGCAAGCTCTTGGAGAAGTCGATGCGGAGGTCCTGGACACGCAAGTGAACCCGGCAGTGTGGGAAATCAGTGGGCATATGGTCCTGAAGAGGAAGAAAGATTATGAGGAGGCATCTGAGGAGAATGCATGGAGGCTCCTAGCGGAGGTTTCCCTATCTGAGGAGAGGTTCCGTGAAGTGAGCGACCTGATCTTTGAAGCAATCTCTTGCAGCATTGATGACGTTGCTCCAAGCTCGCTTGACGAGCCCAATGCTGAACCTCTGGCGGACTTTGCCGCCCCCTGCCCCAATATGGTGCGCGGGGAGAATGATTGCCTGGTTCTGCAGTGAGAAGGGATCCATTCAGTATTTGCATTGTGGGAGTCTGTGTGTGTGTGTGTGTGGAATTTCCAGTTGCTATGGCATTGCCAGCAACTGCAGAATAAGCGGACTTGGTTTCGTTGCTCTAGCGTCGGTGCGTCGTGTAGTGTCTATGTGGAATGTGTCGTCTTTGTACCTGAATTGTCTGTTGCTGTAAATTACTGTATTGGTACGCTTCTCAGGTATACCATCAGGTTACTCTTGAGAGCATGATACTCTTTTAAGTCTCATGCAAAAATTTTAGTTCAGATCGATGTTTACCCCCTTCAAATAACTGCTAGTCTTCTTCAGGTAGTCTTCTCCCTCTAAGCCTGAAGAAGACGACTACTTTTTAGGGGTGTTTTGGCAAGTTTTTCCAAAGAGCTTCAGTCAAATGCCGGCGTTAATCTGACATTGGGAAAGTTAAAAGTTCAATGCTAAGTAAGGGTGTCAAAGGGTTGGGTTTTTATGATACCCAACTCGACCTAACTCAACCTGAAATCCTACAAGACGCACTTGATTCGACTTAACCTGACTTGACACCCAAATATCATATAACCTAAGAAAACGGGTCAAGCCGGTGTCGGCACCATTTAGCTAGATGTTTTGTCCTCGTTGTGCATGCGTGGAGAGAAAAAACTCGCGTCGGCCCGGCTGACCTAACCTGAACGAAAACAATACAAACACCTACAAATGCTCGACCCCAACATACCCTAATTTTATGATTGGGCTCGGGCAACACAGGTTTTTTAAAAATCCTTAGCTAATAGGAATTAGTATTGGGCTTTTAGCATTTGACAAAATGTTTAAAATTCCAAAACTACCCTCGTCAATTCTTTAATTTTTCGATTTTGTCCCCGTTACTGTTCATCTTTTTGGAGAAAGGACAACTGACAAAGCTAGATCAGGCCAATGAAGGATTGACAAGAGGCTGGTGAGGGGTCGGTAAAGTCGTGTGACGATCGCCTAGGGTTGCATGACCCAGGCCAATCGCTTGGGTCATGACACCTAGGGTTGTGCGACCCTCACTAGGGGTCGCATGACCTTGAGTGATGGTTGCCAATGTCAGATTTGGCTCATCGACTACCTTAGCCCTTCGCTAGAGGGTTTTGATTTTTTAAAAAATAAAAAATAGACCCAGCCAAACACTATTTAGGATAAAGTAGTTTTGTAAATAATTTTTTTATCAAACGCAATTTGCATTTCTCTAATCGATTTTAGGTCAAAGGCATTTGCATTTTCTCAAGGTTCATTTGCAAAGCCCAACCAAACACGCCCTTTGATGGTTTAGACTTAATCAATATTTTGAATGATTATAATATCAAGTTAAATGGGTTGTTAAATTATATTGCTTTCATTTTAATTCTCAATCATGTAGACTTTATTGAATCATACAAATTATCTATAACTAGATACTTGGCCCGTGCATTTGCTTTAACAAGTGTGTTGTGAATGTCTTCATAGCAATTATGTTTTTGTTGTAGGTAATATAGAAAGATTATAATTAGGAAAGGTGCAATATCCTGGTGATAATTGAACCACGAAATGTTCGGGAAGTAAAGTATTGTGCAGAAAAAACAAATTCTAAGTAGCAAAAGTAGTATTATCATACAACGTTGTGAAATATCAAGGTAACTAACGGATTTTACAATTCAAGTCTAATACAAAATAAATAAAGGTGCTCTTTTGTGTTGGTGAAATGTAGATTTCCGTGTAAACATAACATAAGGAATGATGGGTACATCAGAGACTTGCGTATCTTGGTCCGTTTATCGATGTTGCTCTATGGGGAGAGCCGGGAGTATAAATTTTTTCTTACCCCCGATCACATCTAAAACTAAACCCAAAAAAGGTTTATTTTACAATCTCTCACTAAGTACAGAAAATTCGAATAGAAAATCCTAACAATCTTTCTCTGTTGCTCCAGCGTAGGTTCCGGCTCGTGTATATGAATAATTGTTGCATCCAAAGTAAGAAGCTGTGAAAGCTACCAAACTGAGAAATCTACCGGGATGGGTTTTAGTTTCAGGCTCAAATTCGAGATATATTCTCAACACAAATTGTATTTTTTTTTTTTTGCACAATAATGATCTAATATTTGTTAAACGGGAAGTAATGGCATTATGAAAGTAGGAATTGAAGTCTGTTTCTTTTCATTATTGTTTTGGAACGTTGGCATTATGGTGCCCTAGTACGATTTTCTTTTTCTTGTGGATATACTTAAATTAGTAGTTTGTTGACATTGATCCATCGCATGATTCCATATTGTAAAGATCTGCCCACATATTCTTTTTGGTTTGGCTGATGTAAATTGGTTTTTCTCTCATTTATGTGTCAACTTCTTCAATAAATCGTTGCATTAGGCAATCTTTTGACATATATGTTGCTGGTTTTAAAAACCAATTTTTAGATATAAACGTAGTCATTAAAAAAAAATCAAAACAAAAGTAGGGGTGAGCAAAAGAAATCGTTCGGGCAGCCGATTGTGAAAGATTCTAGTGGGCACCGGTTCAGTTTCCAATTCCACTAGTGATTTTGGTCTAATTTCCAGTTTAATGTGCAGAACTGGTCACCCGGACCGGACCGGACGGACCGATATTTTTATTTTCATTTATTATAAATATGTAAAAACTAAAAAGCCCTCTAATGTGTTGAACACAAACCCTCAGGCCGACCAATCGTCACATTTCTACTCTCTCCCTCGACTCACGCTCCGTCGCTCGCCTCCCTCTCCGGCCGAAGCCTCTCCGCCGGCGCCGGCCGCCGCAGATAAAAGCTTCTGAGGTCAATATCTCCTGCCCGATCCGGTCCTCTCCTCGCTCGTGGCCAGAGACTGCGCGTCGAAGGTGCGAACCTCCTTGCTGTTCCGGTGAATTTGAAACGTGACGTTCGAGGCTGATGTTTAAGTGAGTCGAACAGCGATTACGCATCCTGTTCGTATTTATATACATGTTGGCGTCACTGAGACTTGTTCGGATCGGAATCAGAGCATAAATGGGGACCCTGTGTTCCGCGTTTGAATTGAGCACTATGTGTTCGTCAAAATGCCTGAGTGAAACTGTGAGTATATTGGCCCGCCCGGGAACCGGGGACCCCCTAAATGAAAGTGTGGGAATATTATTTTCTTATTCTTGTTTCATGGACAATTTTGATGAGCTCTCTAGTGCTCTACCGTCTAGATTGGTTGTTGAATCTCTACTGGTAACATGCCTGAGGCAGATATCATATACCAAGGATTGAGGTGCTCTTTTTTGTGTTGGTGAAATGTAGATTTTTGGTAATTTCATAGGTTCTTTTGATACGAAGTAGGTAACATTTTCTTTTGATTATTCTGATGATCTGTTTTTTGGAGTTTTCTTCCGAAGGTTCTTTGTGAACATGAATTCATAGTGAAACTACCTTCTTCCTTCTTGTTTTAAGGAAAATATGAGTTCATCGGTCGATGAATTTTCTTAGAACAGTCTTTTGCAAATACTATTGGAGTATATCTAGTAGAAAAGTGCAAAAGAACCGGGAACCATCTGGAACACCTAAAACTGGACCGAACCAGCTGATTATGGGTGGTTTTTCAGTCCAGTTCCAATGTGGAACTGTAAGTCCTGTTGGAACCTGAGAGTACTGGTCTAGTTTCCAGTTCTAGTGTGGAACCGCCTACTCAGATGACCTGAACCGGATTGGACTGGTAGTTATATCTTTTTTTTTTTTTATCAATTTCATGTTTTGAAATGGAATTGGAAACCCTAATTTCTACTTCTTTTCCTAGTTTCCTACCTCTCGCTCTGTCCGTTGCCTCATTTCAAGCGGCCTCGCCTGCCCCTCTCACTCTTGCTCTTGATAGCCTCCAGCCTTTTTGCTCCCTCTCTCAATCTCGCTCTTGGGCCTCCATCCTTGTCACTCGCTCTCAAGTCTCATGCCTTCGGCCTTGTTGCTCCCTTTCTCACTCTCGCAGTCTCAACTATAGGTCCTCCTAAAATCATCTTAAAATTGCCCCTTCCACTGAGCATCGGTTCTCTTTTATCTCTGAATCGAAGGAACATGAAAGACTCCATTTTTAGGATTGAACAGCGTTGTCCTCCCTCTTCTTGCACAGATTTTGATTGCTGTCTGAATCATGATTGCTTGATCTCATGGTAATGTTGCTTCTGTGTTAGGTAGAGTTGGCCTCAATGATTGATAGGTGTGTGGAGATTTTTTCCCCCTTTCACTTCTTCTGTTTTGATGAATTGGGTGTTCAAGAGATACGATTGAGCTGCCTTCTTTGCTGTGTCTGTTGTGTGCTTGGTTTTTTCACTTCCTTTTTAAAATTATAGCCATGGTGTTCAGGCACTTGGATTTTCTGATGACCAGTTCCATGGACCCGCCCAGGAATTCCTGGCCGGGTCCATGGAACCTACGGGTGGATCTTGGTTCCCATTTTGTGGAATTAGTCCTTAGTGGGGGTTCCCAGGTCCAGGGTGGGCGACCACCCTGGAACTGATCACTTCTAATTCCTGGCTCCTCTTTTATGAAGCTAGGTCACTCTATTTATTGGAGGAGTAGCTTTTGTCTGCCAATAATTTAACTTTTTCAAAGTTGCTTTAGGCCAATGACTTCTCCCAGCAACATTCAGAGCTGAAACTCATTGTTTTCATATATATGACGACCCTTGCCAGCATTGTTAGTTTTTCATAAGTTATGAATGACATCTTGCGTACAGGAACTGCCTCTTTAATGATTAGTTATGGAGAATGGTGTCTCCCATGTGAATCGTTTGGTTTTATCTTGTGTTTACTTCTGCTTATTATATATTCTTCTGCAGATAAGTGAGAAATGAAGAAAGGAATACACCCTCAGATGCAATGGATATCGTATGTGACCCAGAGTGGGAGATTGATGCATGTTATGATGACAAAGATACACAATACCGGCAAAGTTTACCATTTCCGAGCAAAACGTCAGATGGCTCAGAACTTGGGGCAGATTGCAAAATTCAATCGCCGTTATGAGAAGCAGAATGTTGAGGACAATGAAAAGTAGTACCTTTGAAGGTCCAAATAGGAAGTCAAAATTGACCATTTGTTTTCTGGGTTTGAGCTTTTTAGCACGAGCACTTTTGAGTCTTATGGGCATTGCATGTTTCCCGCCTTGCTGTTTAATAAATCCAGGAAGGAACCCTTTTCATCATTTACAGAAAATCAGATGGAAAATGAGAAGTTTATCTGTCAATAGATTGTTCGGTTTGTCCTTAGTTTAATAGATTTTGTTCTTCCTTAATGATGTATTGGGATTATTCCTGCTGCTTTCATTTGTCTGCCCTCCATTCAGATCTTGTGAAAGCATTAAACTGGAGCTTGTCCTACAAATTGCTAGAATGCTGTTCAATTTTTGTTGTGAGTGATGAAACTATGCAACATCTTTCGGTTTAAGTCTAGGATCATAGATCGTGCCAGTTAAGAAGGGCTCCAGTGAGACCTTTCTTTGATGACGGTCTGATTGAAATAAGCTCTTTTTTGAACAATGTTTGAAGACTTACTTAAATGGCATCATTCAAATCTAGGATTTTGATCACATGCCAAATAGGGCCCTAGAGTACCGATTTGATTGACCTCATCCTCAAACCTATGGGGTGTAAAGTGTTCAACATGATTTTATGCGTCAGCTCGACTCGATTTTGCACAGCTCGATACTTTGATTGAACTTAGACCTAATCTTAGTTTCTCAAGCTTCATCTCTAAGTGACGAGTTTCCAATACGCTTTAAATTCAACTCAACCCAATAAATTAGTAAACTTGAGCTCGAACTTTGAAATGCGTACCATACGGTATAACTTCCTAGTAATTCAGTCACTCAATTAGGGGAGAAGTGCCAAAAAGTCCTAAACCTTTTGGCTTTGTGCTGATTTAGTTCTAAACATTTTTGGTGCCGATTTAGTCCTAAACCTTTTTATGTTGTGCCAATTTAGTCATTTCCGGCCAAAATTGGCCGGATTTTGTTGGACGCCCGGGCGGGTGACGTGGCTTTGATCGGCTCGACGTGGACAACTTTTAATAATATTTTAATATTTTTGAATTTTTATTTTATTTTATTTTATTTTATTTTTATTTTTCCTTCTCATCTTCTACCTCCAGCTAGTCGTCGGAGCTCGGCGACCGGCCGAGTCGACGGCCGGTGAGGTCGAGGTCGACCTCGCCGGCCACCTCGCCCGGTGGCCGCAGGCGCGAGGGCGGCCCGGGCGTTGGGCGTCGAGGCTCGCCCTCCCTAGATCCGGGGCGAGGGTCGACCCTCACCCGCTCGGCGCGAGGCTGCCCTCGAGGCTTGGGCGGCGAGGCTCGCCCATGGCTGGGCGAGGGCGAGCCTCGCCGGCTCGGCCTCACCGCCCAGCCTCGAGGGCGGCCTCGCATTGAGCGGGTGAGGCTCGCCCTCGCGGCCCCGGCGAGGTGGCTAGCGAGGTCGACCTCGACCTCGCTGGCCGTCGCCTCTAGCCGGTTGCCGAGCTCCGGCGACCGGCTGGAGGAAGAAGATGAGAAGGGAAAAAAAAAAAGAAAAAAAAAAAAATTAAAAAAAATTAAAAAAATTAAAAAATTTTTAAAAGTTGTCCACGTCGGGCCGATCAGCCACGTCAGCCCCGCCGGTGTCCCGGTCAGCAAAATCCGGCCAATTTTGGCTGGAAAGGACTAAATCGGCACAAAATAAAAAAGGTTTAGGACTAAATCGGCACAAAGCCAAAATGTTTAGGACTTTTTTGGCACTTCTCCCCTCGATTAGGCATATGTATTACTCAAGTATTTCTAAGCCCGAACTCGACTAATTATTCGAGCTATTCAAACTCAGGAGAGTTCAAGTGAGCCTTGCCTAGATATGAGAGTTCTATCAACATCTGATATGACTTATGGCTTCGCTTTGTCATTTGATGTGGGTGCACATAAGCTAGGCAGATTTTTAAGCATCTTATGTGGAGTTTGCACACAGTATCTGCTGCAATGATCATTAATTTGCTGAAAGAGCTGGTCAGCCTAGCTCTTTAACAAGTGCCTGTGGATAATCACTAAGATTAATGATCTTGATGTGGATGTCAAAGATTATTCGATATAATTAGTCTTCTGTGGTCGTTTAGTTGTCCTAGTTAGCCTAAACCTTTTCAGCTAAATTAAACCACATTTTCACTGGAACCTTCTGATGGTTCACGCTCTCTCGGATAATGGCAATGACTTTAGCTTTTCTAAACATGTGACAAGACATTACAATGCAGTAGCAGCCTGCTAATGCCGTTACAGCTTTAAATCAGGAACTTAATAATAATGAAGCAAAAGGCCCTTCAACAGCAGAAAATACAAAAGCTAAACCCTCATCACGAATTAAGCAATTCACCTCCCTCACCAGTGTCACCACCCGCAACATGAAACCTCATGACCCAACGAGGTAAGAAAAACATGAATTCAATCTTCTCGCACAAGATCAAATTAAAGAATGGTCCCACCTCCTAACCTTATATAAACGCAGCATCAAGCTTGCCAGTTATCCTAGCACATCATCTCACGACGATGCAGCTACACAATGTGCGAATCGTGTTCTCGTGGCTACTCTTGTTATATGCATGTTCCGTGATGGCGGAAGCTAAGCCGACGACTTCAAGGGTAGGGAAAAATGCGACCAATGCCTCATCGTCGTCTGCATGGCTGCTAAAGGTGGTGTCCAAGGGCGGAGATCCAAGGCCCGTCGGGTGCTGGAACAGGCCATGGATATGCAACCGGGGGGAAACTCCGCCGTTCCGCATGCGGTGCTGCAGAAACCAGTGCGTCGACATCACTTCGGACATTGACCACTGCGGGTTGTGCGCCATCAGGTGCCCTTACACTTGGAAATGCTGCTTCGGCCTCTGCAGGAACATAAACATCAATCCATTACACTGTGGTCGGTGCTTCAACCGCTGTCCCTTTGGGGTCCCTTGCCTCTTCGGGATGTGCGGGTATGCCCGTCCTGTGCCACCGCGCCGCCCAAAGCCTTTCCCTCCTAAGCCTCCCCGGCCCCGCCCCTGGCCCCAACCACCCAAGGGCAATGATCCCCGCAAACCGCCCAAGGGCAATGATCCCCACAAACCGCCCAAGGGCTATCAGCCCCCTGCGGTCGCTTGAAGGCCGAATATCCGTTAACTTGTGTGCGCTTTGATTCCGTAGCATTGAATTTCATATCTGCATGTTATTTATTGTTTTAATTATGTCTAAATTGATGTTTCTTATACTATACAGCATGCCTGTGACCCTCCCACCCTCCCAAGAATAAGCTCAGTTCAGGTCTAATAGTTTCAAGAAATGTATCCTCCGGTTTAGGAGGTCATTTTACCAGTAAGAAAGTGTTTATTGAGTCCTCTGTCAATGAACTGCTTTCATAGTCCAATCTCTCTGCCTTGATCGTTTGTTTTTGGCTCAAGCTCGATGCTATGCTAAAACATAGCGACATGAACTTAGTATCTGGACTGACCCATTTCGGGAAAAACATGCTAATGAACATCATTATCTATGATAACGGGATAGATCAAAGCTAATTCAAGCCAGCCTCTTGCAACACTCCAGTTTCCCCTGGAAAATCCTTCAGACGAGAACAAACTACTCCAAAATCAAAACAGAACTCCCTCCAAAGAGAACAGAGATATAATAGAACCAAACTTTGAATCATTACACAACAGGAGCTAACCGTAAATGATGTTTGGTCTCGAGCCGCTTCTACTTGTCCTTGTAAGTAAAACATGAACATATTGTTTGAAGGCTCGTGAAAGGGACAAAAACAGAGTAATAGAAGCTTTAGCATATTGCTTGCTGTCGCTAGAATCCATTAGAAATCTGTTATTGATGCAATGAGCAATGATGGTACAGATTGTCATTAATACGCACAAATATACAAAAGTGTTGGCAACAGAGGGTCCTCGACATTCCGCAGAGAGAGAGAGAGAGAGATCACTTAAGCACCAAGCAACAAATATTTTCTTTATCTGAGAAGCTGTGTATCCGTTACAAAAAGTCAGAAAATTACGGATTAAAGCATAGGGGAACTAAATGAGCACAAAGCTATCACTCATATATGCGTTTTCCGCAACCATAAATACTTTACTAATAAGTAGGGAAGCTAGGATCCACATCCCGGCCCCAGGACTCCAGGCCCCCCATGATATCCTTGGCAGAAGTAAAGCCTATCTTCTGGAGGTAGTTGACAGCCCTCTGTGAATCATTTCCTCTTCTGCAAATCACGTAAAGGCTCGCATCCCTCTGGCCTTCTGCTTCCTTTAAGGCTGATGAGATTTCAGCTACTCTTTTCTCTAAGGTTGAGAGCGGAATGTTCAAGGAATTGGGAAGAGATACAATCCTGAAGTGGTGCTCAGGGCGGACATCTACCAGTATATGTGCTTCACCGTTTTTAAGTCTCTCACTGTAGTCCTTACTGCTTATCCTGGAGTCTTCTGAGAGCAGATTCAACTTCGGAGGGGCAGACTGCATCCAATGGAAGATCATTGAGACAGAGAGATTCTTCAATAAAGCATAAAAAATCAGGGCAGATGGTGTTTTCTTTCATTAATCATCAAACGTTCCATCTTCCAAGCTAGGATATTTAAGTAGTGATTGACAGTTTACAAATGCCAAAAAAAGCACCCTGCTTCATTTACTCTTTGGAAGCGCATTTTCCCCAAATGTGACACGATATGATATCATTCCAGGCTCTTATGCTTGTCACTAGCAATTACAGTCAATCATTTGCCTGGTGACCTTATAAAACATGTCAAGGTAATAGGAGTACAAGAAGAAATACACCCTTAATAGGATAGTGCCAAGGGGAGGAGAAGAGCTGAAAAACACATATTACCGCAGACAGCGGGGCCTGGGTGAACTTCTCATAGTCAAATTCTTGAAATTGTTGTCGTGAAAATGTTGCATTCTCTCCACACACTTCACAGAGCAAAGACCTGCCTCTTATCTTGACCTAGACATACAAAAGAGAAACAGGAAATAGGTTGTAAGCTCTTTGAGTATTTCACAAACAACACACTAGAAGAATGATCTGTTTTTAAAAATGGGGGAAAAAAATCTGAGTTCAAAATATAATGCGATGGTGCATACAATTCGTATCCGTCCAGATAAAGCATCAAACAAAAGCATCCTTCCCACTAGTGGTTCACCAACTGCACTTGCAATCTTTATTGCCTCCAGTGCTTGAAGACAGCCAATGATACCCGGTACTGAAAAATTCAAAGCAAGTAATCATGCTCAAGATCTTGACTCATAACAATGGAAAAGAATGCTGTTTCCCTAAAGTTCCTATCTCCATTAATGACCACTAATAGGAGAATGATGAAAATACAATCTCCACTCCAGAGCATACTTTGCAAGAATGAACAGGAAATTCCACAAGCCACCCCATTCAAGGCCTCTTACCTACTCCTAGAACTCCACTGTCAGAACATCGCTGGCATGCTGTTGTTGGTGGTGGAGTAGGAAACAAGCACCGGTAGCACGGACCTCCACTGCAGTTATAAACTGTGAGCTGTAAACAAGTAATTTACGTTTCTGTTATTCTCACAAGCAATAATATTCCTGGCCCCTCTGAAGAAAAAAAAATGCAAGTAAAAATCCTCATAGAAGTAGCTGCTAAGCTTACCTGCCCCTCCAATCCTAGTGCAGCGCCTGATACAAGAGGCTGCACTATCAAAAGAAGCAACTCATCACAATTGCAATTAAATGCTAGGCGCATAAAAGTTTAATACCTCAATCAACATGTCTAATCAATAAACCCAGAAGAAGTCCGAGCTCTTATTGTGATACCTCAGCTCAATCATTTAAAAAGTAAGAATTAATTGTTACATTTACATCTCTTAGGTGCAAACTATCATAGGAAGATTTACTCCGGTGGATGATGTGTATAAAAAGCTATATGCCTCACTGCTAGGGACATCTTCATTTTCACAGATAAAGGCAGCCAACCAATAGAAGTCAACTGGCGACTTGGCATCTTTGCCAAGCAAAAGCAATCAGAGGCCTGACAGAAAACCAGTATACCTTCCCCAACACCACACAGCAATCACTGATCATGTACCGGCTTGGCGCATTATCCGTTGCATCTACCACAACGTCATACCTAGCAAGCAAAGCAGACGTGAAGATCAAGATACTTCAATCACCGAGAAGTGAGAAAGAAAGAAGACTTAAAAGTTGAACGTGAAAATAAAATGTCAAAATAGCGTATTATCACTTCAATCATACTTGCTCAAGATTTCCAAGGCATTGGAAGTGCGTAAAGCCTCTCTGTGTTCAACAATCTGGACAGTTGAGTTGATGCTGAACACGATAAAATTCCGATTAAAACGCAGCATATGAAATTTCGGAAAAAAAAGAAGAGAAAAGAGCCATTGGTGTCACGTACGCACGACAAGCAGCAGCGGCAGACTCAACCTTCGACCGGCCTATATATGCTTCGGTATGGATAATCTAAAGTAAAGCATAGCAAAAGGAAGCACGTCATGTCGCAAACTCACAATGGCAAAACAGCCAAGAAAGAAAAAATGCGCAAACGCGATCGGGACCGTGCTCAAGAGCAAATTCCAGCATGTACCTGCCTGTGCATATTATTAAGCTCTACCACATCGTTGTCGACAATACCCAACCGACCTGGGTTTAACCAACAAACATATCGAGTTCAGCAAATAACAAAACCACAGAGCCACAATGACAACCGAGAGCTACGAATTCAATCATCAATCGAAAAAATGTAATAACTAGTCAGTAAACAGAACAAACCGATTCCACAAGCCGCAAGATACAACAGAGCCGGCGATCCCAATCCTCCAGCTCCAACCACTAAAATCGACGACTTCAGAAGATTCGACTGCGCTGCGCAAATTAAGCGAAGAGCGAGCGACATAATTAAAACAAAATTCGCAGCAAATCAAAAGCCATCCATGAATTTCAACAGAGTTGCCAAAAAAGCTCTAATCTTTTGCAATCATTTCTCGAGCAGACCCCAATTCGAAGGTAGGACGAACCTTGAACTCCGAAAGAAGGGAGCAAGAGCTGGCGGCTGTATCTGTAGATCATCTCGGGCGAGAGACCGAGCCCCGCCCCGGCGGCCGTCGCCGGGGGGCACGAGCCGTTGCTCGGGACGGCGTCGTCCCGGCAGCTCAAGCCCTCGAGCTGAGCTTCGAGGGCCGAGATCTTGGCCTCTATGTCGCTCCTCGTCGCCTTTAGGGCTTCGATCTCGCCGAGGATTCTGGCTGCGTCGGCCCCGCCGGAATCCATCTCTCTGCCCCCCTCGAGACGGTGGGTGCGAGGAAGCGATTGAGATGCGAGAGTGAGGCGGAGACGGAGAGGGAGATGGAGAGGCTTCGAAGGTGGCCAAAACCCTAGCTCGGACTGTTGCGTTGCAGAAGGGTGACGCTGATGAAAGAGACGAGCAAAGGTTTTGACTTTTGAGTTTGTTGACTTCTTGATTAACAAGTGATGACTCTCCAGTGCCACGTCGGATAACAAGAGGAGAAAATATTGGGTATCCTCAATGTGCCACGGAATCGGTGCTCTGAACCATTTAGAGCGTGACACCTAGACAGGTGTCAGTCCACGTCGGCGCAGGAAGTTCTCTCTCTCCTCTCTCTGCTCTCTCTTCCATGAGCCCTGGCCCTCCTCTCTGCACGTTCTAACGCTCTCTCTCCTCTCTGTCTCTCTCCCCGTTCTCCGTGCGGGGAGAACAAAATTGCGACGGTTCAGAGGAAAACATAAAATCCGCTCTGCTCTCTCTCTCACCCCTTCAACGGCCCTGCACCTCCGCCTCCTTCGGTTGCTTCCGACGCCCCCCGCTCTGCTCTCTCTCTCCCCCCTTCGACGGCCCTCCACCTCCGCCTCCGTCGGTTGCCTCCGACGCCCCCGACTCCGATGCCGATGCCGACGCCGACGCAGCCTTCGCCTCCCTCTCGTGACCTCTGGTCCGCTTTTTCTCTCTCTTTCGTCCTCGAAGTCGCGCAATTTTGTTCTCCCCGCACAGAGAACGGGGAGAGAGACAGAGAGGAGAGAGAGTGTCAGAACATGCAGAGAGGTGGGCCAAGGCTCATGGAAGAGAGAGCAGAGAGAGGAGAGAGAGAACTTCCCATGCCGTTGGTTTGAAACGGAGAAGTGGCCGACGTGGACTGACACCTGTCTAGGTGTCACGCTCTGAATGGTTCAGAGCACCGATTACGTGGCACTTTGAGGGTACCCAATATTTTCTCTAACAAGAGGGGGTCCAGCTTAACGGGAAAATCCAGCGTGGACAAGTTTCGTTTGCTAAAATCATTATTCAAGGAAAATTTATTTATGATTGAAATAATAATATGTATGCTTAAATTAGAAAGGTGCATTCTGTAAATTGAAAATGGGAAAATATTTTTTTGCAAAGCGTATATCTTTATCATGAAATTTCACCAAAACAAGCACATTTCTAGGCTCGATTTGTTTTCGCGGAAAATGTTAGTGAATGATTTATAAAATGCTTTCTAAAAACGATCGCTTGAAAGTTAATAGAAAAATGTTAGTTATCCAAATAATTTATAATTAAATTTTTTCATGGATGATAAAAATTATTTTCCTTCATTCATTTTTACAAACAATGCTAGTCATCAATTTTGAGAAAATATTATCTAAGCTATTAATTTTTCTTGAAATAAAATGAGCTATAGCTACTCGGGTTCTTAAAAAATTGATCCTAAACCCAGTTACCCGTGTTCAATTAGTTTGGTTGTTTAATGGGTTTAGTAAAATTTTGACAATAGGTTGATGTGGTTTATTAAAAAAAAAAGAAAAAAAAAAGCCCACCTAAATTGGTTCAAAGGGGCTCCAGGCTCAACTCATGGCAGCCATAACTGAAAGGACTTGCCACGTGGCGTACGGGCAAATATAAAAACGAAATCAATTTTCCTCCGAGCAAAAATTTTGTCCACTTTTTTTCTGAGCCGTTGGAAAGGCTCGGCCCAGGATCGGCCCAGTCCCTTCCGGCCCAGTAATTTCGAGCCCAAAATGCCTCGCCACGGACAACCCGAACCGCATCGTCCTGCCGCCAAAGAGAGCACTCCCCCCGCACGCGCTTGGCGCGTGGGCTGCCGAGGAACGAGACACGTCGACGTTGTCAATTGTCACGACCAAATCCGTCCTTTTAAAAATGCTCGGATGATCGACGACCCTGTCGGCGCTAACGGCTTTAGGAACGCCGTCAAGTGGGCGGTTAGTATAGTCCATGAAAATAGCATCTCCACCGATGATTTGCCAAAAGATTCAACGCAAAGATTTCTTTCGACAAACCACGCGAAATTGACAATTGAAAGACGCCTACCCGAAAGAATATTCCTTAAAAACTTGGGGCAGTTGTCTTTCGTTTTCCTGGCGTCATAAATTTTAGCTGTCGAAAAACCAATGTCAATTGGCCACGAACGAAGAGAAAGAGAGGTGGGTGATGATTTGCATTTTCGGATTTGCGGGCTTATTTGGAGCCGCAATTGAAGGAAGCACGAAGTTGATGAAGCGAGAATTTGAGGAGAAGCGGAGGAGAAAAAGGCTGCCGGAATCTCAGCGGAGTTCGACTAGTTTAATGTTTCCTTCTTCCTAGGATGTTGGTTTGTTCATCATTCACGATGCGTGCATGTTCCACAAAATCAGGACAATAACGATTACAGAACGAGGGCGTAATCGCACCTATTAGACAGCCGACGGCCAAAAAACCGCCCTAATCGATGAGGGACATAGCAGAATAAATGTACGAACAGAGTGTCGGAGTTCGAAATCCTAAATTGTGCTCTGATTCCATATTAATCGAGGCTTTTTTTTTTGTTTGTTCACGGAGTACTCGTTAAACACAGATGAAGAAAAATAGTTCTTTTAAATGCACTATCATCATCATGTTATATGCAATCGCTGCATTGGAAATCAATATGTTCTCTTATTAAATAAAATCAAAGAGTTCTTTGAGGACACTCGTTAACAAGACTCATATACATATGGATATGTATTTGCTAGCATGTTTAACACCTTCCTAACAACAAATTCCAAATCAACACTCCATTTCTTGATGAACTCCTACTCTGCATATGATCCAAGAAAAATACATTTTAATGTAAAAGGCTTTAAGAACATCTCCAAATTTAAGAGAGAGAGAGAGAGGATAAATGAATTTGTTCTTCTTATTTCTCTACTTTGGAACTTTTATCTGTGTGTATATGAACATGTATACAGCTTGAAAGCACCAAAAGCTATTTTTTTTCAGATTGAGGCACGTGATGACAAGTCAGAGGAGTCAACACCCTCATCATCGATGTCATCCAATTCTAAGCTACTCAATCTAGCCAACGCCCCGACCAAAGTCGCCGTGTTGTAAGTGCACGCTTCCGTCTGCATGAAATTCTTCCTCTCATCCCTGAACCGGTCCATATCGTCGGGCCCGCCCACAAGCGCCCCGACCACCGCGTTCGGGTTCGGGCGGCGCCGCCCGAACCAGTTGTCGTACCCCTGCGTGCACCCGATGAACCCCTTGCTCTTCCTGTAAGGCGTGATGGACGCGCCCCGGTGGTGCACTCGCAGAGGGTACTTGTCGCCGTAGCCCACGAGGTAGCTCGTGCCGTGCGGGTTGTCGCCCAGGATATAGTCGACCTGCGACTTCGCCAGGCGGAGGAGCTCTTCCGGGCCCACCCGCTCCCCGTTGCTGCAGCCGAGCGTCTGGTCGGCCGCCCGGAGGTGGTCGGAGTAGACCGACAGCAAAATGCCGCACTCGACACGTACTGCATGTTGTTCCACTTGCGGACGTACAGCAACCCGCCCGGGGTGCGGCGCACGTTGGTGCCGTTGTTCTTGTTGAGGCAGGCGCACAAGTAGTGCTCGGCCTTGGCGCGGTACCGCTCCAGGATCCGTCTATGCGGCTCGTGTATTACTTCGTCCTCCATCAGTAGCTGCACCCGAAATCGACACGAAACTTTCGATGAGTCGAGAGTTAATGTGGCGTAAAGACGGAGCAGCCGGCAAGAAGTTATTGCACGGTTCGGTCCGACATTTCCTGGTTCGTACTTTCAGAACGATCACGCGAAGACGAGCACATAATTGAATCGGAACGAAGATCTCGTACGTTCAATGCATGCTCCCATTAAAGAGAGAGAGAGAGAGACTTACTATGGAGGCGAGGGTTTGGACGCCGGCGAACTTGACGTCCCAGCTGAACTCGGCGATGGCCCAGGTGATCCCGCCGAGCGACGCCGCGTTGTCCACCGCGTATGCCAGATAATTGGCATCGTCGGTGGCCTTGTAGAGCCACAGCGCGGCCCACAGCAGCTCGTCGCCGTACCCACTCACCGACGGGTAGTACCCCTTCGCTGCTGCCACGCTCACGTCATACTTCCCCCTCCTCCTGTCGCCGAACTCGAACAGCTGCGGCAGCCCACCGGCAAATTAAACAAATTCCACTTCAAATTAAAGAAAAGGCTAAGATAGAACGATGCTTGTTCTAGCTGTAATGCTACGGTTCACCTAAACGCAAACCGTTTTTTGGTTTGAATGCGGTGCACCAACTTTAGTAATATCGCTCGGACATATGTCGCTATAACGGTCTCAAAAAATTATATTTTATATGTATGTACCTGTCGGGCGTGGTGCAATAGCAGGTGGGAGTAATGTGGGTTCGTTTCCCTGAACACGATGGAGGCTGCCGCCATCGCCGCTGCCGTCTCACCGGCTATGTCCGACCCCGGGTTGTCCTCGTCCACCTTGTACGCCTGCCGGGACGTCGTCATGTCCTCCGGCCGCTGCCAGCAGTAGTGGTCCGTGTCCCCGTCGCCCACCTTAATAATTGGAAAAACCGGTCATTATTGTAATCTGGCATTTAATGGACCAAGTCTGCCTAAATTGGCTTATCATATGTATGCAGTCGTCGAATTTTTCTTTTTCCGCTGTTTAAGAAATTTCATGGTTGTAATCGACTCGATTTATAAACGACCCGACAAGCCGCGACGATTTATCGGAAAATAAAGAAAAAGAAGATATTATGAAAAGAAATAGGGGAGACAAAATAGATGATACCTGAGCCCAGAGGACGTTGGGGTGGGTGTGGGCTTTGATGAAGTAATCGGTGCCCCATTTGATGGCCTCGAGCGCGTGCGCCAGCTCGCCGGCGCCGGCGATCTGTTGGCCGTACTCGATCACCCCCCACGACAGCATTGTGATGGTGAACGCCATCGGGAGGCCGAACTTGACGTTGTCGCCGGCGTCGTAGTATCCTCCGACCAGGTCCACCTTCGCATTCCAAACGCAGGACTTCGTCAAGGATATTTATTCAATGCACGACGCACATGGAAAGGAAATCGAGAAGAGAAAAAAAGATGGAAAGAAGATCCGATGGCATTGGTTGAAATGAATCAGGACGAACCCCTTGCTCGAGGCCATCGGTGAGGCCGGAGTGGTCGCGCCAGGTGACGCGCTGGTTGTGGGGCAGATGGCCGGAGCGCTGCGCCTCGAAGTAGAGGAGGCTCTTCGCGAGGGCCTCGCCATAGTCCGGAGGCCGAGACTGAGAATGAGAGGCGGCCGCGAGCGTGACGAATAGGAGGAGGAGGAGAAGGAGAAGGAGGGCGGAGCGGCGGCGGCCGAGAAATGCGAACATGGCGGCGGCGTTCATGCAGGGACGGCGTCTCTCCCTTCCCTCTCTCTCCTCTCTCTCGGCGGGTATTTATGCGAGTTATATAATATGCGAGCCCCTTTGGTACTTGCCTTGATATGATTAGCAGAAAAGAAGAAAAAAATTTGGGCTCAAAGCCTGTAACGAGCTCAAGCTTGCGTCCTAAAAAGGAACTTATGGTGATGACAAAAACAAAACAATAACTTTCCATGGATTGGGTCATCGATCTGGTTTTTATGGGAAAGCATTAATTATTTTGCTCGGGTAATAATAAGAGTAATGCTCTGCTTATCAGGCATGCTTGCTAAGAGGTCTCAGGATACCCACTGAAACGGAAAAAGTCTCGTGTATATTATTATACATGTACACGCTCTTGTCTGTTGTGATTTCTTATATGAATAACGAAATAGAACGTATTTGATATAGTAAAAGATATCGTGCCAGCCCATTGCGTTAGGTAAATATTACGAATTGCTCGAATTTTGGAGTTCTGAGGCAACGTTTAGGCACCCACTTCGTGGGCGTTTTGATTTGACTGAGTAAAGCCAAAAACCCATTTTTACAGAATTTTCAATTCGAAGCGGGTGGAGATTGAATGACTCGACTTGTCACTGCTTTTGCGTGTTCAACCTTACCAAATGTTCCTTTCGTCTGGTGAGGCGCGGTTGGATTAAGTCGCACAAGCAAAATGGTCAAAGCCATGGTTCGGTGAAGAGAAAATCCAGACAACTGGTGAACCCTTTTTGGATCTGAGCGCGTGGGAAGAAAGCAGCGGTGTTGAAAGAGATGGGAGAACAAACTCAGGATGACGGTGGAAGGAGTTCGGGAGAGTAAGTACATAATTATTCATGAATTATATATGATTTCTCATATAATCTAATGTGCTCTAAAGGAAAAGAAATGATCTTTGTTCATGAATATAACTAGATGGTTATAGGTTTTCAGGAGACGTGCCGATTAAACCTCAAACCTGTTCTAAATCATATAGGATTTTCTTGATGGTTATATCAAACTCATCTTGTGGTTTAAAACCCAATTGCACATTGGTCTCGATCCCCGATTAAATCCCATTTGCCTCCATCTCTAGAGCAAATTATAGGTCCTACTCCTAACTCATTTACCTAGATACATTGAGCATGATTATATGGAAATTGATTTATCACCAAGTGAAAGGTTCATTTTTACCATATCTCTGTTAGGAAAGTTTGCTGGAGGACCAAAAAAAAAAAGGAAAAGATGTAGTTGTTACATACTGCACGACTGCAAATTATACTTATAGATTACATGTCTATTAAGTATCTTTAGATCAGTTTGGATCGTACTATACATAATATCAATGCAATTTGCATATTTGGCTAATGGACTTCAAACAGAACACGTTTGCTCATGCGGATGACCATGCCGTTTTCAAGACAAAGCATTTGGGTACATGAACTTATGATGAATCTATACATATGAGTTTTTTTTTTTTTTTCTCGCGACCAACTCCACATGCCATAAAAATAATGTATAGTCCAGCCATTCGAGTCAATCTCCAAAACAATATAATTCGAAGGTGAGTTCAAGCTTCACAGCCTCCACCGCTTAGAGAGTGACTTTGCAAGGCAAGAGGAGGTTGACCCTTTTCATATATATGCTCTTGAAATATGATGGTTAGGCGCCTAAAATGTCAGTAGCATGTCTTTGTCCATTCACAAAGGTCGTCATGGTTCAGTATGTGCGTGTTGAGGTTCAAATCCAGCTCATTATCTTAACCTTAACTACTCGTATTAAGTGGAAACCATGACGAGGGATTTTTGCTTCTAGAAAAAGTTGGTAATTGAGGGAACGAGTATAGTACATTGAAAAATAGTGTGTGTTCAGTGAGATTGATTGCATCATCTCTTCCCACCAAAGACATAAAGAATGAATGACTTTCTCCGAAGGAGGGAGGAGGAGAGAACACCGCTGGAAGTGTTGAGACTTTCCTCAGCCTGGCCCTCTGCATGCGAATCTTAAAGTGGGGCTATGCTTACTAAAGACTGATGCTAAGTTCGTCCTACCGGGATTCGAGAATCCGGGACGTGGATTTTCATACGTACCCATGGTTTATAAACTAGAGACAGCATGTGTTGTCATGGTTTGTGTGTCTGTGCAAGTGCAGACAAGGGTTTAGATTGCGATTATAGGGTTCTTGGGAAAAGTGTAAAAAAAGTTCTAAATCTTTTATATTTGTACCAATTTAGTTCTAAACCTTTTATTGGTGTCAATTTAGTCCTAAACTTTTTCACTTGGTGTCAATTTAGTCCTAAACATTTTCATTTGGTGCCACTTAATCATTTTCGGCTAATTTTAACTAGATTTTTCCGACTAGGCGACGATCGGTTGACGTGGCACGATTTTTGCTAACATGGATAACTTTTAATAATATTTTAATATTTTTTTTTGATTATTTTATTTTATTTTTAATTTTTTTTTCCTTTTCCTTCCTCCTCCTTATTTCAACATTTCTAGCCCTGTGATGAGCCTCACGGCCATAAGTAAGGCTCGATCAGAGGGAGGAGCCTCACGCCGGGTGGTGAGGAAGTCGAAAAAAAGAAAAGAGGTTGGGAAAGACTCGACCCTCGTCAAATCCCAAAAAAGCCTAAAAAAAGCATGAAAAACCATTATTAAGGGCTCAAGCCTCACCAGTGGCTGTGAGGCTTGCCAAAGGCCAACAAGGTTGACTTCGACCTCGCTGGCCATTGCCTCTAGCCGGATGGAGGAAGTGAAGGAGAAGGAAAAAAGAATAAAGAAAAAGAATAAAAATTCTAAACATATAAAAATATAATTAAAAATTGTCAATGTTAACACCGGCCGTACTATGTTAGCCACCACCAATGAGTCAATAAAATCCAGCCAAAATTAGTCAAAATGACTAAATTGATACAAATAAAAAGTTTAAAACTAAATTATCACAATTACAAAAGATTTAAGATTTTTTTTACATTTTTTCCCTAGAGTTCTTTCCAGGGGGACAGAGACGGATTACAGGCACATGAGCAAGAGCGAAAAGGCCCAAAACAATATATTACAGGAACAAGAATAGGCTTGTAGATTGCAGCAGAGGAAACCTATGGTGGCTTGGGCTTCGACGACAAGTAAGATGGTGAATAATGACCATAGAGTGTAAGTCAGGGGTTTCCACAACAAGATGCATGCACAGGGGACCCAAATCATCCCTAGAGATGACAAAGATCAAGAGCCGCCGACATTTGCTATGGCAAGCAGATGGAGAAAATGAGCAAAATAGGCTTTCAAAGGAGGGGACAACTCGAGGCGAATGCAAGCCCCTACACAGCCAAATCGATTGACGCCCTTTATTTGCCTCCCAGTATAGTTAATTTTCAAAGTTCAGTTTTATGCCAAGTCCAAGCCCTACACAGGCACACGAAAGATCATTTTCCATCTCCAACACAAGAACTATCACGATAGCATCATCATTTAATCATGGAAGATTACAGACTTGCACTCTAATCTCACTTGTTAGGCTTGACCTGCAGGGATGAGAATTTTAGCTATACGCATCCAAGAACTCATCTCAGAGGCCCAAAACCATTCGGCCCGGTGACATTGATACATGACCTGCTTTTTTGGGCTTGACAAAAACCATGAGCTATATAAGCTCTCTTCAACATATCTATGTAATAGAGCCCAGTCTCTGACAATGATCAATTTGGTAGAAATGTCCTTAATTTTATGTTTCATCAAATTAACTTACGACGTGTGTATGGTTGGTTGATCGAATCAATGTGCAAAGTTATGTTCATGGTCATGAGGTGAGCACAATTCGTCGATTTTGATATGGTAAAATTTCTGCTGAACCTTGGTCCTCAAAACAATTAACTTCAGAACCGTCTTTCACTATGCTCTTTCTTTATGAGTGAAAATCAATTACCAAGAGTTTTTTTTTTCATGCCTTCTTTCTCCAATAGGCCTCTTGCTGAGCCTGGCCCATCACATGTTGGGCCTTCCAGCCAGTATGCTTTAAGACCATACCTTGCTCGATATTTTCTTTTAATGGTGGGATCCTTTTTTGCTTTCCTTTTCTTAATTTGGACGGTCTCTCGTTTTAATCACGTCTATGGTATCTTACTATAGAAGCCAACGTTTGGAATTTCTCTTGAAAATTTTGTTTCAGCTCATACACTTGTGCGCATTCAATATGATAGAGTAATTCCTAGTTAGCTTACCTTAAACCTTTTTCAGGTTGGATGTTCATTTAATGTTTTTTGCAAACGAAAACTTAGGACAATCAAGAGAACCAAAAAATTTAGCTCCCCATTATTAAAATCTTGCAGTAAACGTGCTTTGACTTTTGTTAAATCTGAAATCCCTAAAATATTCACACCTTACCAATGATTAATGCGTGAATTTACATATAATCTGCTTATATTTTAAAGTTGAGAACAATATTTTAACTGTTGACATATTATTTACTTTTGCCATTGAATTTTTAATAGACAAGCTTTTTATTAAGTAACTAGATGCGAAAATACTGCAATGTTTAAGGGAGCGACTTATTTTTCGTATAATACATCATGAGTATATTAGTAATTTAAAAATTATTGATTAAAAATGCTTAATAAACCGAAAATGAACCGATTTTTTTTTTTTTTTTTTCAGAAAAGCACTGGATCCCTTCTTTTTCCCATGATGGTATTGATTATGCATCCTTTATTTTCGGATGGACTACATTTTCTTTTAGGCAATTGTACTTGATCTTGAGAATTAATTAGGAATATGTAAAGATAGTTAACTTATTTTACATATTTGACTCGTCCTCTGAGATCGATAATGTTTTTATGAAACAGATTTGAATCTTAAATAAGTTCATATCAAGTCAATCAAGTTTGGCCTTCTTGATTACTCATTCGATTTGGACGGGGGAGGCTGAGAGTTTGGTCCCTACCTCCGAGGTTTGAGGATAGGGCCAGGCCACACGACAAAAAGGAAAAGGAGAACGTCTTACCGTTGGTGTTTTTACGCGAAAGTTAATGTCTTCTCTCTACTTCTTTTTAGGTTCAAAGGTAGATCGAGGGTTTTGTTTTTGAGGCAAAACTAGGAGGACCGATGGAATTTTACATGTTCTAATGGCACTTTTTCATCCCGTTCTGATGATGTAAAGTAAACCCATTAGAAATTTACATGATTTGAAAAGTGAAAAGATAAAGTTGAGATAATGTAATTAGCGGTGTTGTTATGTGACACACCTCGATGACAAAAAAATAAATAAATAAATAGAAATAGTGTATCTTCCCTATATGGGCCATACGAAGTCCTTGGATCTTTAATTTGCCTAATCAAGTCATCAAATTTACATGGCTTTTCAAATTAATCTT
Organism: Eucalyptus marginata; assembly: GCA_014182565.1. Classification (NCBI taxonomy): domain Eukaryota; kingdom Viridiplantae; phylum Streptophyta; class Magnoliopsida; order Myrtales; family Myrtaceae; genus Eucalyptus; species Eucalyptus marginata. The sequence continues at coordinate 8,811,388 of CM024590.1, read as the reverse complement.
TCCAATTCTGAATTTGGTTACTTGGAGCTCTTGTGTTCAACGAAGTGGGCAAGAATCCAACATGAAAAAGACCTTTGGCCGTCGTGAACTATCAATTGATCAACGACCATAACTAGGCCACGAGCAACAAAATTTTTCAATACGATCGTTACGTACAAGCTTTTCACGTTAGACTTTTGCCACCTTCGATGAACATATCGGCTTGGGCAAAAGTAATACTTGTAAGAACTTAGTGTATTTACCCTATTAAAGTAAACAGCATCACGTAGAAGGATGATTTCTAGGACTAAAAGCATCTACCCAACCATCGAACACAATGCTTAATCATCGAGCCCTGGCCATGGATAAAGCTAGACGGACATTCATCGTGTCTCAAATCTTTAAAATAATTAGGCTCACGCCTAAATCCTTAAATCGTGGTCGACACCAAACACCCTCCTTGGAAAATTTTATCAAAGAGAGGTCTCAGATCTTGGCTTCTCCCATTTTTATGGATGGTAGAAGACAAAGCAAGGAAAAGATGTACGTTGATAACAAGATAGCCACTTTATGTAAATTCCTGACCTATAAAATGCCCCTATTAACTTAATTGTTTTTGAGTTGATCCATTGTTTTGGCACCTTTTCTATCACATACGAGGAAAATATGCTGAATTTTGTGTTTACATAATCAAAACGTTAATGTTCAATTTGGTGCACCAACACCCTATAAGATCTTATTATATAAATAGTTAAACAATTTACAGGAATTCAAACACCTATAAAAATCTTATGAAAAGACTTTGACAGGCTTTGAAAGTTAGAATTTCATTGTAATGAACATTTCCTTAGTAATCCTATAAAAAGCTTACTGGCTTTGTCATCAAAAGGAATTACTAATTATTGATTAAAAACCTTCCTAAGTCTCTTTACTGACAAACGAGATTCGACTTGCAAAATGGAGCACTGTCATCAGGTAATACTTTTTCGACAAAGCGTATTTTTTTAGCTCATTTACAAATACAGACAAAAAATGCAATTAAAGAATTTAAAACAGTCAAATTGTCAATTGTGAAGTAGAGTTGTGAGTGCCATGACATGGGGTGTCGTATACGTGGCAAGACATCATGCACAAGAGACATTTCAAGAAGATTATTCCATGGAAAATCTCCATGGCACTAAAATTTTCCACACGCAGGGGACCACCACCATGGAAATTTTGTGTCCCAATAATGCCAATTTAAGAAGACTTTGACTTTGACCTTATAGTAGAAGACCGTGTTGATCACTTCACAATACAAAAGGGACTTTATCATAAGTGGAAATGCTTGCTGAGCCTGGTCCATCCACATGTTGGGCCTTCGAGCCAGCATGCTTTAAGACCATACCTTGCTCTATATTTTCTTTTTAATGGTGGGATCAATATTTTTTCTTTTTTTCCTTTTTTTAATTTGGATCGTCCCTTAATTTAATCATATCTAGTATCTTATACTTTCACCTTGACCTTATAGTAAAGACCGTGTTGATCACTTCACAATACAAAAGGGACTTTATCATAAGTGGAAATGCTTGCTAAGCGTGGTCCATCCACATGTTGGGCCTTCGAGCCAACACGCTTTAAGACCATACCTTGCTCTATATTTTCTTTTTAATGGTGGGATCAATATTTTTTCTTTTTTTCCCTAATTTGGATCGTCCCTTAATTTAATCATATCTAGTATCTTATTAAGAAGACTTTCACCTTGACCTTATAGTAAAGACCGTGTTGATCACTTCACAATACAAAAGGGACTTTATCATAAGTGGAAATGCTTGCTAAGCGTGGTCCATCCACATGTTGGGCCTTCGAGCCAACACGCTTTAAGACCATACCTTGCTCTATATTTTCTTTTTAATGGTGGGATCAATATTTTTCTTTTTTCCCTTTTTTTAATTTGGATCGTCCCTTAATTTAATCATATCTAGTATCTTATTAAGAAGACTTTCACCTTGACCTTATAGTAAAGACCGTGTTGATCACTTCACAATACAAAAGGGACTTTATCATAAGTGAAAATGCTTGCTAAGCGTGGTCCATCCACATGTTGGGCCTTCGAGCCAACACGCTTTAAGACCATACCTTGCTCTATATTTTCTTTTTAATGGTGGGATCAATATTTTTTCTTTTTTTCCCTTTTTTAATTTGGATCGTCCCTTAATTTAATCATATCTAGTATCTTATTAAGAAGACTTTCACCTTGACCTTATAGTAAAGACCGTGTTGATCACTTCACAATACAAAAGGGACTTTATCATAAGTGGAAACGCTTGCTAAGCGTGGTCCATCCACATGTTGGGCCTTCGAGCCAACACGCTTTAAGACCATACCTTGCTCTGTATTTTCTTTTTAATGGTGAGATCAATATTTTTTCTTTTTTTCCCTTTTTTAATTTGGATCGTCCCTTAATTTAATCATATCTAGTATCTTATTGTATTCGTATATAGTATCTTAGTATATAAGTGACTTTTGGAATATCTCTTGCAAATTTAGTTTCAGCTCGTACGTTTGATGTACACGTTCAATCTAACATTTTAGGTTGAATGTTCATTTAATGAATTTTGCACATGAAAACCAACCGAAGGATAGACTCCCACATTAATAAAATCTGCAGTAAATACGCTTTGACTTTTGTTCGGTTCAAAATACTTAAACTTTCAGAAAATACGAATTATTGACACATGATAATCTGTTAATATTTTTGAAAGTTAGAACAATATTTTAACTTTTGACATTTTTACTTTCGCCATTGAATTTTAAATGGACTAGTCTTTTATAAAGTAACGAGATGCGAAAATACTATAATATCAAGAGAGCGACCAATTTTTCGTAATGTGCATCGCGAGTTTATTAGTAATTTAAAAATTATTGATTAAAAGTGCTTAATAAAACGAAAATGAACCCTTTTTTTAGATCAAAGACCTTGATGGAGGAAGGATAAGGAAGGCGAGGGTGGTGCTGGGCCAATCGGACGAACAGATGGCCCCCAAAGCGAAACCACCACTGGAGGAGACAAGTCACGGCAGAAATGCACTGGAACCCTTCTTTTTCCCATATTGGAAATGATTTATTTATCAATTATTTTCCAATGGAATACATTTTCATTTTTGCGCAATTATCTGTGACCTCGTGAATTAATTAGGAATATGTGAAGATAGTTAGCTTACTTTACATATTTCCCTCGTCCGGCGAGATGGATGATAGTTTTATGAAATGGATTTGAATATGAGATAAGTTCATATCAAGTCAATTAAGCCTAGCTTTGTTGGTTACACATTCAGTTTGGACGGAGCCCTATGAGATTTGAGGATGGAGCCGGCCTGTATAGCAAAAAAAAAAAAAAAACAAAAAAAAAAACAAAAGAAGAATGTCACCATTGGTGCTTTTACTCAAAAATTAATATCTTCCCTCTACTTTTTTAGGTTCATAAGTAGATATCTGAAGGGTTGTTTTTCGAGCAAAATTTGAGCGATCGATGGTGTTTTGCACGTTCTAATGGCATTTTTTTCAGCCTGTTTTGATGCGTGTAAAGTAAACCCATTAGAAAATTATACATTTTGAAAAGTGAAAAGAATGAAATTGAAATAATATAATTCGATGTATTGTTAAGTAGCGCACTTCAATCATCCAAAAAACAAAACGTAGAAGTAGTGTGCCTTGCCTAAAGGCCTTGCAAAGCCCTTGGACCTTTAATTGTCCAATCAGGTCAATTTATATGGCTTTCCTAACAAATGTTTTCAACTCTAAATTTGATTAATCGGAGCTCAGTTGTTCAACGAAATGGGCAAGAGTCCGACATGAAAAGGATCTTTTGCCGTTGTGAGCTATACGAACATAGTTCGCAGGCAATCATCGTGTCTCCAACCTTTAAAATGAGTAAGGATCACACCTATTTCCAAGTCAACGAGGGTCGGAGAATATTGTAAAATCCCTAAATCATAATTGACAGCAAAATCGGCACCAAACAACTTCCCTGCAATTTTTTTTATTATCAAAGAAAGCTCTCGGATCCGAGTTTCTTCCCATTTTATCATCTAAAAAAGAAGGTAAAACAAATAAAAGATGTACCTCGGTAACGAGATATACCAATTTACATAAATTCCCAATCTACGAAGTACGCCCCATTCGCTTAATTGTTCTTTTAGTCGATCCATTGTTTTGGCACCTTTTCCATCACATATGAGGATAATATGCCTAATTTTGTGTTAACATAATCAATACGTAAATGTTCAATTAGGTGCCCCAACACCCTTTAAGATCTTATTATATAAACATTTAAATGATTTACAGGAATTCAAACACCTAGTATAATTGGCATATTAGACAATGTAAGTAACTAATCATGTGAAGACGTGAAAAGATTTCGACAGGTTTTGAAAGTTATAATTTCCTTATAATAAAGATTTTTCTTAGTAATCCTATAAAAAGCTTACTGGCTTTGTCATAAGAAGGAATTACTAATTATTGATTAGAAACCTTCCTAAGTCTCTTTACTAACAAAAGAGATTCGGTGTATTATTTTTTTTACATAACCAAAAAGTAAATGTTGAGTTTAGTGCCCTGAAATTCTTGATTCTGGTTAAAAATAACTGCCGCCAAATATTGAAAGCCAAAACTCTTTAAGAAAGGGCGGTCGCACGACCGTTCACGCCGTGGACTCTGGAACTACCGCCCTAGCGCAGGTTCGCTTAGTCCGACTTTGCAATCCATGGTCGCAGGCTGTTGCAGAGCTCGTATGGTTTCTTATCCTTCGTATCTCTCAATGTGGCTCGCTCGCTCATTTCGGTTTCAGCGAAGAAGAAGAAGATCGCCACGAGTCGCAAGAGTGAGCCAGGCTTTTCATTAGAAATGGTTAAGTTGGTTTAATCGCGTCTTGTTATTCATATGGGATATCTTAGTATATAAATAACATTTGAAATTTCTCTTGCAAATTTCGTTTAAGCTCATGCGTTTAATGTGCGTATTCAATCTAATGAAGTGATTCCGATCGGCTTACCTTAACATTTTAGGTTGAACGTTCATTTAATAATTTTTGCAAACGAAAACCTAGGATAATCAAGATAACTGAAGAATTGACTCTTACATTGTTAAATTCTTGCAGTAAACACGCTATGACTTTTGCTAAATTTGAAATACCTAAACTTTTATAATATACAAATTATTGAGTCGTGAATTTACACATAATTTTTTCTAAAGTTAGAATAATATTTTAACTAGTGATGTATTCTTCACTTTCGTCGCTGAATTTTAAATGGACAAGGCCTTTATTAAGTAACTAGATGCGAAAATACTGTAATGTTTAAAAGAGCGATTAATTTTTCATAAAGTAAGCATCACGAATTTATTAGTAATTTAAAAAGTATTGATTAAAAGTGTTTGATAAAACGAAAATGAACCGATTTTTTTTTTTTTTTTAGATCCGAGACCATAATGGAGGGAGGAAAAGGAAGGCGAGGGTGGTGAGGGCCGAACGGAGGAACAGCTGGCCCTCAAAGCAAAACCACCACTGGAGGAGACAAGTCACGACAGAAATGCACTGGATCCCTTCTTTTTCCCATATTGGAATTGATTTATTTATCATTTATTTTCCGACGCAATACATTTTCTTTGAGCAATTATCCGTCATCTCGTGAATTTATTAGGTATATGTGAAGATAGTTAGCTTACTTTACATATTTCACTCATCCAACAAAATCGATGATATTTTTATGGAATTCATATCATGTCAATTAAGCTTGGCCTTGTTGGTTACGCATTCGGTTTGGATGGAGCTCTTTGAGGTTTGAGGATGGAGCTGGCTTGTATAGGAAAAAAAAAACAAAAGAAAAATGTCACCGTTGGTGCTCTTACTCGAAAATTAATATCTCTCCTCTAACTTTTTTTTTAGATTCATAAGTAGATGGAGGGTTGTTTTTGGAGCAAAACTAGAGGGACCAATGGCATTTTACACGTTCTGATGGCACGTTTTTAGCCAGTTCTAATGCGTGGAAAGTCAATCCATTAGAAATTTATACGATTTGAAATATGAAAAGGGTGGAATTGAGATAATGTAATTCGATGTGTTGTCAAGTAGCATACCTTGATAATCCAACCAAAAAAAAAAGAAGAAATAATGTGCCTTGCCTATAAGGGCCACGCAAAGCCCTTGGGACCTTTAAATTGCCTAATCGGGTCATTAAATTTATATAGCTTTCCTAATGAATGTTTTCAACTCCAAATTTGATTAACCGGAGCTCATTTGTTCAACGAAGTGGGCAAGAGTCCGACATGAAAAGGATCTTTTGCCGTTGTGAGCTATACGAACATAGTTCGCAAGCAATCATTGTGTCTGCAGCCTTTAAAATGAGTAAGGATCACGCCTATTTCCAAGTCAACGAGGGTCGGAGAATATAGTAAAGTCCCTAAATCATGATTGACAACAAAATTGGCACCAAACAACTTCTCTTTTTGACAAAAAAAAAAAAAAAACTTCCCTGCAAATTTTTATCAAAGAGAGCCCTAGGATCCGAGCTTCTTCCCATTTCATTATTTAAAAAAAAAAAACAAAAGAAATAAAAGATGTACTTCGATAACGAGATAGACCGATTTATATATATTCCTGATCTATGAAATATGCCCCATTTGCTTAATCGTCCTTTGAGTTGATCCATCGTTTTGGGACGTTTTCCATCACATATGAGGAAAATATGCCGAATTTTGTGTTAACATAATCCATACATAAATGTTCAATTAGGTGCCCCAACACCCTCTAAAATCTTATTATATACACGTTTAAACAATTTATAGGAATTCAAACACCTAGTATAATTGTCATATTAGATCATGTAAGTAACTAATCATGTGAAGACGTGAAAAGATTTCGACAAGTTTAGAAAGTTATAATTTCATTGTAATGAAGATTTCCTTTGTAATCCTATAAAAAGCTTACTGGCTTTATCACAAAAAGAATTACTAATTATTGATTAGAAACCTTCCTAAGTCTCTTTACTGGCAAATAAGATTCGACTTGCAAAATGGAGCACTGTCATTTCAGGTAATACTTTCTTGACAAAGCATATTATTTTTAGCTCATTTACAAATACCGACAAAAACCGCAATTAAAGAATTTAAAATAGTCAAATTCGTCAATTGTCAAGTAGAGTTGTGAGTGTCGTGACATTGGGTGATGTACATGTGTCAAGACATTGCGCGCACAAGACGCTTCAAGAAGATTTTTCCATGGAAAATCTCCATTGCACTAAAATTTTCCACATGCAAGGGACCACCACCATGGAAATTCTATGTCCCAATAATGCCATTTTAAGAAGACTTTGACTTTGACCTTATAGAGAAGACCCGTGTTGATTACTTCACGATACAAAAGGGGCTTTATCATAAGTGGAAATGCTAAATTGCAAAATGGAAAGGCATTAGTTCCTCCACCTCCTTTGTTTCCACTTGTTCTTTCATTCCTCCCTTTGCTTTCCTTCGCCCCTTTGCCCTCCTGACCAACGCGATGTCTTGCTCCATCTTAAAAATTTCTTCGTGCTTGATAGCATGGCATCATGGCATCGGACTCTTGTGATTAGAATGATCATGTCGTGTCATATCCAAAGACAAGCATCTTTTCCATCACTGATGGGGAAAATGTGCCAAATCTTATGTTTACATAACCAAAAAGTAAATGTTGAATTTAGTGCCCTGACATTCTTGAGACCTTTTATTACACGTTAAAAACAATTTACAATAATCCAACCACCTAGTATAACGAGCATATTAAGCGTGGGTTTGGTTTGACTTTAGAAATGGTTTTGGGTGCAATGCAAATATTGAAAGCCAAAGCTCTTTAAGAAAGGGCGGTCGCACGACCTCGGGTAGCCATCTCGTGGTTTGCACAACCTCGCAGCCGCCCTGGCTAAGAAGATGAACAATAACAATGAGGGGCAAAATTGGAAAACTAAAGAATTGGTGAGGATAACTTTGGGAAAAATATTATTTAACCAAAATTTCAGCATTCGCAAATGTTACTTCGAAAGGGTTGCCAAACACCCCAGCATTTCCTCAAGGGGCTTTGAAGGCTTAAAACCCCTTGAAAAAGCTTAACCAAATGCACCATAAATCATGTAGAGAAACTAGTCGTGTGAAGAAGTGAAAAGATTTCAACAGGATTGAAACTTATTATTTTGTCATAATGAAAGTTTCCTAATAATTCTATGAAAAGCTCAAGAGCTTTGTCATAGAGTTATTAATTTTTGATAGCCAAGTTATGAATTTTTATTTGTGTTTTTTAATGGACGAATTGTTACAATCACCCTAATTCTCTCTACTAGCAAATGAAATATAAAGAATACGTTTTGTAGTTCTTTAGCTCATTTACAAATACCAACAAAAATTACAATCAAAGAATATAGGAAACTCAAATTCGTAAGTTGTCAAATCGAGTTGTTAGTGCTATGACATGGAATTAGTACATGTGGCATGACATTGCGGTGCAAGAGGACCTTTCAAGAAGACTTTTTCTTGGAAATTTTATGGCACTAAAAGTTTTTTCATGCCCAACTAACCTGGCCAAGACAAAAAAAAAAAAAGAAAAAGAATACCATATATGTAACCCCAGTAATGTCGTTTCATGAAGACTTTGATTTCTACCAAACCGGGTCTTTTCTTTCCCTTTTCAATTGTAGTAGTAAAATACTTGACAAGCATTTCTTTTAAATTAATCATCACCAAGTAACGGAGAGATCAATTTCCAAGAAGAGTTTTCCATTGAAATTTCTATGGCACTAATAATTTTCCACACCCAACTAATCCCATCAAGGCTCTTTCCCATGGAGATTCGGTGATTCCAATTATTTTATTTTAAGAAGACTTTGACTTTGACCTTTAAGAGAAGGCTCGCGTGATCACTTCACACTACAGAAGGGCTATATAAGTGGAAGCACTCTCCTCCACCACCAATAAACTCGCTCACATGCTAAATTGTAGAATGGGGTGGCATCAGATCCTCTGCCTCCTTTGTTTTCACTTTTGCTTACTTTCCTCCCTTCGATTTGCTTTGCCCCTTTGCCCTCCTGACCAACGTGATGCCTTGCTCCATTTTAAGAATTCCTTCGTGCTTGATAGCAAGGCATCAAACCCTTGTTCATTGGCATTCCAGTGACTCCTTTTATCAAAAGATACACCTGTCAAGTCTTATCCAAAGACAAATTCATGGTACAAGGGTATGGATTGCTGCTCATGGGACGGTGTCGCTTGTGATGGTGCCACCGGTAACGTCATTGGTCTCGATCTTACTTGCAGTTGGCTTCATGGCACTCTCCATTCCAATAGCTCCCTCTTTCTCCTTCGCCATCTTCGGAACCTCAACCTTTTGGTAATGACTTTTCTGGCTCTCACATTTTGTCTAATCTGAGTGCATTTGCAACATTGACTCATCTGAATCTCTCTAGTTCATCCTTTTCGGGTTCTATTCCTAGTGAAATCTCTCGCCTCTCCAAGTTGGTGTCGCTTGATCTCTCTAACAATTATTTTTTTTCTTCGACTTGTTGGAAAATTCAATTTTCACAATGCTTGTTCAAAATCTAACAACATTGAGAAAGCTTGTTCTTGATAAAGTAGACATGTCCATGGTATCACCAAAGTCCTTTGCGAATTTGTCTTCTTCTTTGACATATCTAAGCGTTTGTGATTGTTCCTTAAGGGGGATATTTCCAGATGCCGTTTTTCGATTGCCGAGCCTCACTAGTCTCTATATATGTTAAAATGATAACTTGTCTGGGATTCTTCCCAAATCCAATTGGACTAGTCCTCTTGAGTCTTTGTCTCTCTGGAGTACGAGCTTTTCGGGAGAAATACCCAATTCAATTGGTAACATGAAGAATTTAACTATTTTAGATCTTGAGAATTGCAAATTCACCGGACACATCCCCTCGTCAATGTGGAATCTCAACCAACTCCAAGTTTTGTGGATTGACGGGAATAGCTTTAGTGGGGTTGTAGAGTTTGAATTATTTGCAAAGCTTAAAAATCTCCGAATGCTTTTTGTTTCTCAAGAACTAAATCTAATCTACGATACACTCGAGTATACATTCCCGAAGCTTGAAGTGTTGTGGTTGAGTTCTTGCAACTTGACCAAGTTTCCCTATTTCTTGAATTCATTGAAAAGATTAACAAACTTAGACCTCTCTTCAAATAGGATTAGTGGGGAGATCCCGATGTGGTTTTGGGGAATAAGCCATGATACATTGGAATCGTTGGATCTTTCTAATAACCTTTTGGAGGGAGGTATACAACTATTTGGAAGAGAACAACTCATTCCATGGACCACTCCCCATTCCTCCACCTTCTACTTATCAGTTTGATGCTTCCGACAATGGTTTCACCGGTGAGATCCCCTCCTTGATTTGCCAGTTTAGTTCACTACAAGATTTAGATTTGTCTAATAATAATTTCTCTGGGAATATGCCATTATGTTTTGGTAATATAACTAATCTCATGTTTATGAACTTGAGTAATAATAAATTGCAAGGACCATTACCACGCTCCCTAGTCAAATGCGTGAACTTATCAACACTAGATCTCAGTCATAACGAGTTTAGTGATATCTTCCCACATTGGCTAAAAGCATCACAACTGTATACCCTTGATTTGCAATCGAACAAATTTCATGGTAGGATCAACCTCACTGCCTTTGGACTCTCCTTCCCTGCTCTTCAAAATTTATTTATTTCCAACAACAATTTCATTGGACAGTGGCCCACAGAGTTCTTCTCAAACACCTCACTAGGTATTATAGATTTGTCCAACAACAAGTTTGGAGGGCCAATTCCACTTCCATCTCCTGTCACATATTATTATTCTATTGCAAGTAATAACATAACTGGAAAGATCCCCTCTTTGATATGCAATGCCACCCAGCTCGAGATCATTGACTTGTCCAACAACAGCTTAACGGGTAGCTTGCCTCGGTGCTTAACAAATTTTAGCACCAATCTGTTAGTTTTGAACTTGCGAATGAATCACCTCGAGGGCATAATTCCTCAATATTTTTCTTCGAGAAGTGGCTTGATGACTCTTGACTTGAGTCGAAATCGGTTTGAAGGCACATTGCCCCAAGTTGCTTGTCAAATGTAGATATCTGGAAGTTTTGGATCTTAGTCACAATCAGATAGAGGATACATTTCCAAGATGGTTGGGAACACTCCCAGAACTAAAAGTTCTCGTTTTGAGGTCCAACAATTTGAAGGATCTTTTGGATATTCCCAAGGGAGCTCACCTCTTTCCCAAGTTACACATTTTGGACCTCTCCAACAACAACTTTAGCGGTCCTTTGCCAGCCAACTTGATAATGAACCTTAAAGGCATGATGAATGGCGAAAACATGCAAGACACATCATTGTATATGACACAATCTTTTGGATCAGGGACATACGAAAATTCGGTGGCCGTGATGATGAAAGGGCTAGAGGTTGAGCTAGTGAGGATCTTGACCTTCCTCACAATTATTGACTTGTCGTGCAACTCTTTCCAAGGGAACATCCCCAAAGTTATTGGACATCTTCACTTTCTCGTAGGGCTCAACCTTTCTCATAACCATCTTACGGGTTCCATCCCATCGACTCTAGGGAACTTGACTAATCTTGAATGGCTTGATCTTTCTTCGAACAAGTTTAGTGGGTTGATTCCTCGAAAATTGGGAGATTTGGCATCTCTTGGGTACTTAAACCTCTCAAAGAACCAACTCACCGGTCGAATTCCACAAGACAAGCAATTGAGCACATTTTCAAGCGACTCGTTTAGTGGGAATCAAGGCTTATGTGGAACTCCATTGCCAAAAGCATGCCTTGGCGATGCTCAACCTCCTCCACCATCGTCCTTATTAACTTTCGACCGCGAAGGGCATGAGAGTTGGTTCAAACAGAAAATAGTGTGGATTGGCTATGCATCGGGAATCGTAATTGGGATTTCGATAGCATACATAGCATTTGAAACGGGAAGGCCCAAATGGCTCATGCAAGGTGTGAGGATGCTGGAGAGTAGAGCAGCCAAGTGGATAGAGAAGTCAAAGTGAAAGGCCATCAAATTTCATGGACAATGAAATTGTTTGAGGAATCTATCTTTGTAAACTAGCAATGTAAATTTAGTTAATAGAGATGTCACCGGGACAGCTTGAAATGTCATTTCCCTTATGAAGGCTTGTTTCTAATGTCCTTTCTCCATATTTCTTGGTGCAATTTCATATCGGTTGAATTGAGAAGATGAATAATATGATCTGTCAAGCACGCGGCTTTAGATAAAGAAGAAGTAAAATACAAAAGAAGAAAATGAACCAAGTGCCATTAATCTCTAAAGATATCTTTTCCATCTTCCCATGTGCATAACTTTATATGTCCATGAAGAATTAGAAGTGAAGACTACCTTTCACTCATTCAGTCAAAGTCAGTTAATTAATCAATATGCCAAAGAATTATGTCTTGAAGGATCAACCTGAAATTTGTGTATAGGATCAACTATTTTTTCTATTCAAAGAGTAAATCTTTGGGTGGAACGTACTTAATGTTATGTTTCATTAAATCAACTTGAGACAGTTGTACGAGTGATGGGTCTCGTCAACATACGAAGTTATATGAATAGTTGAAGGTTAGCAAAATTCATCGATCTCCATAGCGTGGGTTTATGCTAAACCGTGGTCTTCAAAACAATAAACTTTTAGAAACATCTTTGGCCATGCTCTTTATGAGTGAAAACCAATTACCATGAATTTTATTTCTTCTCATGCCTTCTTTGAACATAGGACTATTGCTGAGCCCGGTCCATCCGCAAGTTGGGCCTTCCACCCAGTTTGCTTTGCGGCATTACTTCGCTCTAGGGGTTTTTTTCTTTATTTTACGGTGCGACCAAATTTTTTCCTTTTTTAATTTGGGAAGTCTCTTATTTTACTCACATCTTTTATCTTAATATATAGTATCTTAGTATATAAGCAGTGTTGGAATTTCTCTTGCAAATTTCATTTCGGGCTGGTAGTTTTGACGTGCGCGTTCGATCCAATGGAGTGAGTTGTGGTCAGCTTAGTTTTATATTTCGAGGCCAAATGTTCACATCATGATTTTTGCCCACGAAAACTTAGGATAATCAAGACAACCGAAATTATAATTTACAGCAACTACTCCCACACAAGAACTTTGGATGCAATCCCGATTTGAAAATACTTTAGCATTTAATGGAGAGATTAATTTTTACGATGTGTAGCGCAAGTGTATTAGTAATTTAAAATTTTGTTTATTAAATTTGCTCAAATAAATATAAATGAATACGAACCTTTTTTTGTAGTGATGGGAGACAAATACAATGATGGAGGGGAAGGGATAAGGTGAGGAAGGGGAGGGTGGTGGTGCTGGGCCGATAGATAGGGGGAGGAACAGCTGGCCCCCTAAAGGTGAAAAACACACCACCACTCGATGCGACAAATCATGGCCGAATTGCACCGGTGGATCCTCTTCATTTTTCCCATATTGGAAATCGTTTCTCTTCATCTTTTTAATTTCTGGAAAAACAAAATAGAAAAGGATTAAAGAATTAAAAGATCTGACCGACCCGAACCTCCCCAACGCTGTTATGTGCTGTGTACACACCTTATCGTCTTGCCATTCTCTCCATCAAAAACCAAGAAAAAGAAGGAAAGAGAGAGAGAGAAAGGAAGGGAGAGGAGCGTGAGGCGGTATTGTGTGGCTACGATTCCCGGAGATGGCGTGGGAGGTTGGCGAATTCGTGGGGGACTTGTTAGGGTTTTTAAGTGCGCCGCGATGCTCAAGAAAGAAACTAGGTATTTGACCAACCCACCCCCTCGCCATGGCTAAGTCGTAATGGCTTTTATTTGACATTTGATTTGGTGAATTAAGAAGGATGGTTTGGGAATGCTGGGACGGGGACGAGGATGGCACGTCATGTCCCTCTCTCATCCAGATTTTGCTCCATTGCAATGTATTTTTTTTATACCATCATTGTTTGTCTTGTAAATTTACTTGGAATATGTCATGATATATTATAGCTTATTTTACGCATTTTACTTTGGGTAATGAGACCAATGATGCTCTTGTGAAAATTTTTCCCAAATCTAAAATTAGTTCATATCGGTCAACTTAAGCCTTGCCTAATGACCTACCGTCTCATATTTTGGACGGAGAGGTACGGAGTTCAATTCCTATCTCTTCGGCTTGAAGAGTGGGATCCACCAGCAAAAGCTAGCAATAGCAAAATAAATAAATAAAATAGGTAATGTCACGATTGGTTTTTCTATGTTTGCCCGAAAATTACAATCATCATCCCAACATTTTTTAAAAAGCGTTCCTCTACTTTTTAAATGTAAAGCATTCTTTAGGTTATAATTTTTCTTTCAATGGTCAATTTTTGCTAACATAAGTTTGTTCGATTAATGACACAAACACAATTATACGCATGTTGTGCTATAACTCGCTCAATTTACACGAACACACTAAATTGGAGCCACGTCAAGCAACATAAAATAAAATAAAAAAAAAAACAGAGAGAGAGAGAGAGAGATGGGGTCCATTAGGATGGCCATAGAAGTTAAGCACTAAGTTTACGGCCACCAGAGACATTTAAGCTCAAGCTTTTTGATGCCATGGCTACTCAAGCTCATGACTGTGGTCGCTCCATGTGAGCCTGCGGCAGCCATGGCAAATTGACTTTCAGCTTAATGTCATGGCTGCAAGATCTTTTCGAGTCATGAAATTTGAGGCCATGCCTACTCGAGCTTCGAGCTCACCCTGGGTCAATTGATGGCACTTCTTCTAAAGTAAGGCATGATTTTGTAGCAAAAAAGGTGGACTGACGATTTTGTTTTCGGGCAGAAGTACTCCCATTATAGATCCACACGATTTGAATAATTTATCAAAGACTGCAACTAGACCACGAGCATTAAACCATCCACCTTCTCTGTGCCTTAGCCATAGCAAACGAAATCGTACAGACAACTACCACAGCATCGCCGCGGTCGCCGAAGTGACAGACGACCAACGAAGGAGCTCATGATACCGAAAACTATCAATTCAACCCTCTCTAAACCTGAATCCCAACAAGTTCGACCCGGTTCTTGAACTACAACCAAATTCAACGGTTGCGGTTCCTGTTGGAGCACCTCATCAACATGGGACGGCCAATGTGAAGACGAAAATGAAGAAGAAGAAGAAGAGGATGGTGACAATAACGAAGCAAGGAACTACGATCGGGAGATGGGCTTCCTCCTCTTCGCAGGTCCAAAGTGGACGTGCACGGTCGGCACGAGCCTCGGCCTCGACGCGTTCCACGGCGTGGGGGCTCTGGCACGAGCGGCAGAGGAGATTTCCCCGAGTGCTTGGTCACAAGGATGTTCACGCCGTGGACTCTGGAACTGCAGTCCTAGCGCAGGCTCGCTTGGTCCGACTCTGCAGTACATGGTCGCGGGGCTGTTGCAGAGCTCGCATGGCTTCTTCTCCTTCGTATGTCTCTACGTGGCTCGCTCGCTCGTTTCGGTTTCAGTGAAGAAGAAGAAGATAGCCACGAGTTGCAACAATGAGCCAAAGGAGTTAAGTTGATTGTGAACCCATTTATAACCCATCTCGTTTTGGCCTTTTCGTTTTGTAAACACGTCATGACTAGCCCACGAAATTTGATGGGGTCCATTTACAACCCATTTCAATAATTTTGAGTTACTAAATAGGTTTTGGACCCATTTTGATGGGTGCACGGCTTGACTAAAACAATGAGCTATGAAACCTCTCTTCAACATATCTATGTAATTCTGACCACACGCCCCCACAAAAAAAAAAAAAAAAAAAAAAAAAAAAAAAAAAACATATATATAAAATAGAGTCCAAGTCTCTCACCATGATAATTAGGATAGAAACATCTTTAGTTTTATGTTTCATCAAATTAATTTACGATGTATGTACCATCTGTTGGTCGCATCAATGTGCTGTAGTCGAAGGTGAGTACCAGTTCATCGATTTGGACATGGTAAGTTGCTGCTTAACCTTGGTCCTCAAAATAGTTGACTTCGGAACCTCTTTTAACTATGCTCTTTCTTTACGAGTGAAAATCAATTACCAAGAGTTTTCTTTCCATGCCTTCTTTCTCCATAGGCCTCTTGCTGCGCCTGGTCCATCCACATATTGGGTCTTCCAGCCAATGTGCTTTAAGACCGTATCTTGCTCTATATTTTCATTTTAATGGTGCGATCATTTTTTTTTTCCTTTTGTAATTTGGATCCTCTCTTATTTTAATCGTGTCTTGTATCTTAGTGTATTTGTATATAACATCTTAGTATATAAATAACGTTTGAAATTTCTCTTGCGAATTTCATTTCAACTCATATGTTTGATGTGCCGTTCAATTTGAAGGAGTGATTCTGGTCAACTTACCTTAACATTTTATGTTACTTAATGATTTTTGCACACAAAAACCTAGGATAATCAAGAGAGCCGAAGGATTGACTCACGTTATCAAAATCTAGCAATAAATGCGCTTTGACTTTTGTTAAATCCGAATTCCTAAAAATATTCACAATTTAACAATTATTGACACGTGAATTACATATAATTTGCTTATATTTTTTAGAGTTAGAATAATAATTTAACTGTTGACGTATTCTTTATTCTGGCTGCTTGAATTTTAAACAAATAAGCCTTTTATTAAGTAACTAAGGACACATAACAAAATTTTTATTTCTCTATTTCTTTATTCTGCTTCGGAACAAAGTTTGAAAATAAATCCATTTGGTAACGCAATGATTTTATTTTCTATTTTTGGAATAGATTTCTATTCCAAAATGGATTTTGAGCAAAAATCAGAAACTAAATTTTTAACTTTTCTATTTCTAGAATGAAAATGAGAAATGAAATCTTTTCTCATTGTTCACTAAACTCATTCAGGAATAGAAATTGATTTCTATCCCAAAAATTTTGTCATGCGCACAAAAATACTATAATGTTTAAGAGAGCGACTAATCTTTCATAATGAGCATCGCGAGTATATTAATAATTGAAAAAATTACCGATTAAAAATGCATAATAAAACGAAAAAGAACCGATTTTTTTAGATCGAAAACGATGACGGAGGATAAGGAAGATGGGTGGTGCTGGGCCAATTGGAGGAACAGGTGGCCCTCAAAGCCGAAAACCACCACGCGAGGCGACAAATCACGGCAAGAATGCGCTAGATCCCTTCTTGTCCCATGTTGGAATTGATTTATTCATCATATATTTTCCGATCGAATACATATTCTTTTGCGCAAATATACAAGATCTCGTGAATTTATTAGGAATAAGTGAAAATAGTTAGCTACTTTATATATTTCACTTGTCCAATAGAGTTGATGATGCTTTGAATAAAAGACTTCGATCTAAGATAAGTTCATGGCAATCAATTCAGATTGGCCTTGTTGATTACCAGTTCGGTTAACACGGTCCCTGTCTCTTCTGTTTGATGTTGGGGCCGACCCTCAAAAGCTGGCGATGACCAAAAATGAAGAGGATGTTGTTATCGCTGGTTCTTTTACTTTTACTCGAAAATTAAAATTGTCCGTTTGCAATTATTTTCTTTTCAAGAGTTGAAAGAGGATTTTTTTTAGGGCAAAAGTAGAGGGAGAACGGTGATTCACACATTTAGTTGGCACCTTTTCTGTCCGTTCTAATGCATGTAAACTAAACTTACCAGAAATTTACACAATTCAAAAGTAAAAGGAGGAGAATTGAGATTATGTAATTCGAAGTGTTGTCAAATAACTCACCTTGATGATCAAACAAAAAAAAAATAGAAATGGTGTACCTTGTAAGTCATTATACATCATAAATCTATAATGCGGAAATTCATAATAAACACGGTGATCTTCGATCTTCATGTTTTCACAAATAGATGAAGACATACCTTTATCCATAGCGTTGCGACTTGATGATCGTTGTAGAAAAACCCGAAGAACACGAACCAAAGAAGAAATCCGATTTCTCTCCCTTAACCCACTATTCTTGATGTATTCTTTCGATGGAGGAGAGAATACCAAAACCCTTTCGTTATCGTTGTTCGTTATGGGTGGAGAGAGGACCGAACTCTATTTGTACGTCCGTTGAAAAGGTGCCTTCCATCAAAGCGATATACCCTTTCAATTTAGTTGTACCTCTTCATTTTATTAGAATCGTAACTCCTCAAAACCAATATGTATTATTATTATAGCATAACAATAATTATTAAACCATATAATAAATCATATCATGTGGGCCACAATAATTCTTACATTCTCCCACTTGGTCCATATGATATTTCTTTCATGGTTTAACAAAGACTGTAATGTGCACAATAATATTATGCTATAAAAAAAAATTTTCATTAAATTGGCAATCACATAATAATCACAATTAAGTAAAGAAAACTAATGCGAGTCATAGCGGTTGTATGTCATTAATCGACATAGTCCCTTCTATGCACTACAACTATAGCACTTTACTTAACATGATCCATAAATGAGAAGTACAAGTAATAGTCCAACTATAATGCTTCCTTAGAAACTATCCTGTTTAACATTCATCTATTTCCATAATGTATACTAAATAGAAAACAGGAAATATCGAAACACGTAAGTGAGCTCAAAGTGTCAAATACATAAACTTAATACAATCATAATACAAACACTAATGACGTTCAATAATGTCCATCTTTTCAACATGCTCATTAAATGTTTTGGGCGGCGAGTCCTTTTGTTAAGGGATCTGCTATCATAAGTTTGGTGCTAATGTGCTCAATTGACACTCTTCGTTTCTGAACTTCTTCTTTAATAGACAAGTACTTGATCTCCATATGCTTAGCACCCTTAGAATACTTGTCGTTCTTAGAGAAGAAAACCGCTGCGGAGTTATCACAATAAATTTTCAGCGGCTTGGCAATACCTGTCGACAACCACAAGCCCCGAAATAAAATTCCGCAACCATAATCCATAATAGTGGCCTCAAAGCATGCCACAAATTCAGCTTCCATAGTGGATGCAGCAATAACCGATCGCTTCGCACTCTTCCATGAAATTGCTCCTCCGCCCGTAAGAAACAAGTAACCAAACGTTGATTTTCTTGTATCGGCACATCCGGCTAAGTGTGAATCGAATACCCAATCACCTCGAGATGATCGGATCTTTTATAAGTAAGCATATGATTCTTTGTTCCTTGCGGGTATCTAAGAACTTTCTTTTGCAGCTTTCCAATGATCCATTCCGGGATTACTTTGATACCTACCCAAAGCATTCCGACGGCAAAACCGATGTCCGGGTGCTGGTGCAAGTTTGTGCATACATTAAGCTCCCCACAACAGATGCATAAGGAATATTTTTCATTTGTTCTCGTTCCAATTCACTTTTCGGACATTGCATAAGGCTAAATTTATCACCTTTCTGAATTGGAACTATTCCTGCTGAACATTTACTCATATTAAATCTTTCTAAAATTTTCTCAATGTAGGCTTTCTGAGACAATCCTAATAATCCTTGTGATCTATTACGGAATATTTCTATTCCTATCACATATGTTGCCTCTCCCATATCCTTCATTTCAAAATTCTTAGAGAGAAATTTCTTGGTTTCATGTAACAAACCAAGATCATTAGCAGCAAGCAAAATATCATCAACATACAGAACTAGAAAAATAAACTTGCTCCCACTAATCTTTATATATATATACCGATCAACAGTGTTTTCTTTAAATCCAAATGAAGTTATGGTATCGTTGAACTTAAAATACCATTGTT
Organism: Eucalyptus marginata; assembly: GCA_014182565.1. NCBI lineage: Eukaryota > Viridiplantae > Streptophyta > Magnoliopsida > Myrtales > Myrtaceae > Eucalyptus > Eucalyptus marginata. Next base: position 8,791,612 of record CM024590.1, on the reverse strand, counting down.
GGGAAGCTTGTTTAAGTTCATATATTGATTTCTTTAATTTACATACATTGTGTTCCTTTCCTTTAATTGAAAAGCCTTCGGGTTGGTCCATGTAAACCTCTTCTTCTAAATTCCCATTAAGAAATGCGGTTTTTACATCCATTTGGTGTAACTCCAAGTCATAATGAGCCACCAAAGCCATAATGATTATAAGTGAGTCTTTCTTAGAGACTGGTGAAAATGTCTCTTTATAGTCAATGCCTTCTTTTTGCGTAAAACCCTTTGCAACAAGTCTGGCTTTATGTCGTTCGATATTGCCTTTTGAGTCGCGCTTGGTCTTAAAGACCCATTTACACCCGACCTTCTTACATCCTTTAGGCAATTCAACAATATCCCAAACTTGATTTTGATGCATGGATTTTAACTCTTCTTGCATGGCATTAAACCATTCATTAGAATCTTCACATTCCATGGCTTGGGAAAATGAATCTGGATCATTTCCAATTCCTAAGTCAATTTCTAACTCTTGTAGATAAACCATATAGTCATCAGAAATAGCCGACCTCTTTTCTCTTTGAGATCTTCTTAATGCTATTTCTTGTGACTCAGTTATCGGAGGTTCATTATTGACATCTTCATTGTGGAGTGGTTGTTCATTAATTTGTTGTTCTTGATTATTGTTAGATTGTACTATAATATCAAGAACAACAACTTTAGAAGTTTCGGGTATAGGAACTTCTACCCTTACTTCTTGAATGCAAGCATCACGCATTCTTTCACTCCCACTGATGTCAACATTCTCAATGAACCTAGCATTTCCAGATTCAACAATTCTTGTACTATGATTAGGACAATAAAATCTATACCCTTTGGATTTTCTCGCATAACCAATGAAATAACCACTTTGGTCGTTCTTGAATCCAATTTCCTTTCATGTGGATTGTAAATTCTTACTTCGCTTGACAACCCCAAACATGCAGTGTCGTAAACTAGGTTTCCTTCGTCCCACGGTTCAAAGGGAGTCTTTGGAACCGCCTTACTAGGAACCCCGTTTAATAAATACATAGAAGTCTTTAAAGCATACATCCACAAAGATAAGGGTAAAGATGAATGACTCATCATACTCCTAACCATTTCCATTAAAGTACGATTACGCCTTTTCGCTACACCATTTTGTTGTGGTGTACCTGGCATTGTGTATTGAGCACAAATGCCATGTCTTTCAAGGAATTTAGCAAATGGACCTGGACATTGTCCCGATTCATTATACTTTCCATAATATTCACCGCCTCTATCTGATCTTACTATTTTCACCTTTTTATCTAATTGCCTCTCAACCTCTTTAATATACACTTCAAGTGCATTTATTGATTGAGACTTATCATGCAATAGATAAATATAACCATAACGTGAAAAATCATCAATAAAGGTAATGAAGTAACTTTCCTTACCAAAAGATGGAATATCAAATGGACCACATATATCGGTATGTATAATTTCAAGAAGTTCGTGCTTCTTGTGGCACCTTTCTTAGTGTGCTTTGTTTGTTTACCTTTAATACAATCAATACACACTCCAAGATCAGTAAAATCAAATTTGGAAGAATTTCATTCTTCACTAATCTTTGCATTCTTTCTTTGGATATATGACCCAAACGTTTATGCCACAAGTAAGCAGAATTTTCATCCACCAAGCTTCGTTTAATGCCAACATTATGATGCAAGGTCATTATGTCTCAACAAAAGTATTATTAAGTCTAAATTTGTAGAGACCATCACATAAAGTTCCAGTTCCAATAAGAGTATCACTCTTAAATAGACTGAAAGATTCAGAACCAAACTTACAATAAAATCCCGCCACATCAAGTCTTGGCAAAGAAACTAAATTGCGAGAAAATGTAGGTACATAAAGGGTTCGAAACAAATCCAAATAATGCCTAGTATCTAAGATCAAACGATAAGTGCCAATGCCTTCAACTAGAACTTTGTTTCTGTTCCCCGTAATCACATAACTTTCATTTGGCTTTATAGTTTGGATCGTAAGAAATCCCTGCATCGTATTTGACACATGAGTGGTGGCACCAGAATCAATCCACCAAGTATTATGAGGAACTTCAGTAAAGTTTGATTCAAAACATACTAAAGCACAAGGCTTACCTTTCTTTTCGAACCAAGCCTTACATTTCAGACAATCTTTCTTCAAGTGTCCAATTTTGTTGCAAAAATGACACTTAATAAGATTGTGTTCCTTCTTGTGGATTTGAGAAGCTTTTGAAGAGTCATTCGGGACGTGTAATCCTTTCTTCTTGCTCCTTCCACCTTTCCTCTTGAAATTCTTTCGAACTTCTTGATGACTTGAGAGATTAACAGAATGAACCTTTTGATTATTTATCCTTGTTTCCTCTTGAACTAGCATACTGGCCAATTCATTTACATTCCACTTATCCTTTATAGTGTTGTAATTCATTTGAAATGGCCCATATTGCTCATGAGGTAAGGAATTAAGTATAAATTGTACTAAAAGTACTCATCCACGTTCATCCCTAAAGTCTTTAATTTTGCTGCTAAATTCGTCATCTCAAGTATATGCTCATGCATGGTACGCAAACCATCATATTTCATGGTGGTCGGTGTACTCATCAATGTACCAGACAAGTGACTTATCGGCGGTTTGAGAATGCTCTTTCACAAATTTCATAAATTCCTTAGCATTGTCGGTTTTTAGGAAGAGAAGTCTTTAAATTGTTTGCAACTGTCATTCGCATGAACATTAAGCTCGGTCTGTTGATCTTTCCCAAGCTTTATAGAAAGACTTTTCATCATTGCTACTTTCATCGTAATAGCAACCTGGTTTCTCGGCTTGAAGTGCTAAATCAAGATCCAGGACACCTAAGTGAAACCGGACTTGTTCACTCCAATCGGGAAAATTTATCCCATTGAATAAGGGAACAGATGAGGCGTGCGAATGGAGTGAAACAGTACAGATCGCAAACATATGCAAGAAAATACTCATACATTAATGCCTTGAGAATATCACCTAATCGATTCAAACTAAACTACACATGTACATCATAGTTCTCCTTTGGGCGATCCTATGATATACAAATATATAAAACCATAATGATGCTAATAACTTTTATTTGATAATTGTAAATATATCTTATTAAAATTTATTTGCTATCTTTGGATATACAAACAAAAAATAATAAGTCATATTAATTATCAACCATAACGTTCATGAATTATAGAAAATAATTAACCTTTGAGTTAATCCCTAAGTTCTTATAATAAATGAACTTCAATATACCCATAACACCAATAATGATATGAAACATATCAATTTCATAAATAACATCAATTAATTATGGGTAATTGAATAAAATAATTTACAATATCAAAAAAAAAATTCAAAAGACTTCAAGGTTTGGCCACTTTGGTGACTAACAAACCATTCATAATATGAATTTTTAATATTGTAAATTACAAATATTTACCAAATTGCACACAAGGACAAAAACTTAATCAAAGCATAAGGGCAAAATCGTAAATTTATAATGCAGGGGCAAAATGGTAAATAACCAGTAAGGGCAGAACCGTAAAATCATAATTCCATAAGGGCAGAATCATAAATTTATAATCCAGGGGCAAAATGGTAAATAACCAGTAAGGGCAGAACCGTAATTATAAATTAAACAGGGGCATAATTGTAAATAACCAACAAAAGGAGGGCAAAACGGTAAATTAACACCTCGGGAGGGGCAAAATGGTAAAATTCACCGCGCGGGGACGTCAGGCACGTGCCGAGCACGTGCCTTCGTCCTCGGCGGGCGCGTGCCCCGCACGCGCGCGCGGCGCGAGCGCGTGCGCACGCGCGCGGCACGTGCGCGCCGCGCGTGCGTCCACACTCGCCAAGCGCGCCATTTTGCGCGCGTGATCTCATGTGCTTGCGGTTGGCGCGCGCGTGTAGGCGCGTGGCGCGTGGGTTCCACGCGCCGGCAAGCAACGCAGCGCACGCGTGGACCCACGCGCCTTCTTCCCCCGCACGCCAAAACCTTTTCTTCGCCATTTCCTTCTCTGTTTCCCCTTGGATTCTACCATTTTCGACATTTTCCTTTATGAAAACATTCATTATTCGGATTTTCTTCAACATAATCATCCGAAAACATTTTAACAACAATAAATACTACGAACAGGATCATTTAACAAATCATCAAACATAAATCATAATATTTCTATAAACGGAAAAATCATGAGATCATAAACCACGCTCTGATACCAACTGTAAGTCATTATACATCATAAATCTATAATGCGGAAATTCATAATAAACACAGTGATCTTCTGATCTTCATGTTTTTCACAAATAGATGAAGACATACATTTATCCATAACGTTGCACTTGATGATCGTTGTAGAAAAACCCGAAGAACACGAACCAAAGAAGAAATCCGATTTCTCTCCCTTAACCCACTATTCTTGATGTATTCTTTCGATGGATGAGAGAATACCAAAACCCTTTCAGTTATCGTTGTTCGTTATGGGTGGAGAGAGGACCGAACTCTATTTGTACGTCCGTTGAAAAGGTGCCTTCCATCAAAGCGATATACCCTTTCAATTTAGTTGTGCCCTCTTCATTTTATTAGAGTCGTAACTCCTCAAAACCAATATGTATTATTCTTATAGCATAACAATAATTATTAAACCATATAATAAATCATATCATGTGGGCCACAATAATTCTTACATACCTTGCCTATATGGGCCATGCAAATCCCTTAGACCTTTAATTTGTCTAATCAGGTCGTTAAATTTATATAGCTTTCCTAATTAAATCTTTTCTGCTCTAAGTTTGATTAACTGGAGCTCATGTGTTCGACGAAACGGCCAAGAGCCCAGTACGAGAAAGAATTTTTTTTGCCGTCGTGAACCATCAAATGATCAAAGACCGCTACTAGACCATGAGCAACGAAATTTTTCACTATGATCGTCGTGCCCAAGCTCTCCACGTCAGACTCTTCCTCGCTTCAATGGACATATCGGCTCTAGTGAAATTAATACTTGTAAGAACTCAACTGTAATTCCTCTATTAAAGTTAACAGCATCACGTGGAAGGATGATTTCTTGGTCTAAAAGCTTAATCATAGAGTCGCCGTCATGGATAAAGCTAAGAGAGCTCTCCCATCCAAGCTTCTTCCCATTTTATCATTAAAAAAAAAATAAAACAAAACAAATAAAAGATGTACTTCGATAACAAGATAGCCCAATTTACATACATTTCCCATCTGCGTAATACCCCTCAGTAGCTTAATTATCCTTTGAGTCAATCCATTGTTTCGGCACCTTTTCCATCACATGCAAGGAAAATATGCTGAATTTTGTGTTTACACAATCAAAACATAAATGTTCAATTTAGTGCCCCCAACACCTCCTAAGATCTTGTCACATTAAAAATAATTTATAGTGATCCGAGTACCTAGCATAACAAGCATAACGGATCATGTCAGTAACTAATCATGCAAAGAAGTGAAAAGATTTCGACAAGTTTAAAAGTTATTATTTTTATCATAAAGCTTATTAGCGTTGTCATAAGAAATTCCTAATTGTTGATAGCTCACTAAGTCTCTTTATTGGCAAATGAAATTTGACTTGCAAAATGGAGCACCAAGTACTTCGTGCGAGGCATTGACAAAGACTGTTCTTTTTAGATCATTTACAAATACAGATGGAAAATACAATTAAAGAATTTTTAGGACAATCAAATTCACCAATTGTCAAATAGAGTTATTAGCGTGACAAGACATTTTAAGAAGATTATTCATTGAAATTTGTGTAGCACCCGATGGAAGAAATAGCAAAGGTGAAGCACAGACTAACAATTTTCCTAAAAATGATTATTTATATCGTTTGAAATAATCAGTTAATAATATTAACAACAATTCATGTATAAGAATTTTCACAAACAATGAAATTATTTTTTATTCATTCATTTTTATAAACGACATAAGCAATCATTTGTAAGAAAATATTTTCTATAAAACAAGTGGGTCTAAAGATTTTCTACACCTAGGTGACCCTACGATGGAAATTATGTGTCCCAATAATGCCATTTTAAGAAGACTTTGACTTGGACGTTCTATAGAAGACCCATGTTGATCACCACAGAATACAGAAAGGCTTTATGAGGGGAAGCAACCCCTCCACCACCAACGAACCCACTCGCACGCCAAATTGCAAAATAGGGGTGGCATCAAATTCTCTGCCTCCTATGTTTTCGCTTTTTCTTCTACATTCCTCTCTTCGCTTCGCCCCACTGCCCTCCTCACTAAGGCAATGCCTTGCTCCAGTTTATTAGTAATTAAAAAATGATTGATTATAAATGCTTAATAAAACGAAAACGAACCGATTTTTTTTAGATAGGAGACAATGATGGAGGGTGGATAAGGAGGGGAAGGGTGGTGCTGGGCCAATCGAAGGGATAGGCCCCCAAAGCAACGCCACCAATCGAGGCGATTAATCACAGCAGAAATGCACTGGATCCCTTCTCTTCCCCACATTAGAACTGATTTATTTATCTTTTATTTTCCGATGAAATCCATTTCCTTTTGCGCCATTGTACTTGATCTTGCGAATTAATTTGGAATATGTGAACATGGTTAGCTTACTCGATATATTTCACTTGTCCAACGGAATTCTGGTGCTTTTATGCAATGGATTTCACTATTAAATAAGTTCATGTCAGGTCAATTAAGTTTGAACTTATTGATTACCCATTCCATTCGGATGGAGGAGGTAAGGAGTTCCGTGCCTACCTATGAGGTTTGAGGGTGAGGCCACTCTGCATGGCAAAAAAAAAAGGAAGAAAGAAAAGGAGAATGTCACCATTGGTGCTTTTACTCGAAAATAGATATCTTCTCTCTACCTTTTTTAGGTTCAAGAGTAGATTGAGGGTTTTGTTTTCCGCACAAAACTAGAGGGACTAATGGTATTTTACACATCTAATGGCACCTTTTAGCCCGTTCTGATGCATGTAATATAAGCCCATCAGAAATTTACAAGATTTGAAAAGTGAAAAGAGTCGATCAAGATTATATTCTATGTGTTATCAAATAATGCACCTCAATGATCCAAAAAAAAAATAGTGTGCTTTGCCTATAAGGACCATGCAAAGCCCTTGGACCTTCATTTTGTCTAATCAGGACATAAATTTATATGGCTTTTCTAATTATATCTTTCCCCATCGTGCGCTCAATGAAATGGTTAAGAGAATATTAAAATATTATAATACTCCCCATCATGCTTAATCCAGTTTTTTTGTCTAGTACCGACTGTGAAGATATTGTTGGATATTTCAGTAGTTTTGAAATATTTATTATAAATTATGATCGTCATGAAAGTCATCATTTTTGTAACGGCTTTTTAACGGTCATATAACGGCTTTCTAATGGTTGTGTAACGGTCTTCTAACAGCTTTATAACTTTTGATTTATTGCTTCATAAACTCTTCATTATTTTATAACGGTCATCTTTTTAATTACCAATTGATTTATGATGATCTCTAACGGCTCTCTCTTTTCCTTGTTTAAATATAAGTTAAACTTCAAACCACAATCGTAGTAGATACAATATGTTCTCACATATTTCCTTTTTTTTTTTGCTGGGTTATACACAAAAAGTTGTTCTGTTTCCTTCTAATATTCAGTGCGGAGTATAGAAGAAGGTCTGTTGTATCTTGGGAGGATAGCCGCCGAAGCCTTTCGCACCGAGTTTCGTACTCCGAGGGGCGGAATTATCCTTAAGGACAGTGCTTGCACGCCTCAGACATTTCCTTTTATTTTCTAATCTTTTGTAATGCATTTCCAATAATTATTATTATTTTATGTATTCTAATACTTTTTCCAACAATCTTAAGGATAAGTGCCTTATAGCTTTCAAAATTGGAATTGCTGATGCTTCCACCGACCTTGGAATTGAACAAGGATTTGGAGATGGTGAAGGACAAGTATCACATATTCTTGGGTGGTTTGTCATGGGACGGTATCAAGCATTAACACAAAATAGTTTTCGGTCGTTTTGGTAAGATTATTGAGTTTCAAGTAAAGTCATTTTTGGAAACTCTAAATTAATGCTTGAATGGTGTAATTGCCATTTTTGGCGCATTTGTTTCCACATTTTGAGGAATCATCATCACACAGGTCGAGATACTTTCATTCTAGTATTTTGAAATTTGGCGTCACGAGCTTATGTGTTCTCTTTAGATTTGATTTGATTTGATCTTGTTAGACATATTCCATGAATGTGTGCTCTTATATATTTACGGAAGATCCTTACAGATTTTCAAAATTACCTATGTAGAAAATCTTTAAAAATGGCATAGTGATTCTGTGTGGCTACTAAAAAGAAATAGAAAAGGAAAACCATAAAAGAAATGGAAAGAAATCGGGCTAATATTTCTTTTATATTTATTTTTATTTTGGGGCTTCAATACCTATACTTGTTTTTCCAATAGAAAGTCGGACGTGTGTAGGTGTTTTCTCTCTTAAGTTCGTGATTTTAATAATCATCCATTTAAGATTGGAAATTGGGGCGCTTCTCTATTACTCGAAATAGTTTCTTTTTGTCCCTAATTCTTCCTATTCTCCTGCTAAAATTTATTTAATGTACATTCATGAAGCAAGTTTATAACTGTTTTTATATGCTATTTAATTTGCCTTTGGCTCCACCTCTATAGAATCTTATCGAGCTTGCCCATGTTGGACCAGATTATATATAATTGTTTTCAGCGAAACAATAGATGCTGTCATGTGGGATTTCTGTGTTTTACTACTAAAATTACGCTCTTTTTACCTTATATTATTGTGCTTATAGATTTTGAAAATATGTGTCATTTGACTTTGGAACAAAATTCTTCAGTATTCCTCATAGTGTTATCCCATCATTCTTGGGAATATGCTAGAGTGCATACAATCATTAGTCGGTCGATGATGTCCATGCCAATATGCTCAAGTAAGTGTAGACACAAACATGTGTTGGTATTTGGTGGCATATCTTTATTCATGCTTGCTTGGGAGTGCAGTGTGGGCCTCTATCTATGTATATGCTTATACATGTGTTGGTATTTGCTGAATGACAATGTGTATGTTTGATAAATACATGAAGATATGCTAATTCTCTCTTGTCCACGCATAACTTTTGATAGAATTATTAAATAGTATTTTATTGCATAATTAAATTGATTACATGTTTTGTATTGAGTATGCATTGTTGAGACATTTTTGGTGATTCATATATAACCTCAAAGGAAATCTTACATTTATTTTGTGAAATTATTAATTCATTTTGGATTTCTGCTAACCTCTGAGTTTTGGTTAATATTTTTAGAACAACGTGTACTATTGATAGCAGTAATGATATAAAAAAAAATGTTCTTTGTAAGAATATTTACTTTGCCAATTTATGTTGAATGTCCATTCATGCATGATGATCATTCGAGACTTGATTGGCTATTGTATTGGGAAAAAGAATCTCTTTTAGTGATTGTTGTGGAGATGAAATTTATTTTTATTTCTTTGCATCCATAGCCATCATAGATCTATATTGAATAAGATTGATGCCTTTTGTGAAATATTTTGTTAAAGGGCGACTATTGTCAAGTTTATTATAGTGGATTTTCCACTGTATTATCAGGATACGGTGATGTTAACTGGATCTTGGATTCATATGAGATAAAATCCACTGACAAATATGTGTTCACCCAGTGGAAGTGCTTGACATAAAAGCAATCGAATGAAATTGTTGGGGAAATGGCAATCCTACTAAACCAAAAGTCGACTTGGTTTAAGTAGATGATTTGATGAAGTAATTGATGGAGTCATTCCCATGCCAATATTGTGGCTAATCAAAATTATGAGTGGTAGACTCAAGTGCTACCGGGCATATATGTGTAAACAAAATGCCTTATCCTCCTAAGTTCCAATAGGCGAAGGAGAAGAAAATATTTACTATTCTTTGGTAAATTGTGAACTATTCAAGTTCTTGAGACAAAGAGAAACTTTTTGTCAAACTCATGAGGCTAAGTAGTTGAGAGACTCTTAGCAAATATTCCTTTGGGAAAATGACACATTTTGTGTTTATACATCATGATTGCAAGAGGCAATAGCCATGCATAGATATGGTAAAAATTGACACATCCGATTGAGGGATGACGTGGTAAAGCAGCTGCTCAATGATGGAATTATGTCCATTAATTATATAAAGTCAGAAATGGATTTTGGCCAATCCTCGACTATACATCGAGGGAATGGACAAGCCAAGCGAAGAAAATCAACAATGATGGTAACCCAACCTATGTGATTGGCGATCCCATGAATTAGGTTCATATGGGTAATAACAAGTCATTTGTTGATCTAGTGCACTATTAAAAATTATTGTCCATCCTAAGGTGAAAATAGTGCAAAATTGCAAGGAAAAATAGGTTGAGCTAAGCTCTTAATGAAATTCCATAGCCATTATTGGTGGTGTATTAAACTGCATAATACACTTGATGGAATCACCTATATAAGTGTGGAGTGAGGCCGCTCCTGTGAGAATTTTTGGCGAAAATCTGTAAAGCACTTATGAATAAACCAAGCACGCGCATGGCCTATTAGCGCAAAACCGCGTTGAACAACAAAGTTTGTGGGAGTGTAATGTGATTGGTGAAAATTATAATTCACAAAAAGAAATTCTTGGTTCATAGAAGTTTCAAACTTCACCAATGATTTCGTGAATTATATTTCATTCTTTCTAGGGTTGGTTCATAGCCTAACAAGCACCAATTCCGATGCATTACTCCAATAACCCAGCATTATTTTATTTTTCTTGTCAAAACTTTCTGAAATATGTGGGGGATTGTTGGATATTTCAGTAGTTTTGAAATATTTATTATAAATTATGATCGTCATGAAAGTCATCGTTTTTGTAACGGCTTTTTAACGGTCATATAACGGCTTTCTAATGGTTGTGTAACGGTCTTCTAACAGCTTTATAACTTTTGATTTATTGCTTCATAAACTCTTCATTATTTTATAACGGTCATCTTTTTAATTACCAATTGATTTATGATGATCTCTAACGGCTCTCTCTTTTCCTTGTTTAAATATAAGTTAAACTTCAAACCACAATCGGAGTAGATACAATATGTTCTCACATATTTCCTTTTCTTTTTGCTGGGTTATACACAAAAAGTTGTTCATTTCCTTCTAATATTCGGTGCGGAGTATAGAAGAAGGTACATTTGTATCTTGGGAGGATAGCCGCCGAAGCCTTTACGCACCGAGTTTCGTACTCCGAGGGGGAATTATCCTTGGGACAGTCTTGCACGCCCAGACATTTCCTTTTATTTTCTAATCTTTTGTAATGCATTTCCAATAATTATTATTATTTTATGTATTCTAATACTTTTTCCAACAGATATTTCATTGGAGAAGCAAAAAATAGATGCCTGAAAAGAGTTGAACTCAAGAGTTCTTACTCTAATACATGTTAGGTTTCGTGGGATTATTGCCAACTATTATAAAAACTTAAACTACCGGACAAATACATAGTTTGATAATTAAATATTGTAACAATAAGTAATCCTATAAAATAAAGTTACTAGCTTTGTCGAAAAAAAAAATTCCTAATTGTCGATAGCTCACTGAGTCTCTTTACGGGCAAATGAGATTTGACTGGCAAAATGGAGCACTATCATCAGGTAAATACTTTGTCGTGAGCCATCGGCAAAGCGTAATCTTTTTAGCTCACATATAAATACCAGCAAAAATGCAATTAAAGAATATACGACTATCATATTCGTCAATTGTAAAATAGAGTCATGAGTGCCGTGATAAAGGAGTGCTGTGCACGTGATTAGGCGTAGCGCGCACGATATGTTTCAAGAAAAAAAATTTCATGGAAATTTTTATGGCACTAAGAATTTCCACACCTAAGTGACCCCGCCACAATAATTTCATATTCCACTAATGCCATTTAAGACGACTTTGACTTTGACATTCTATAGAAGACTCGTGTTGACCACTTCGGATGTGCTTTATAAGTGGAAGCACCCTCCCCCACCAGGACACTCACCCACATTCTAGAGGGACCGTAGTATTTTACATGTTCTAATAGCACTTTTTTACCCTGTTTTAATGTGTATAAAGTAAATCCATTAGATCCAAAAAATAAAAATAAAAGGTGGGGAGTTCGGTCCCTGCCTCTTATGTTTGAGGGTGGGGCCGGCACAGCCTGGGAAAAAAACGAAAAGAAGAATGTTACCTATTGGTACTTTTACTCGAAAATCAATATCTTCTCTTTACTTTTTTTTTAAGGTTCGAAACTAGATGGAGGGTTTTATTTTTCGGGCAAACCTAGAGAGACTAATGGTGCTTTACATGTTATAATGGCACCTTTTCAGCCCGTTTTGATGCATGTAAAGTAAACCCATTAAAAAATTTTGTTGGTCGGTACCCATTAAAAATTTACACAGTTTGAAAGGTGAAAAGAGTGGAATTGAGATTTTGCAATTCCATGTGTTGTCAATATCGCACCTTAATGACCCAAAAATAAAAGAATAGAAATAGTGTGCCTTGCCTACAAGTGCCATGCAAAGCCCTTGGACCTTCAATTCGTCTAATCGGGTCATTAATTTATATGCCTTTTCTAATTAAATCTTTTGGACTCTAAATTTGGTTATTTGGAGCTCTTGGGTTCAACGAAGTGGGCAAGAATCCGACATAAAAAAGATCTTTTGCCATCGTGCCTCTCAATTAATCAAACACCGCGATTAGACCGCAAGCAACAAAATTTTACAATCAATCGTTACGCCTAAGCCTTCCACGTCAGACTCTTGCCGACTTCGATGGACAAATCAGCTCCGGTGAAATTAGTACTTGTGAGAACTTCTCACACAAAGACGATCATTACCACGTTGTCTTCTTTTAGCGTGAAATTAGAGCATTGAGTATTTTTCCCCTATTAAAGTCAACAACATCATGTAGAATGATTATTTCTTGGTCTAAAAGCATCGTCAGAGCAAAATGATCGAGCACAGAGCTTACTTATAGAGTCCCGGTCATGGAGAAAGCTAAAAGATAGTAATATTTATAGTGAAAGTCTCTTAAAATGATATTTCGGATAGAACCGTCTTTAATTTTATGTTTCATTAAAATAACTTATGATGTATGTACGATCAGCCAGTCGCATCAATCTGCGAAATTATATTTGTAGTTGAAGGTGAGTACAATTCACCGATGTTGATAGAACTTCCACAACATACAGATTATTGACATGTGGGTTTATATATAATCTATTAATATTTTTTAAAGTTAAGAATAATATTTTAACTTTTGACATTTTCATTTTTGCCATTGAATTTTAAATGGACTAGCCTTTTATTAAGTAAATAGATGTGAAAATACTCTAATATTTAAGAGAGCGACTAATTTTTCATAATGTGCATCGTGAGTTTATTAGTATTTTAAAAATTATTGATTAAAAATGCCTAATAAAACGAAAATGAACCGACTTTTTTAGATCGGAGACTATGATGGAGGGAGGATAAGGAAGGCGAGGGCGCTGCTGCGCCCATTGGAGGAGGGCGCTGCTGTGCCCATCGGAGGAACAGCTGGCCCTCAAAACTAAAACCACCACTCGAGGAGACAAATCACGGTAGAACATCCCTTCTTTTTCCCATGTTGGAATTGATTTATTTGTCATTTATTTTTTGATCGAACCATTTTTGTTTATGCAATTGTACTTTTTTTTTTTTTTTTGTCGAAAAGGCAAATATATAAGATTAACGATGAGTTACACCGTTTGCCATTAAGTCGGTACAGATAATATCCAAAAGAGGGGGGTTAGAAGAGAGCCAGTTTGGAGGTAGGCTTCGGGAATCATGGGCTTTGGCAGCCCAGTTGGTGGCCTCATTAGCTTCTCTGCTGCAGTGGATCACACACAAATTAGGGAACCCTTGGAGCAGCGCCGCAGCCTCAGCGAGCAGTGCTCGTATCTCCCATGGCGTTGAAACAGGATTGTTCACAGCGTCTACCAAGAGCTTGCAGTCCGATTCCAAGGTGAGATTTCGGTTTGCTTGTCCGTTCTGTAGCAAATCTTGGTCCGTCTGCAGAGCCGAAGAGGCATTGACACGCCTCGTAAATCCAGCAACAATTCTACCAGCATGATCTCGAGTAATGGAAGCCACCGAGCCTTCGTGGGACGCAGGGACGAAAGCTCCATCAATGTTGATCTTCCAGGTTCCAGGAACCGGAGTACGCCATACCCTATCTGTTGTTGAGGAGCGAAGTTGAGATTCCGAGGTCCCTGCATAAAGGCGACGATCTACCAGGGCGTTCGCAAGAGCCGATTGAACCACCTGTGCTGGATTTGGTTGAACCCTGCGAAAGACGAAGTTATTCCTCGCTTTCCAGATCTGCCACAGAATATGCGCTATTGTCGCCAAATCAGGTAAGATAGGTCCATTGGCTAATAGATCTATTAACCAGGTGTCAATACGTTGTATATTATATGCCTCTGGGGTAATGTTAATCTGTGGGTGAGACCATACTTTCCGCGTCTATGGACATAGGAAGAATATATGCTCTGTTGACTCTAAGTTGTGTGCTTGACATAGCTGACACATAGAATCCAGGATTATATGTCTGTGATGGAGGTTCTCACGGGTAGAGAGGGCATTGTGGCAAAGAGACCACATAAATATACGAATCTTTGGTGATGTTTGCATCTGCCAGATCTTGCGCCAAAGGTGTCGAGGGGTTCGGTAGGAGGTTGATGCACTGCTCTGATCATTCCTGTGTGCTGTAGCTCTAAGGTAGTTATAACAATTTTTGACAGTATGTACTCCGTTTTGAGTTCCTTTCCAAATGATCTGATTAGATGTGCATTGGGCACGAAGCTGTACAGCTAGGATCTCGTTCACTGTCTGGTCATCAAAGGAGGTACGCAGCATAGGTTCATTCCAAGTATACTGACCTGGTAAGATAAAGGCTGCGATCTTCTTCGGTTCACCTCGGGGCGTAGGGCCACCGATGGTGCCTCTCGAAAGCCATATGTCTTCGTGGATTGAGACTTGTTGCCGATCTCCAATAGACCATTGAATATTGTCCAATATCGAGTCTCTGCCAGCCAGTAGACTCTTCCAGCCCCATGATGGTCGTGTGCCTTTGTCGGCATGAAAGAAATCCTTAGAATGATAGTAAAGACCTTGAAATAGTTTAGTCCATAGGGAAGTGGGGTTATGAAGTAGACGCCATGCTTGCTTTCCAAGTAAGGCTCTATTAAAGGTGATGAGGTCACGAAAGCCCATTCCGCCAGTGTCCTTTCTAGTAGTAAGGGAATCCCATTGCTTCCAATAGATACATGTCTTGTTGTTATTGTTTTGCCACCAGAATTTGGCAATTTTCTGCTGAATAGATTTGCACAGAGAAGCAGGGATCTTGAAAATAGACATCACATATTGTGGTATTGCTTGGACGGCAGTTTTAATTAAAAGTTCCTTACCACCTTTTGAAATGAACTGCTCCTTCCAGCCTTCCAGTTTCGAATGAACTTGAGCTAATATCCAGGCAAACATTGCCCTTTTTGATCTTCCCCAGTCTGATGGTATGCCTAGGTATTTACCGGATTTGGTAATCACAGGAACCCGGAGTTCTTGGGCCAAGTTTTCTTGTAGTCGGGTAGGACACGCCTTGCTGAAAAGAATACCAAATTTGTTCCGGTTCACAATCCGGCCGATCGCTAAGCAGTATTGGTTGAGCAGATTCGCTAGGTTCTGACATTCCAGTAGTGTGCTGTCTAGGAAGAAAATTGCATCATCAGCGAATAGTAAGTGAGATAGGGTTGGACACCACCTATTTAATTGGATACCTTTAAGATTTCCCATTTGCATAGCTTGCTGGATAAGTATGGATAGTACATTCGCCACCAGGATGAAAAGATATGGAGATAGAGGATCGCCTTGTCTGAGTCCTCTAGTAGGGTGAAAATATGGAAGATTTTCTCCATCAAATCTGACACCGAGAGAAGAAGTCGTAATACATTGCATGACCCAACGGACCCATACTGAGTTGAAACCCAATTTGAGCATATAATCCTTTAAAAAATCCCACTCAACCCGGTCGTAGGCCTTCTGCATGTCTAACTTTAGGACCACTTGAAAGTGTTTCTTTTTTTTCCTGATCCTAAGCTGGTGCAGGACCTCTTGCACGACTAATATGTTATCTTGAATCTAGCGACCACTAACAAAAGCAGATTGCTCTAAGGAAATTAGTGCTGATAACCAAGGTTTGAGACGGTTGGCTAAAACCTTTGAAATGATCTTGTAGACATAGTTGCAATGGCTGATGGGACGATATTGGTCGAGTCGTTCCGGGTTTGGTACTTTGGGTAATAAGGTTATAGTTGTTTGATTAAGTCCAGGTTGCAAGACTCCAGTACAAAAGAAATCTTGTACCAAGCTGAATAGATCGTCCTTCAGAATGTCCCAGTGATGCTGGTAGAAAAGCCCATTTAGTCCATTCGGCCCTGGCGCTTTAGTGGCTCCCAGCTGAAAGGCTGCTTTTCGGATTTCCTCATGAGTGACAGCTTGTGTGAGGTTATTATTTATTTCCTCCGTGACCATCCGAGGGCATTGCATCAAAATAGGTCCATAATCATGATGCCCCATAGAGGTGTACAAAGTTGTGAAATGATTCAAGGTCATGTCCTTTAGTTTTTGCTGATCACGAACCCAAATCTGATCTACATCCTGTAGCATACTTATCCGATTTCTCTGTCTTCGTTGAATAGTGGATGCGTGGAAGAATTTGGTGTTTTTATCACCCCATCTTAGCTAGTTGATACGGGATCACAATGCCCAATACTGCTCTTCCTGTTGCCAGAGGTGCTGAATTTCCATCTGCAGGCGAGTCATCTCTTCATTGTCATGCTGGTTGTGGGGTTTGTTTATAATATCTTGGAGTTGTTGTTTCAAACAGCTGATTTGATTATTGCCATTTGCAAATTTTCTTTTACCCCATATAGCAAGGGCACCTAAAACGGTCTTGATTTTCTCTGCAATTGTAGGGTTGGACTAAAGATTGGAGTGCCGGGATTCAACTATGACCTGGCGGCATTCTTGATCCTGAAGCCAAAAAGCCTCAAAGGTAAATCTTCTTCTCCTTTTGATGTATTTGGCGTCTGTTGTGAGTAAAAGTGGGCTATGATCCGAGCCCATGGCAAGTAATGCAAACACCTCAGCTGCTGGAAAAGCTAAATGCCAGTCCATTGTACAGAGAGCACGATCTAGTTTTTCCTTAATTAACTCCTCTCCCCCTCTATTGTTAATCCAAGTGTATGCGCAGCCTTTACTTGCAACCTCCATAAGTGAACAGGAATCTATAAAAGCATGAAAAGACCTCGAACGATAGTGATCCGTAAGGCGCTTACCTGTTTTCTCCCAATGGTACAAGATTTCATTGAAATCTCCGACACACACCCAAGGTAAAGTATTGTAGTCGCTAATTTGGCGTAGCTCTTCCCATATGTGTTGTCTTTTATTGTACATGGAAGGGGCATGAACACAAGTGAGGCGCATGGTCAGCCTAGTATCCTTGTCCTTGCAGATCATATCTAGGTAGTATGCTGATTGATTATCAATAGATATGGAGACTCCGTCATTCCAAAACAATGCCAATCCTCCTGCTGCCCCGATAGGCTCTTCAAGTAGACAGTTTGAAAATTTTAAGCTCTTCTGGATTCTTAGCAGCACTGGATTTCGATTCTTTGTTTCCATCAAAAAAACTACATTGGGCTTTTCATGGGCCACTAGGGCCCTTAGGGCTCGAACTGTCAGGGAGTTGCCCAAACCCCGACAGTTCCAGCTAAGGATCTTCATTTGTCATGGGGTGGCTGATTCGGGCTAGCCACCACAACCCATCTGTTTGGTTCTTCAGCTGCAAAAATTGGAGTATCCATCAGATGCGAGTCATCAAACACCTCTGGCACATGAGGTTTCAGCTCATAAGGATTGTATCGTTTTACTTTCTTTGTAGGACTTGCTTTGGGGATTGATCGAGTACTCTTTATTTTCTTCTGTTTAGAAGCACCAACTGCTTCAAGTGACTGATCTTGGACGTGTGTTGACGTAAGGGTGTGAGCAGGAGGTGGTAAGATGCCTTTCGAAGGGCCTGACTGAGATCGCCATTGAAGTGGGTCAGCTAAGGTAAGAATAGGTTGATCTGGAGGAGGCTCAACAGGTGCCTTTCCCTGTTCCTTTCTGTGTTGGTCCGCTGGAAGTAGCAGGTTCGATGGTTGAGGAGTTTCCGGTATGATTTCTGCTGTATCCTCTTGGTTGCTGGTCGTCTCATAAAAAGCCACCCAAAATGGGCTGTGCTCCTTAACTTCAACACAGAGCCATTGGCCATAATAGCGGTTTTCTCTATTATCCAATTTTTCTTCATCGTAAGGAAAACTTTTGCAGTGCATAGCATAATGACCAAGGATTCCACATGAATAGCAGAAATGGGAAAGTTTTTCATATCGGAAATCTAACCATATATTTTTCCCTTCTACTCGAAACTTGATTGACTGGTTTCGAGGGTCTTGAAGATTGACTTCCACCCATGCCCGCCCTGCTCTGTAAGTACCATCTTTGGTTTATGCAATTGTACTTGATCTCATGAATTTGTTTGGAATGTGCAAAGGTAGTTAGCTTACTTTACACATTTCATTCGTCGAACAAGATCAATGGTGCTTTTACGAAATGAATTTCAATCTAAGATAAGTTCATATTAGGTTGATTTACCCATTCGATTTGGACAGAGCAAGTATGGAGCTTGGTCCGTACCTCGAAGGATTGAGGATGGGGCTGGCTCGCATGGGGAAAAGATAAAAGAAAAATGTTGCCGTTGGAGCTTTTATTCAAAAAATTATTATCTTCCTCTACATTTTTAAAGTTCAAAAGTAGATGAAGGGTTTTGTTTTTTGTGGCATCCTGGAATTTCATGATAGTCCCTAGACGTGCTATGAGCCGTGTGGAGGTATTGGAAGCACCATCAAAGTATATTGTAGCCTTTTGACCCATGTTTTGCAATAAGATTTTGGCCGAGCTTTTCAATGGACCATTATTTGATAGGAAAATTTTATTTTTGACCGTACGCTTTATAAATTGGAAATTACTGATTTATGT